>CM035228.1:44824464-45162096 GCA_020226215.1 Sindora glabra | reverse complement strand
TGGCAGCTCTTAGGTTGCTTGAAGAACACGAGAAAAAATAAATTATTAAGTTAACTGCCCAGAACTGAATGAGATCTGCTAGTGAACAGAACTAAGCTTGATAGGTAAATTCATAAGAAAAGACAAAGAAGCTAACTGTTCTCGTTGAGTATGTATTACATCAACATTTTTAATAATAGGAAGGTTACTATTTTATTGTTCATATATATTGTTTCACTTGGTATAAATCTAAGATACAATCCTTCCTTGCACATTTTGTTATAGCTAGAAAAAAAGTCTCAAAAAATGTTCATAGATCTTTGATTGTCTTGCTATGTACACAATTATCTTCATCTTCCTTCTCCAAGGTCTTGCTTATTAGATCAAATGGCCGTCGGTCTTCCATTATCCATCAAGTTTTTGTGTTGTCAATTGATAAGTCATTGGTCAAGTGATCAGATTTGCCAACAACCTCAAAAAAATACTTGATAGAAATTTTTTTCATGTCCTTTAGGATCAAGTTTCCAATCGGTTATTTTTGCATTAGTAGGTATTAAATTGGAGGAGAGGGACTTAAAATCCAACTTGTTTTTACTCAGACCAAACTCATATTTACCAGTCTCTACAATCACAACAATTAGAGAAACTAAAAAACCAAATCAGAAATAAAAAAAGAGCGAAAACTGCAATAGATTAATGTCCGAATCACAAACCCAGCCAACAGAAGCGTGTGGAAACTGCTAGGAAATTTGCCAGAGAAGAGTCACTATTGGAGGATGTCTCATGCATTGCTATGTGCTGAAGATCCTGCTGTATGTGTTGTTCATGCACTCCAAAAAACAGTGTGTGTGGTACATGCACTGGTTAGTGATTGTTAGAGAACGGCAATCTGTAGTGTCGTCAACTCAGATTGTGAGAAGCCACAGGAAATTGCTGCCAATTGCTATAAACAATAGGTACTGCCCTTTAAATAGAACCAAACAGCTGTGCCTTTGTCCTGAAGTTTTGTATTCATGATCTGATGCCTTTAAAAACATGACTCTAAATTGCTACTAGTATTATTGTGATCCAGTCACATATAGAGAAAAAAAAAGAAGGGGGGGGGTGAGTGGAGGAGTTCGAGTTGTTTAGTTTTAGTTTTCTTTTAATTTGAGTTGAAAGAGGACATCTGGATGACTCTAAATATCATGTTAAGAGAGAAAAGAGATTTGTGAGACTATTTCCTCAGTTGAGGAAGGTAATGTCTATTTATAACAAAAATATAGGGTGACAAAAGATAAGCCCTGGTGCATTCATCTTACAAAAAACTAATAGGCTTAGTACCTAAGTAACTAATAGATTTGATTCACTAACATATTTATATGTGAAAAATCAAATCAATGTGGAAGATTCCAACCTACTTGAAAAAGGAAAATAGTTATAAAAGAAAAACCTAAAAATCAATCTAAGGTGGCATTTGGTTTGTAGATTTTTTTTTTAACTTTTCCAGAAATATTTCAAGGGAATATTAAATTCTCATGTTTGGTCAACATTTACCAAAATATTCTCATTTTTAGGTTAATATTCCTCTAAAATATTCTCAGGGGAAGTGGATATTCTACATTCTCATGTTATGGGAATGTTGCAATAATATAAAATGACTATTTTGCTCACATTTTCAAACCTTACGATTTCATTTTACCATCACTTACTACCGTTGACCAAAGAACACTGCTACTCATGTTTACCCCCACTCATGGCCATTGATCAGCGTCTTCCATCATCCGTCATGGTTGATCATTGCTCACTACTGCCCACCACTTGGCCCTATGTTCAAGCGTTGATTGACGCCTATAGCATTTGATCACTATCCATCATCATTGACCACCACCTCTTATTGCCATTGATCACCAGTTGTTGCTGCTAACCACCACCTGTTGCAATCCACTGTCAGTACTCATTGCTTGCCATCATCCAATGTGGTTGATCACTGAATTATTGATTAGGACATTCTTGGTAATCTAACAGTTATTTTTTAAAAACATGTAAATTAATTAAGACACAATGTTATAACATTTCTAGGAAGCATTTTAATTGAACCAAACTTTGATAATATGACATTCTTGAAAATTGTATTCTTGGGAATTACATTTCGAGGAATCATAATATTACCGGGAATGTATAATTTTGTGATTCAAACCCTATTAGATAACTTCCTAGTATATACATAGCTTCCACACATATTGGAAGAAATGTATGCATAGTTTCATATATGTTTTGCAAGTTTTGAAAGAGCTTGATACTTTTATCAACTCTCTTAGAAAGTTATAACTTAGTAAACAAAAAAAAAGTTGCTAGTATTTCACAAATTTTATGCAACTTTTCTCAATGAAGTTGTAACTTTTTGTAAACTTATTATAGGCAAAATCAGTCTGGAAGTTGCAATTTTTTGTGAAATAATTGTATATAAAGTTGCTAGTATAAAAATTTTCCACAGAAGTTGCAAGTTTTATAGAAGACTTGGAAAAACAACTAAAAAATACTTGCATACTTGACCATGTATGGACAATGTAACTTTTATGTATCTTCAAAACATCCACTGTCAGCCTAAAGGTAGAAATCATGTTGTGCAATCCACAACTTAAGAACTAAAGTTATTTCTAATCTGCTCATTTAAACCTGAAATGATAACAATATATGTGGAATAATGGAACCACTTAGTTTAGTCTTTACAAGCTTCTGCCAAGTCTTGGTCTTCGACGCTGACTTGTCAGAGTTAAGTCACAGTCCTTGACCATGACTAGCCTGTTATTTACAATGTGTCAGGACAAGGAAAGTTGTGGTCTTGACCAGTGACACCTCTTCCTAACAGCTTAAGTCCAAGGTGAAGCCACGGTTTTGTATTGCTATTAGTTGCTGTCAATTTGTGGTTCCAAAGCTCAATTTTTGGTTCATTTTCTGAAAACAAATCATATTATACAAGCAAATAGTTTTAAACCAACACTATTTTGGAAATAGTTCTGAAAAGAACATTATTGGAGTTAAAAGGCCCAGTGTAGTTATCTCAGTTCTTCAGCACCATTAGAAAGTTATTTATATTGAATAACGTAACCACATCTGTTGAGGACAATGAAGATTAGACATGATTTTTACAATGGAATGATCACAGTAATGTCCTTGATGGTCTATATATTTTGTGCATCCTCAAGGCTCAAATTCATTTTATTTTTATTCAGTTACAGGTATGTAGGTACTGTTATCTAGTTGGTTACATTTGGGCTCCTATTACTGCTGATGTGATACGTATATTGGTAATCAAGTTGACTTGATTATCACCAAGTCTAATGGGTTTTGCAGTCATCCATATGTTTTATGTCATTAGAATTTTAAGAGCAAATGAAAATTGGTGTTAACTAGTAATACAAGGAAGCTGGGATAGATAATGAAGTTATGTTCTTATAGAGTATTTTCGTGGTTCCTTTTATAATAGGTCATCATCATCATCATATGCAATCAATCCCAGTCTTGTCTGTGCTTGTGAATTCAAATTGTTATAAATGTAATGTTTCGGTATGTGTTTGAATTTTTTGCAACTTTTTTAAAATTTTAATCCATTGATGAAGTTTGCAACACAAAAATCTGGAAAAAAAATTTTCAACCTTAATGAAAAAGTTGCAAGAAATATTAGAGCAATTTTCATTCGTCTTGCAATGATATACTGGTATGAACTGGAGCGTTGCCCTTATAAAGTTATAGTAGTTGTAGAGATAATTATTCACTTCAGCTGTGGCTTAACTTCTGTGTCGATCAAATGATCCTTTAAGCAATTTCCATGTGCTCCGTCCTTTCTTGAATTGTATATTGTAATGCACATTAAATTAAATTCCCTTGTTCTGTATCTTGATGCAACAACTTCATCTGTGATCTTGAAGTTATCGATGGTAGATGGGCACATGAATTTTCTACTATTGACCTTTTTTTGTCTGATAAAACAAGAAACCATTGTTCATGCTGGCTTGTGTTATTAATGATGTTGGAATCCAGTACGAGTCTGTAATTTGGTTAATGTTGAACTTTTCAGTGATATAATCTTAACATTGAAGTTTATTTGCTGTGATGAAGAGATTCTCATCCATGGTCCTCTGGTTTATTTAGTTGATAAGGTCTAATGAGATAAGAGTTGGTGGTTGTTGTTTAGGAGATTGTTTTCCTAAATTGTATTTGTATTTATTCAATATTTTATAGTTCTGCTTTTCATGTAAACTTTTTCTCAGGTATTCAATTTGGTTGGATAGTAAACTACGTCTCCAGGTTGACCCTTTACTTATCTTGGAGTACTTTCTATGGCGAAAGGGTTATGAATTTGCAATATCCAATCACTACGACAGGCATTGTGTGTGGGAAGAGGTCACCCAAAACAAGAAATTGAATAAGTACAATCATACTGTGATAGATGAACAGTTTGCATTTTACCAGGCTGATGGACTGCAAAGATTTAATGCATCTGATCCAAACAAGCTTCTTCCCAGCAGTATGTTCCTATTAAGAATTTTTATTTCCACCAATTAACTAAATTTGTATTAAAATGTGCCTAAATCCGACTTTAAACTTTGTCTGGCTTCTGTTGTTGGCAGATGTACCTGAAGGTTCCTTTATTATCAGGGCTCATACACCAATGTCAAATTTGTTTTCCTGTCTTTGGTTCAATGAAGTTGATCGGTTTACCCCACGTGATCAGCTGAGTTTTGCATATACTTACCAGAAACTTAGAAGAACTAATCCTGACAAGCCTTTTCATCTTAATATGTTCAAGGTGAGAAAGCTTACTAAACTCCACTTGCGAGCATGACTGCAAGCTAATATGATAATAATTTGTTACATGGGCGGCAAGGATATAGACTAATATAAATTCACGATTTTAATGGTTTTAATCATCCAGGACTGTGAAAGGAGACACATAGCGAAGTTGTTTCATCACAGGTTGGATGAGAAGCGGCGTCAAAAGGCAACTGGATAAAGCAGGCATCTTATCGACATCATTGTCTCAAGTGGGCTTGTTTTGATCTACTTGGCCAGTCTTCTCATTTCTGTTGAAGGTGTGATTCTGATGCTGCAGAATTTTGTGCAGGGACTTGAATGATTTCAAAGGAGTTCTCAGAAGAAACAGTGTGTTACTAGCAGACATATTCTCAGGCAATGATCCACAGTTCCACCCTGCAGCTGTCATATAGAGTCAGAAAAATTGCGATGTTTTTGGAACTTGTATCTGATTCTCGTGTACATTTATCAGGCCATTCATTTCTGCCTCGGGAGGCAAGCAAAGCGGCAAATGATCTCCTAGCCATTATTTCCACTTCAACAGATCCTAATCATTTTTCCAATTCATATTCTTGATTGGGTTTTGAGTTTGTTGGTTGTAAGTAGAAAGGTTGGATAGTCCACTCACCCCTTAGAGGAATCTGATTGTTGTTCTTATATCATTGATTTTATCACTTGAATATTTCATTTTATATAAAATTTAGTACCCCCAACCTCATTTTCCCCCCTCACACTCTCCCTTCTGTTATATGTCCATTTGATGCAGATTTAGATTCTTTTCTTTTTCTTTGGATATGTTCTTGTCATGTTAGACTGGAACAAGCATAAGATTTTCGGAGTTTCATTATATATTAGAAAAAAAAAAAAAGGGAGAGAATAGAATTTCATTTGATACGAAGGAAATGGTATGAAATTGCCAAATTCTAATAGGGGTGCCACGTGAGGAGGGTAGGGAGGTGTTGTGCACCCTATTACCGGTACAATTGGGAAAAGGAAGAAAACGAATTGGAATGTGAGTTGTTAGAAAACGAAAAAATCATGAGTTTTCTCCTAGCAATATTGGGGAATAACTGGCATTTGACATAGTAACAGTCTCCTAACAGAGTGAAATGAAATTGCTTGTTCCTTGATGGGCACTCCAGCTTCTAGTATACGCATTTTCATTTCTTTCCATTAAAATCATTCCTTGTAGCACTGATAAAGTTGCCAAAAATTTAGCTCCATCGTTTTTGTTGAGAAACTTCGACCTTCCCTTAGTTTTCTGTTAAGTTTCCTTGGGATAATATAAAGGACTTGGATTGTTCTTCATGTCGATTTTGCATCTTGATTGTATTTGCTCTGGCATGAACGACTGCTTTTCGTTTTTTGATTATTTTTGTCTAATGGTAGCCGAATGGTGCGGAGAACCATTTTAGCTTGATTGTGAGAAATTTGCGGGTAGATCTGACAAAAACAATAGTAATTAAGAAAAGAAAATCTCAGCTTAGTACATTTTTTGTTCTCGTGCTCATGGATTAGTTCAGTTTAATTTTGCCCTTTATAGATAAATTACAACCACCTCTCCTGTGATTCAATTTAATTATGTTTACATTTATTCTATTTTAGAAATATGTTTTCACCTCTCTTATTTTTCAAAAACAGGAGATAAGAGTTTATATTTAAAATAAAAGAAAAGAGAGTAGAGTGTATATAAAAAAGAGGTTAGCGTATATTTCTAAAAATATAAATGTATGAGTGTAATTGTACTAAATTTCAAAGTAGAAGTGTAATTTACTCAAAAACATTTTAGTCTCTCTAAACCCTAAATTCAGAACATTTGGTTCGACCGTCATCCTTTTCGAAGTCAAAATAGAAACTAGAAGTGCTTCAATATTGATTTGAGCAAATTAACAATTGGATCAATTCATAGTCAGAATACCAAATGTATTTAAGTTAAATAAGTATCTTAATTTGTTCAAAACCCGGAGAATATTTTGAATCTCACTCCTAGTCTCCTACTAGTATTTAGGTTGTGTTGCCCGCTATGAAGTTTACATTTCTTCTTCTTTCTTTTCTTTCTTTCTTTTTTTTATTTTTTTGGTCTCTAAGTAAATCGTTTGAAAATATTGTGAATCAAGTCTGAGGTAGTCAACGTGGCAAAGCTGATATCCAGAAAGTTGCATGATAACATTTTTTTTTCCCGTTTTTTCCCCTCTTCCTCGTGATGTACTTGTAAAGAGTTTTAAATTTAAAATAAACTCAACCATTTGAAAATGATAAAACCTGTTACGTGTATGGGATAAGGTTTTTAATTTTGATTATGACGTGTATTGATTGTTCTGTTAATTATTATCAACAATTATAACTTCATGATTACAAAACTTAATGTTGTAATTATTTTTTTAAAGCAATCAATAAAAAAGTCAGTCATAAATAAACTTTAGTTAAATTTTATTCTTTTTAAAAATTCTTACCTGTTACTTGTCGAAATGAGATGTGCTTGGGCACCTGCTGTAACTACTCTCTTCATTCATCCCAATTTTAAATCTTCTTCAAGCTGGATTTCAGGCTTTTTTTTTAAATTTTTTTGAGGGGGGATGACGTAATTTTAAAAATACATTTCATTGCAGGCTTTTAGTTTTTGCCTATTAGATCTTAATTCTAACTTCTGTTAATACAATCTTAATAGATTCATTTCAGTCCTTACAATACAGTGGCCTGGCCTGTAAAAGTACCTTTAACCCGCTTCTCTTTTTTACTCTCTCTCCAGAAAATTGATAGATATCGGTTTCTATAGTCGAATACTTTGTGGGGTACAATGTCTTAATTATAACATCCGATTTTTCTTAATATATTATTCTATTTTATACATCTCTGATACATAGTTTGAATCAAATTTGGTTAATATTGATAACTTCAATCAAATTAAAGATTGAAAATTTTAATTATCACACAACTCCAACGAGACTTAATAATTATTGAGAAAAAAATGGTCGATCATTGATATAAATGGGTAGGCTAAGGTGTTTATTTTATGTTTTTTTTTCTTTCTTTTTTTAATCTTAAAGGAGACAAGTAAGGATAATATCACTAATTTTTTCATAGCAACCTTCAGGTTAGACTATGACACGTGTTAAAGATCTATGTGCTAATTAGGATTTTCTATTTTAAATTTGACAAAATTACCAATTTAGACCTAATTTATCTAATTTGTATATTAAAGATATCATAATAGAAATATTTCATCTAAGAAGGATAAAATTGGGTCAATATATTAATGGAATCATAATTATAATTAAGATTGTTTAATTTTTCTTTGTGCGAAAATTGTGCTCATGATTGATTCTTGCTAAGGTTTTCTATATGGCAGGTACATTACACGACTGATGTATGTGGATAGAAGAGGCAGGAGGAGAGGTAGAAGAAAGTGAAGATAATATAATAATATTTTTCTTGCATAGGAGTTTTGATTAAGAAATTTAAGAGAATAAAGTTCTATCATCAATCTTTCAATACCCTAAAAATTCCCTTTTTTATTTTCATTCAACCTGGAGGTTAGAATGTTTTCTAGACATAAAACATCAGAAAAAATGGGAATTTATTTCCATTTTTCACTTTTTATCTTCTGTTTTCTTCCGCACCTCACTCCCAAGCATACATAGCATCTCAGCTTGGATAAGAGTAAAGAAAAGAGCGAGCAACCGGATGAAAGTAGACTAGCTGGTTGCGTGGGGGACATCCGAGTTCAAGATAAAGAAGAAGAATCAGGCTTCCATCACAAGCAGATCCCTCCACACTGGTGAGTCTGCTCTCATGTCGGAGAATAAGAGGAAACTTGCAAGTATTTTGCAGTGCAAATATTATACAAGATTTGAGGATTCATGAAATGCATCAACAACTCCTTCATTTCTATGAAATGCATATGAGCTGTTCAAGCACACTCCTCGGATGGGAAAAACTTGTGGTCCTACTTTATTAGTGAGATTTCAGTACTATTTAGCATATTTAAACAAATCAGCCCTTTCGATATAACAGTTGAGTGATTACAGTAATTTTCTGACTTGTCAAAATATAATAGGAAGTAGTACTGAAAATTTCAATATTATGGTAGGATTAGAAATTTTTCCAACCAAATGAAAAGAAAAGAGGACTTCGGACAGATGAGATCATAAAGGACATGAGTAACTTATTTAACATTATGTTAATTGATTAAATAACATCAAAATTTTTGAAAATTGTAATTGATTTTGTAGATTTTGTTCATAGGGTGAGACTGCAGCCGATTGGTTGATGAGAGATCTTCTCAAGCATCAGTATCTAGGGAGGGCGAGAGCAATCCCAGCTTGATGAGACCTCCATCTGGTTCGAAGCAGTGGCGTGGAAACAAGAAGATTGGGTGTATGGGATGGGTATTGAAGCCCACATCGTTGTCGGTTCAACTGTCGCTGTGTCTACCCTTCCAGCCTGTGCACAAGGGGCTGCACCACAAATTGGAGCAGGTATAGGAAGAGATTGCACTATGTATAAGGAAGTGATCAACTCAGAAGAAAATTGACCACCACGACGCATTATTTCAATATTAAGTATTGTTCCGAAGGAAAGCACCTTTTTCTCCTAAAATATAATTATAAAATATTAGGAAAAAAGAAAATATTTTATTTACTTAATATTAAAAAATAATTTTTTATAGTATCATGATAAATATAATATTAAAAGGTGGGTGAATCTATTATATAAAAAATTATTTAGGTTAAATAAAATAAATTTTAAAAAAATATTTATTAAATTAGATGAATTTCATAATAATATAAATGTAATTAAAATATAAAAATTGGGTGAATCTTTTATATAAAATGTCATTTAGATTAAATAAAATGAATTTTAGAAAAATATTTATTAAATTAAATGGATTTCATAATAATATAAATGTAATTAAAATATAAATCATTAGTGAAATGAAATTCTTTTTATTTAAAGTCAAACATCATTTTAAAATGAAATTTATTTAAAAATATAATAAAATTTTATTAAACAAGGCGACAGTGAAGACCACGGCAAAATACATTTCACGTTTTCCCACAGGGAACAAAGACCATGGGAAGCCCTTTTCAGATATATATATATTTTTTCAAATGTTTGCTTTTCCCACTGTAATTATTTCAAGAAATATGAAAAAAAAATTAATTTTATAATTTGAAAGAAGTAATAAAATAAAAAAATTAAAAAAAATGAATGCCTTTAAAATTATATAATTTTATTTCTAATAAATACTTTTACAGTGCAATTACCTGTTTTTGTGTTCTACTTGCCAGCCGAACAGGGTATGTTAGAAAGGAAAAAATGTGTGTCTTTCTAGGCTCGAGTCATTCTTGCATTTTATTTCCATTTATGTCCCATTCATTAAGATACAAATATAAATAAGAAAAGACTCCTGTTCGAATTCATATAAAATATTAAAAAATAAATAGAAACTCCAAAAAATAAAAGGTTTAAATTTACGTTCTAATTCAAAATTATAAATTATGGAAATATTATTTTTTTACTTTCTTAAAAAGCTACTTAAAGATTTTTAAAAATTTATTGAAAATTATTTTTTAAACAAAAAATATCAAATTAATAAGGACCGAAAATTTTCTTTTTCGATAAATAGATATTATATTAACTTCTCTTACTTGTGCTTGCACTTACAAAATTTTTAAGAATAATAAATAAACTTTGCTCATCCAAGAGTGAGCATATCCTCTCCAAAGGCACCTAACTTATTTGAGGAGTGAGTTAAATAGAAACATAAGTCTACCCATAGGCTTGTAATGAATTAGACAAAAGCATTAACTATATTAGAGGCCTTTAATGAGTTGGGAAAAGATAATGATTTAAGATCATTTAAAATAGTCTTAAAATTGGGTAAGACTACAATACCTTATTAATTTTACAGTAAATTATATTATAATACTACTTTTTGAACAAAAAGGTATTAATGATGATTTTTATTTTAAAAAAGTATTAATTTTATGAATTATTATTATTATATTATCAAAATATCCTTTTTTGTTATTTTTCATTTTTATTCTTTTTATGTGAGATTTATGCTACTTCTTGTTCAGTTTTAATATTTTGTGTATCTATTTTGGATCTCGATCTTTATTCGGTATTTACAATTGATTGATCTCCTCTATTTTTCAAAAGTCATTTTATTTGTTTATCACCAATTTTTTTCGATTGCATTATTATTAGGTAATTATGATTTTTTATCAATGGAATAATGTCTGTTGTTCGTATGTAAGTATAGGCGTGAAACTATAGTATTGAAGATTAACACTAGTATAGATTATGATGATGTAGTTTAGATGTTGTGTACGAATTTTAAGAATTTATTTACTAATGATTCTTTTTTGTTCTATTCTCTTCCCAGTCATCCTGTTTATTTGCTAAAGAATAAGTCAAAACTAGAAAATATCATTGACTTGGTTCGTGTTTTGAATTTGAAATATATGAATTTGAATGTTAATATTGGTTCGAGTTCTATATCACATTCGTTCTATGATGGTGTTGTTGTTTCAAAGAGACAGATTACTATTTCAAATATGATGGACTGTGATGAGACTTTGGTTGCAGGTTTGTGTTCTTCAAATAGTGAAAGAGTTTAATTGTCTAATTCATAGTCGGGTGCAGTCAGCCATGTTGGTCAAAGGTTTTATGATGGTGTTATTAAGTTTAAGAATGCATTATGCAAGTATTCGATTGAAAGAGATTTTTTATTTGATTATGTTAAGAATACAAAAATAAAAGTGGCAGTTATATGCTTAAAGAAGCACGAAGAAGAATATGACGACTTCATTGTGCAAGGTGAATGATTTTTTCTATATTAAGAAGTTAGTGAATCATTACACTTGTGGTCTCATGTCAAACAATTCAACTTCAAAGAGGATGGGATCTAAATTGGTTTTTGAATTGGTTGTTAATTTAGTTAGGGGATCCCTATCTTTAATAGCTAGTGAAGTTGTAAATCATTTTCAAAATAATTATAAATTGACAATTTCCTATTGCAAGGCTTGGCGTGCAATGGAGAAAATAAAGGGTATGATATTTAGTGATTTTGATGACTTCTTTAAACAAATCAGTTAGTATATATTTGCTATGAATGAAGTGAATCTTGGTAGTTGCATTACATAAATGACAATAACAGGAGATTCAAAAGGTTGTTCGTTTCATTTTATGCTTGTATTGAAGGATTCATATTTTGTAGACCATTTTTGTTTATTGATAGGACTTTTTTGAAGTCCAGGTTTAAGGGTACCATCCTATCAACTATCGATAAGGATGGCAATCAAGTTTGAGTTTTTTTATTTTTAAGTTTATTGTGTATGATTTTTCAATCAAGAATGATTTTATTTGCCTGTTTGATTAGTGTTACTATTTAAAAGCTAAACAATAATATGGTATCCCTTGTTACTATTTAGTTTAAAAATAGTAACATGGAAGGTCTTATGCTTTTTCCTTTCTTTTATTTGTATTTTTATTTAGAATGTCCTCTTATTTAGATGTTTTATTTTGATTTTTATCGATGTTACTATTTAGAGATCAAATAGTAATATTTAGAGATCAAATAGTAACATAGAAGTATTAGTGTTATTTTTTAGTAGTTTTGTTATTAATGAGAGTTAATTTAACTATTTATTTTTACTTTTTATCAATTGGATTTATAATTAGATGTACTCATTTGACTGTTGGATTGATGTTACTATTAGAAGATGAAATAATAATATGAAAATAGTGTTGCTATTTTTTATGAGTTTTACTATTAATGAGAATTGATTTGTTTAATTATTTTATTTTTTTGTTAATGTTACTATTTCCATCCAAATAGTAACATGGCTTATGTTGCGGATCATGTTTCTATTTTAATAGCTTATGTCTTTGTTTGTTGTGACTATTTTATTTCAACTTTATTTCCTCTAACTTTTGCTATGGTTGATTCTAAAAATTAAGAAAATTAGTTTTAGTTCCTTTCATAGTTGTCTACAATATTTGATACAGACCGACATGTGGCTTTTATTTCCAATTGTAATTAAGGATTACTTAAAGCAATACCCAAGAATTTTCCAACAAGACCTCACTTCTTTTGTCTTCATCATCTAAAATAGAATTTGAGGGATAGATTCAATGTTGCTGCATTTTCAAATTCCTTCAAGGAGCATCTAGTTCATTTATTTGCAATGTGTGTATATTCCCTAACAATAGGTGCATTCAACAAGAACTTGAAAGTTTTCAAATGCGAAAGAGGTTGAATTGCTTAAAAATTTCTCACAGGGCTTGCACATGAATGTTAGTTTGAACATTTTCAACCTTAATTATTGTTATAGTGAGATGATATTAAATGTAGCTGAATCTTACAATTCTTAGATTTGTGATGTTAGGAAGTCGCTGATCACAAATATGGTTAATAACATTTATTCAAAGCTGATGAAGTGGTTTGCTAAATGAAAGTTTGAATTATTATGTTGGAATGAGGTTATTTATCTTATCTAGGTGTTGAGATTAAATTTACACTTAATGAAGTGTAGAGGTTGGGTTGTTAGAAAGTCATTAAAAATTATTTTTGAAGTACTAGCAGATCTAACTATGTGTTGATATTTCTTAGTGCAGTTGCCCTTGTCACCAATGGCAATTAGATGATTTTCCTTGTGTTCATGTAGTTATTGTTATTAGAAGATTTGGGGTTTCTATGAATGAGGTTGTTGAGAATTTTTTCCACGTGAGCATGTATAGGAAGATTTATAAACAAGTCATATACCCTATTCCTACAATACTAAGGTAGGAGGTTGATGTCGAAGAGGAAGCTGCTATCTTATCTTTGATTTTAAAAAGACAAGCAAACAGACCTAAAAAATTAAGGATTAGGCTAAGGGGTGAGCATGCTAAGAAAATTAGGTGCAAAAGATATGACAAACTAGGACATCGCAATAAGAAATGTTGCAAGGAGTTAGCTTGAAAGCAATTTTTCTATGACACAATTGTATTCTTTATGATTCTTTTGCTTTGTAAAAAGAAATAGTAATGTGATTCAAATACGATAACATAAGTGCTTTTTGGTTAGTATTAGTAGTTGACATATTTCTATTTAGTTAGAAACTAAAAATTATAAAATTAGTTGCATGTTACTATTTTGATTCTAAACAGTCACATCAAGGCAAAAGTTATAAACATAAGGGTAAATAAATTCTGATTGTTAAACGAAATTGTAAAAAAGAATATATTGAATTTTTATTAATATTTACAATTAAATGTTACATACAATTAAATTTAACATGTTACATATAATTGATTGTTACATACAAATAAATTCGACCTATAAGGAAATGAGAAAGGACATAAGAATCATCTTTAAGTAAAAAGATTGAAGTCCCTGAAGAAGTTATTCACTAATTTTTCCTTGTATTTCTTCATAGATTCTAGTGGAAAGTGTTCTTCAGATTCTTTATTCTTGTATACATTTTCTATTTGTTTGCATAGAAAAATGCTTTAGTACCTCTCAATTATAGTACTTGTAGATTAGTAAAAAAGATATTACTTATGATCCAGACTGTTGTTATGGCAACTTTTTGTAAGATATGAAATGGTGGCTCTACAGTTACTAATTCTACTCTTATATCCATCTTATTCTTGTGAAGGATTTTATTGTTCTTTTCCTCATAATAATCGTTCTATTTTTAAATTACCAAGTTACTTAAGATATTAAGTCAAAAAAATAATATATTACTATTTAGTTTGAAAATAATAACATCAAATAAAATTTAAAAATAAATTAATAAATTAAGCATTATTAACAACAGAACTGATGAAAAAATAATATGTTACTATTTTAAAAAAATAGTAACATGTTATTTTTTTGGCCTGGATGTTATTATTATATTTGGTCTAAAAACAGTAATATAACCAAAAAATAAAATAAATAGACAAATTAAGTATGATAAATAATAAAATTACAAGAAAATAATATGTTACTATTTACATAACCAAAAATAAAATGTTATTTTTTAGGTCTAACATGTTACTATTTAATTTGAAAATAGTAATCTCAATAAAAAAAAATAAAATAAATAGATAAATTAAGTATGATTAACAATGAAACTGCTAGAAAATAACATATTACTATTTTCATACTAAATAGTAACATTAACAAAAAATGACATATTAATCAATGTAACTCTAGAATAGTTTGTATTTAATCATAATCTAAGCATTACTTACCATTATTTTTGGCATTAAGAAGGTATAGATTTGCACTTCTTTTTTCTAGGCCTCATTGAGTTATAATGAGTTTACTTGTACTTTACATTATTAAGCACAAGTAATGTGTAGTGATTGAGGTTTATGCAGTCCTTCACATCTGTTAAATTTATTAAGAATACAATAATTTCTATAGTCATTACTTGCTCCATCTCTATAAACAAATTAAGTATGATTAATAATGAAACTGTCAGAAAATAATATATTACTATTTTTAGACTAAATAGTAATATTAATAAAAAAATGATATATCAATCAATGTAACTTCTGAATAGTTTGTATTTGATCATAATCTAAGCATCACTTATCATTATTTTGGTATAAAAAAGGTATAGATCTGCACCTTTCTTTTTTAGGCCTCATTGAGTTGTAATGAGTCCACTTGTACTTTACATTATTGAGCACGAGCAGTGTGTAATGATTAGTGTTTATATAGTTTTCCACACCTGTTGAGTTTATTAGGAATACAATAATTTCTATAATCATTGCTTGCTCCACCTTTTGATCAAACTTGACTTTCCTTATTTCCTTATAGAATCAAAGTGGGTTTAGCATATAAGACTATTAATATATTTTAAACATAAGTTAGTATCAAATTATTTTTTGTATGTCACATTCGGTAATGGATTTAAGATCTTACTTAACATAAGCTGTCGAATACAAATATGCTGTTGCTACTGGATATGCTAGTCATGCTAAGCATGAATGCATGAAACTCTATGATCTGAAATTGAAGGATTAGTTTTTCTCAAATAAATTGACTGAGAAGAAGTCAAACTTCAAAAAAAAGTAAAAAAATTAATAAAATGATGATAAATAATAGCACAAGAAGTTACATGTTATTATTTGGACTCCAAATAGTAACATCACATTTTGGAGTTTAAAAATGTTCATTACTACCATGTTACTATTTTGACTCCAAATAGTAACATAATTATAAAAGGAAAAATAATAAAACATTAATATTGTAAAATTTCAGGGAAGCATACATTTGATGTTATTAACTTTTCTGCGAGCACATCTAACAAATCTTCAAATGTTATATACATGTCTTGTTGAGGAGATGTACAAATAAAAGACTTGCAAATGCTAATATGGTGTAGAAATTAGTTAAAGTACTAGATAATAATATTAAATTAGTCAAAGCAATCAATAACAAAATAGCATATGACTTATGATATTTCTATTATTTTCTCTACTTAAACTAGTTTTTTCTTGGCATCTTTGTGGAGGTATTTTGTAGTTAGTCATTTTAAACTTATTATTAGCATTTTGGTATGTTTCTTTTTGGCTATTTTCACAGTTATTTCATCTAAGATGATTAAAAAAGACTCCTTACCCTTGTCAATCTTCTTTTCAGAAGTTGTTATTGGTTGTTTATGTATTATTATTTTATATGCTTTTTATATGGTTCAAAGTAAGTGTATTTAGTGCCTCATTTTTTTCTTCTTGATTTTTCTTTAATTTGACTGATCATTGACCTTTGAATATACTTAATCTAAGGTTGTTATTTTTCTTGTATGACCTGTATTTTTTGCTATACAACTAACTACACAATCATTTTTATGAGCTGTGCTATCAGTTAGTTGTTTTGGTTCTTAAGATTAGCATTTTCCTTTTGCAAGGTATTAATGATGATATTAAGATTGTTTATTTGTATTGTTTTGTCGAAAAGTTACATTCAGAGCTGTGCATTTTCTTTTGTAAGGTTTATGATTGTTTGTTTGTTTTGTTATAATTGTTTCCTTGACCTTTACAATTTCTCTATAAAAAATTACAATTCATTGGTTAGTTGGTTTATCCTATCATTTGCCTTAAGGAGCTAATCCTTCAGCTATTTTATGTTGTTATTTTATTGTTCATGCTATTCTTGTTAGGATATTGTAATTTCCACAAATTGCTTTAATGTTATTTTTTAGGGTTTTATAACATACTGTATGATTATTATGTCATCATCAATTTTAGAGTGCTTTGATTGGGAAGGTGTGATCGATGTTTTTGTTTATTTTTGATAGTTAATGTGTTGTTCTTCATGTGTTGTTTATGTGTAAGGTGGTAAATGAGGTTTATTTCTTAGTTTGTTAGTGTTAGTTCTTTGTTGACTATCTAAAACATAAGAGTGGTTGTTTGTTAGTGTTATTAGTTAACATGTTTCTATTTTGATGAAAAATAGTAACATAAAGTGAAATATTAACTGGTAGCATAATAGTAAGGAGCCTCAGGTCCTAGTTGAAGTATCTAGGTATTTTTTGAATTTGAGATCCATTAAACACATTTGTTATCTCACACAGCTAATACTGTTGACAATATAATGTTCATATTGCTAGATCTACTTTCAATGAAAGTTATATTTAAAGATAGAGTAAAAAAGAGGAGGTCTTTTCATGCCATTAATAACAAAACTGCTAAAAAAATATGGGTCTATTTGTTTTTTGCCCTTAAAAATAGTTTTCTATTTTTTTGCTTTTAAAAATAAGAAAACATGTTTGACAAGCTATTTTCAGAATCTATTTTTAAAAATTATTCTCTAAATATGTAACTTAAAAATAAGAAAACAAAAATAATTTTTAGTTATTTTCTAAACTTATTTTCTTATTTTGGATGCTAGTTTTATAATTAAATGAAATATTTTTTTATTTACAATATTAATCACCTTCTAATCTTGATTTTTCTTCAATCTAAAAATAATTTTTGAAAATAAGAAAATAATTTTTAAAAATTATTTTTAAGAATAATTTTAAAAATATAAAAATAAAAATATATCTAAACACACTTTATGTTACTGTTTATAAGTTAAATAGTAACATCAATAAAAAATTAAGATAAATAGATAAATCAAGTTTCATAATAATAAACTAATAAAGAATAATATATTACTATTTATAAATCAAATAGCAAAACATTACTGTTTGGTGTCTAGATAGTAACATTAAATAAAAATATAAAATAAATGGATAAATTAAATTTTATTAACAACTAAATTGTTAAAGAATAATATTTTGCTACTTGGTCTCCAAATAATAACATCAACTAAAGATCTAAAATAATTAAATAAATATATTCTTATTAATAACAAAATTGTCAAAGAATAATATGTTTTTGGCAAACTAAATAATAACATGTTGTTTAATCTCCACATAGTAATATAAACTAAAAACTTAAAATAAATAGATAAATTAAGTCATATTAATAATTAAATTACTAAAGAATAGTAGGTTACTGTTTAGTTTCCAAATAATAACATTAGCTAAAAACTCAAAATAACCAGACGATTGAATTCTTATTAATAATGAAACTACTAAAGAATATGCAATTAAATGAATAAAAATAAATGAAAACAATGTCAAATAAAATGACATGAAGTAATACAAGTTGGACAATAAGAACTTATTGGCAATAACATGACATAACCCATGACATCGGGCGACTTGTCATTCGTAATTAAATTCATTAATTGCTTATGTATGTGCATGGACCATGAATATTTTATCATATCATGTATGCTCTTAACATATTTGAGGTAGGAATAGCTGAGTGTCTGAGCCTTATTTGGTATAAATAGGGTCACTAGCAGCATTAGTGTCATGAGCTGTGAGATGTCTTGAACATCCATTTCTAATATTCCTTTCACTGCCTATTGGAGTGCTTTGAATATATTTAGTTTTGTAAGGCGTCCTTGGCCATGAAATTATATGCTGTCAAAATCTGATTGTCGCCTTTTGCTTGGTGTTGTGTCAAGAGGGTAATTTTCATCTTTTATTCAAAAAATAAGCTTCATAGATATAGGTGTGATGTTGAGATGTTCACCTCTAATTATGAATTTATTGTACTTTGAGGAGAAGGTGATAATTATTACTTGTATTTTTTTATTGCTATTTTGACATGTATTATGATCAAACTTATTTTTTATTATGACGTTGAGAAGTAGCCAAAAAAGGTTTTGCTACCACACCCTTATGTGACTCTTATTGAAGTGAAGATCATTAATCTGCCTTATACACTCTAGTATATAAGCTTCATAGGTTTTGCTACAACACAGATTGAATATCATTAATCTTCAATTTATGTTGCTAGAATTTTCCAGGTGCTTCTTCAAATACTTTTCTTTGTTTGGTTATTTTTGTTATCTTTTTGTTCAAGGATAAAGAAAAAATACCTTAGTTAGATTCATCATAAATCAGGTTAAAAATTGGATAATATCACATTATTGTTTCCTACAAGATAGTAACATCAGTGAAAAAATGATGTTACTATTTACGATATGAACTATAACATTGTGCCAAAAATAAAAAATTCTTCTACAATTAAAAAGTGCTTTTTAATCATTATTAAGAGTATAGTTTTAGGCAGAAAAGTGAGATTAGCTATTAGATGTGCATTGAAATAAAATGATAAAAATAATCACTATGCATGTTACTATTTTTCATGCAACAATAACATGTAAAGGTTTGAAGCATAACATGTATGCTGTTGTCTTTTGTTATTATGATGAAATGAGCTTAAAACTGCACAATTGCTTACTTGTTACTTGGTTACTATCTAGTGCTAAACAATAACATCATTAGAAGAGCTAAATTAAGGTATGAGAAAATAACATGAGGACTGCCATGCTAATGTTTGCACTCAAGATAGATTGAATAATTAAAATTAAAGTTCTTTATGAGAAAAATTAAAGCATAACATGTGGGATTGAATGTTACTTTTTGGGATCCAAACAATAACGTCATGTTAAAGAACACAAAAGATGCCCAATGTTAACAAGTACATTGTAATAATTAGAGAAACATAATCATTGTGCTTGTTACTATTTGGGTAACTCTATTGCGCCAGTAACATCACTGGAAAAAGCAAAATTAAACTATAGTAAAATAAGATAGGTATTGTTATGATAATGTTTGCACTAAAAACTGAATTAATCGAGTTAAAATTAAAGTTCCTTATGAAATGTAATGTAAAGATAACACGAGGGATTGCATATTACTATTTGGTATACAAA
Source organism: Sindora glabra (assembly GCA_020226215.1). Taxonomy (NCBI): domain Eukaryota; kingdom Viridiplantae; phylum Streptophyta; class Magnoliopsida; order Fabales; family Fabaceae; genus Sindora; species Sindora glabra. Next base: position 45,142,055 of record CM035228.1, on the reverse strand, counting down.
TAGCCAATAACATGATGTTAAAAATGTAAAAATATGTACATGTTTAACATACGTGCTTCAATGTTTCTCTTTATCATACAAAGAGTAACATAGCTAAAAATAATATATTATTATCAGTTTCGTTATGATCTTTGGATTGAAAATGAAATGATAAAGTTGAAACTAAAGTTCATTATAAGATATAATCTATAAACAACATGTTAGATTGCATGTTTCTAATTAGAATCAAAGAGTAACATGTTTTTGTTTACTTCCATGTGAACAACATGCCAAAAACAAAACAACATGTGTGCTTCCATGTTTTTGTTTGTCATATAAACAACAACATGATGATTCTTGATAGTAACGTGTTAATTAAGTGTGTGAATGATTATTATATAGGATTAGTGACAGTAACATGCAATAAAATAGTAACATCTATATTCATCATTCTAACTTCTAAGATTTCATTTTAATACATAAATAATAATATTTTTCATGAAGTTAGGGTTATGATAATTCATATATGCAAACTATTTAAGAGGATGTGGGGTTTACTAGTTGATGACCTATTTTGATGCTGTTGATTTATGTGAAGTTACTATTAGCATTGGTTAAAAATTGCTGAAGGCTGAAAATACTAATTTTTTATTATACAGTGTTGGTTGAGTTTGTTTGCTAGAATTTTCTAATGATTTTTATAGTGGTTTCATTCGATTTGTCAAGTTACTTCACAAGGATTGTATGGTGATCATATATGATTCAACGGTTTCTATTTTAGTGCTTTTGTTCTTTCCAAAATGCATTGTAAGTGTATTGTTTTAGTCTTCTAGACTTTGTGATAATTTATTATTTGCGAGTGGACTTAAATGAAAAAAAATGAGCATGAGATATCTTATTATAATAAATTACAACAAATAGTATTAGCCCAATTTTTTTCATTAATTTTATACGGAAACTCACTCTACTTGTGTGAATAAGTAAAAGGTTGTCGTTTGTCACACCAAAATAAATGAGCAAAAATTTCTCTCTTTGTGACATTTTGTTATAAACTCCTTGAAATTTGTCAATTTTTTACCACAACCTCATTGTAGTTGCATTTTTTTGTCTTTATTATAATTTAGGCAAGAAGTTAGGCATTTATAATGAAGGAAGTATTAGGTGACGACTGACAAGTGGTTGAAAAAATTAGTGAAAAAGATCATGGGATTTATTTTATGAAAGTATTACTTTTTTTAATGTTTATAAAATTTTATTTAATATTTTATAATCAATTATGAGTAATTAATTAATAATGATACCTTCTACAAATGATGAGATTTAGTTTTTTAAAATTTAAATTACTTTTTAATATAAATATTATTACTATTATGGTTAAAAATAAATATAGGTAATTAATATAAACATATTCATGGCTTTAGCTTTCTTCTAAATGTTTATCATGTAGTATGTTGTATATGCAATACTCTTATATTTGAATATAAATTTAGATCATACTCAATTATATTATATAGTTATGAAAGATCTTGCAAACGATCATGTGTGAAAATAGATTAGAGAAGTTAGGTTTTACTTTAAACAAGTTAGGTTTGGTTTATAAATTATTAACCAAAATTTTGGCTATTAGTAGATATAAGGTTGATGTTTAGACTCAATTTATTTAAAAGTTGACCTAATTTATTAACTTATTTAGAAGCTTACTTACATAAGCAAATTAAAAGGTAAAAGCCTTCAAGATAAAAGATAAATTAATAATCAAATTAGATTAATATTTATAATTGTATGTATTAAAATTATGTATGTGTATTTTATAAATGTATATATTATATATGATGTCATAATTGAATTAATATGTTAGCTATAATTGAATTAAATTTATAGATTTATAGAATAAATTAATTATTGAGAAAAAGTTTTTACATCTTCACCATTTATTGAAGTTAAGCTATCCTTTAATTTAAAAAATCACTCAAATCTCACTTAGGACATAACAAAATTTTATGTTGAACCTTGAGTTTAAAATTATGATAAATGAAATGATTAAAAAAGATGCCATAGAGTTCATATCAACAATATAAAATATTATGATTATGATTATTTTATGATTAAATATATGCTTTGATTTCAAACAAATAAAATATGATGGGAAAGTAAACTTTTTAGTCTAAATGTAATTTTTTTAATCATTTCAATTTAATTAAATGAATCTTTGATTGCAAAATATTTAAAATACTTTATATTATTTGATTTAAACTCAGTAGTCATATTTTCTCATCTTTTTATTAACAAAAATTTTAAACTTAAGTTTAAGATTTATTTATGCTTCAAGAGGTTTAAATAGATTTTTAAACCTTAAGAGAAATTAACGTAATTTTGTTAAACCTCTTGGAGGTTAGTATATTTTTTCTCCTAAATTTTTTATAATTTAATTATTAATTAAATTAATGTATAAATCAGATTAAATATATTACTAAATTTAAGTGAAAAATGAAATATAATAATAAATTAATTAAATTATGTATATTACATTGCATTTATTATTCTAATATAATAATTAAATTACATGAACTGATATTAGGTAAAAATAATTTGTCAAAATCTCAAGAGTGAAAACTTAATTAAATGGAGTAATATCTAAAATTATACTATCTTTTGCTACTAACTTGAAAAATGTCATATGAATTAGATTATTGTTCACAAGTCACCCAATTGTAACCATCAATAACATTTTAATGTCTTTTTTCTATCTATTCTATGGTTGATAAAGTGGTAATAAAGTAAGGTGGGTTACCCTGAAAATAGTGTCAGGACATTATAGCATCACCCTTTAAATTTACACTAAACTTATCTATATGTATACTATGTTATATGATATATTTAAACTATCTATTAATAGAAGGGCCATTACAAGTTGATTATCAAAAAGTCTATTGATGTGAGCATGGAAATAAGAGGTAAAATATATTTGAACGGGGATAGATTCTTGGATGTTTGAGTGTGAGTGATGCATTTAATAAGTTAACATACAATTTGTTAACCTGATCATTAAGTTGAAAGTAAAAGGAGTGCTTTGTGCACCAATTTATTACAAGAAAAAAAGTTCTATTTTAATAAGTTTTATGCAATATCTTATAATTTTCAATTTTTTTCTTTAAATTTATTCCTTTTCTTTGATGGCCTATATGCTAATTATGTAAACATTACTCTTCTTCTTCTTTTTTTTTTCGGCTAATATTAGAATACTTTCAATGGTTGTTCTTTTTCTAAAAAGTAATAGTTAAAATAAAGCACTCATACCCATTGATTCAGCACAAAGAAATAAAAAATTAAGTAAATAAATAAATAAATATATTTTATCATAAATATAATTAATTAAATTTTAAATAATTTTATACTTATTTTAAATATCTTAATTATATTAATATAATTTAATTTTAAAATAAATATGAATTAATTTATCTTATATATATGCTAATATTAATATATTATTTTATTTCATTTTTACCTTTATAAGTTAGCTTAATAGCTAATTTATTAAATATTTTTATACAATATATTAGCTTAATAGGTTTTAGCTAACAATTAGCGGGTAGCAAAATAGCTAATAGCTAATTATTAGCTAGTTGCACTAAGTAAAAGCTTAACCCCTATTTATACTCTTTCCATTGTCATTCCCAATGATCAATAAAAAAATAATAAAAATACTATAACCTAATCCTAAATTTACAATATATATATAAATATGAGTAAAATTATATTCTTATTTAGAATTTGATACTTATTTTATTTTTAATTGGTATCTTTTCTTAATTTTCTATTAAGTTTTATCAATAATTGATATACATAAATGTTAGATTTAGCCCAAATTTTAATAATAGATCTAATTTTTTATTTTTTATTTATGGTGATTTTGTTTTGAAAGGTATTGGATTACTAGGAATGAGACCAAAAAAGCAATGAGCAAAGCATAATCTAAAGCTTTTGAGGAGTTTTATCAAGATTTAGGGATAAAGAATGAAAAATAAAAGATTTATAAGCTTGCCAAAAATAATTAAAAGAAATCAAGAAACTTGGGTCAAATAAGGTGTATTAAAGATGAAGAAGGACAAGTTCTGCTCATTGATAAAGATATTAAAAAGAGATAGGAGAAGTACTTTTATAAGCTTTTCAATGACGAACAAAGGTTGACTAGGGATATAGAAAGATTAGAAACTCAAGAGGATAAATAAAATTTAGCTTATTATTATAGGATTTGAGTTAAAGAGGTAAAAAAAGCTTTTAAAAAAAGATGGATATTGGTAAAGTCGTTAGTTCTGATGGTATTCCTATTGAAGTTTAGAAATATTTAGGAGAGTTAGGTATCTTTTAGCTCACTAAGTTATTTAATGAGATTTTGAGGTATAAAAAAATGTCAAATGAGTGGAGAAGGGGCATTTTGGTACCCATATATAAGAACAAAAGAAATATCAAGAATTATGAAAACTATTAAGAGATAAAACTTATGAGCCATACTATGAAACTATGGGAAAAAGTAATTGAACATAGATTAAGAAACGAGACTAGGATTGCAGAAAACTAATTTGGATTTATGCCAAAGAAGTCTGCAACAAAGAGTATTTACCTTCTATAGGGGCTGATGGAAAGGTATCGGAATAAAGAAAGAGCCTTACATATGGTTTTCATTGACTTAAAAAAGCTTATGATCAAATATCAAGAGAAGTATTTGGAAGGCTTTGGAAAAGAAATGAGTTCATGTTGCATATATTTGAGCTATACAAGATATGTATGATGGAGTAACTACAAGTGTAAGAACTTTTGAAGGAGAGATAAAGGATTTTACTATAAGAATAGGTCTACATCAGGGTTTAGCCTTGAATATTTACTTGTTTAATCTAATTTTTGATGTTCTTACCAGGGATATATAAGAGACTATTCCTAAATGTATGTTATTTACAGATGGTATAGTTTTGATTGAGAATTACGGGAAGAGATTAACTATAAATTAGAGCTTTGGAGATAAGTTTTGAAACCAAAGGGCTTTCGCTTAAGTATGAGTAAGATAAAGTATATGTATTATAAATTTGACAAGAAGTGTGATAGAAATAATTTGGAGGTAAAAATTGGAGAGCATGTCATACTACAAGTATCTAAATTTAAGTATTTGAGATTTATATTACAAAGTGATGGGAAAATTAATAAAGATGTCACATATAGGATACAAGATGACATTAGGAGTTATTTATGATCGTAAAATACCTACTAAGCTTAAAGGGAAGTCTTATTGGACTGTTATACGACCAACTATACTTTATGGTAGTAAATGTTCGACTTTGAAGGAATAACAAGAGTAAAAAATAGGGGAAGTAGAAATCAAAATATTAAGATGGATGTGTGATCATACAAGAAAGAATAAGATGCAAAATAAATACATACGAGGGCATATTGGTGTGGCACTTATTAAGGAGAAAATGATAAGAAATCGATTAAGGTGGTTTAGTTATATATAAAGAAGGCCATTGGAAGTACTAGTGAGAAGAATTGACCCTATGATCTTTAGCCTTGTGAAAAGGAGTAGAGAAAGGTTAAAAAGGACATTGGAAAAAGTTATAAAAAAGAATCTCTTAATAAATAATGTTATTGAAAATCTGGTTACTGATAGAGGTCAATGGTATCATGCGATCTATGTAACTGACCTCACTTAATGAGATAAGACTTTGTTATTATTGTTGTTAGTGGTGGTGGTGATTTTATTTTGGAAAACTCTTTCCAAAGAAGATAAAGCAAATTTGATGCATGTGTAAAGTTCTAGTGTTCTATTAGAAGTAGAGTTTTAAAAATGCTTATGGTTTTTTGGAGAAGATAATTCAAGATTTCAAGCTTAAAGAATTTTGATGATAAAATTTGTATTTAAGGTGAAGATTGTTAGGATTTGATCCAAATTTAAATAATTGCCAAATTGAGATTATTTTTTTATTTTGGATTTTTCTCTTATTCAAATTAGGATTGTTATTAATTTGAGGTTACTCCTTATTTCAAATTATTCTTAAATTAAAATTAAGATTCCTTTGCCTAGTCTTTTTGCATATAAATACATGTATCGTTAAAGAGATTAATATATGAAATGTGAGAGTTTATATTTATAACTTCCATGAAAGTTACTTAAGATATAACAATTAGCATTTACTCTTTAATGCTGAGTATTGAAAAAGAAGAGTATATATACCAATTATAAGAATATGTATTGCAAATTAAAGAAAAACTGTGAGGTATTTTGAATATATTTGTAGTATGGGTTTAAAAGTTATTATATTATTTGTATTCTTTTTGTAATTTCTTAAAATTACTAAATTTTTTCTTGTCTTTACTCGTGAAGTAGACTAAATGCTAAACCACATTAAATATTTATGTCTTTTGATAATGTACTTCTTTGATTTTGAATTATGTCAACCAATCACTTCTGTATTCCAAACATCAACAATTCATTAATAATTTACGGGCTGAGAGGCATGTGATAAAATATTTTCTAAATAACTTATAAAAGATCATAATCTTCTATATCTTATTTGTTGCTTAAAACACAAGTATAAAGGGTATGCAATATTTTATTAATAATTTTTAAATCACATAAATGGAGGCACATTTGACAATTATTAATGGAATTTAAATAAAAACTAACAAGAAGTATTGAATTAGAAAAAAAAGTCTTATTTGAAAATTAGCTAATTATATTATTGATTAGTTAATTTAATTAATTATTAGTTGATAATTAATTATATTAATTATTTTGACTAATTGATAATATTAGTTGCTTAAATAAAAATATTTAATAAAACTAATTATTTATTATTAATTGTTTACATATATATATATATATATATATATATAGAAAATGAATATATTTTTATAATTTACTTTGAGTGTATTCTTTTACTTTAGTAATATTTCAAAATTTATGTATTATTTATTAAATTAAAAGTTATTCTAATAGATATATTATTTTAATTTATTATTTATAAAAAATAAATTACTATAATTTATTATACTTGATAAAATTTTCTTTAAAAAATAAATAATTATAATCATTTAATTTTTATTTAAGAAATAAATATATTTAAATGTCTGTATATACTTTTGTGTTATTTTATATCAAATTTTTAACATACATTTGTATGTATTAAAGTGGTTATACTATTTTTAATATTACATATATATATCTTATTTGTCATTATATTTTTTTAAGAATAATATAACTTAATCTAAAATGGTTATACTATTTATAATATGTTGCATGTTAAATGATCTCTTTTTGTTAAAGCAATATTTTAAAATTTTGATTGAATGATGAATTGAAAAAACTATTATGCATTTATATATTAGATATATGTATAAAGTAATCTTACTAATTTTTACTTTTAATGTGAAAAAAAAAGTAAATTCAATCATATAATACAATAATATTTAGTTTGTTAAAGTATATTAATTTTATTATGTAAATTTAATTGATGAAAAGTTAAATAATTATTTATTAAGTACTATTATATTATATAATTAAAAATAGATAGTGGTTAAATGGTTGAGCCTTTAGGGTTTAGTTTGGTTTGAAGTTCAATTCTTCTATATTTTAACAAAATAAAAAATATATATACCAATATAATTCAGGTGTAATTTTATGTTTTTAACTATTTTCTATATATTAGCTAATTGAAAATAATGGTGTTTTTGATAAAAAAATGACAAAACTATCTGACTCTTTTTAATTAAAAGATAAGATTCATGTACATAGTATAATGTGGGAGTTCTTATACAAAATACATAAGTAAGCATAAATGAAAATATTAATTACATAAAATGAAAGGTATGAAAATTTTAAGAATGAGAATAACTACATAAAATGCACAGAATTAGGGCAATTTAGACAAAATTTTGTATTGGCACTAGAGTCCTTTTAGAGTCCTCTTTAAGGATGGGAGTGCTCTAATCAAAGAAATGCTCAACTTGGCTGGAAACTCCAAAGATCCTTACTTGCTTATGTTGGAAGTGTAGTGATATAAAAACTGTGAGGAATTGCTAAAAATGGCAGCAAGATGGCTTTAGTTTTTAGGGTAATAGAGTGTTAGAGGTAGGAAATGCAAAGTGTGTGTAAATTTGTATTCTATATTAAAATTGGAAAATGAAGCCTCTTTTATATTGTGGTAACGGTATTTATAGACCACAAGCCTAAGGTAGTTAGCTGCACATTTGATATCATGGGTAGTTTCTCATGAAATAGGAAGCTACATGTCTAAATAGTTTGGAAATGTGATCTACTATCCTTAGAACAATTGTCCATGATTTCCACTTTTTTGCTATGTTTTTGCCATGTTCGGCTAGAGTCATATTGTCTATTCATCCATTTGGCTAGGCCTTGATTGACTTTTAATTGTTGTGCTATGAACTTAGTGTACGGTTCCACCTTTTATGAATTTTGACTCTTTCCTTTTGATTAAACAAAATGTTCTTTGCTAAATTATCAAAATTTTTGCAAAATTGGCCTAACATAAACCCTTTAATTTTAGTTTCCTGAGGTTTAAGTTGAAAGAAAGTAAAGCTAAACCATTTCATATCTTTCAACTTTTTCTTAACTTTAGAATGTGCTAAAGGATTTGAAACAAACTTTCCTATTCTCACCATATTTAATTTTGGTTTGTTAGTCTTAACTATTATTTTGTTAAAGTCCCGGGAGTTTTTTAGTTTATAAAGTTTCAAAATGACATCATCCTTATAGGGAAACCCTTCATATAGTTCCAATAGGAATATCTTTTGTTATCAACTTAAGATACGTAATCTATTAGGATGTGTGTACCACTTTGTAACCCTTATGGTGCTTGAGGTGAATTATCATGATAGTTATATAAACTAGTACAATCCTTGTGTCTCTTCAATGCAACTTTAGGGTACGGGCAGTTACAATAATGACTCCTCCTTAAAACCTACTTAGATTTTCCTTTTAAATAGACTTTTCCTATTCTTTGCTTTCATTGTACTTACAAGTTTTCCATATGAGTTTCTATATTTTTTGCCATTGCAAACTTATACATACACCATTAACTTTCCTCCTTCCTTTCTTCAATAATAGAGTCTAATTCTAATTGATAATCTGCTTAAAGTTTTGCTTCTCAAGCTTCAGGGTAGAGAAAGATTGTAGACCTTACGTTGACTAAATCAATAGTGCTAAAACTCCAAGCACTTTTCCTTTTTGCTACCTTTAATTTGGTTGCTAATGAATCTTCTGTATATTACTTTAGTCCTCTTACTATGGATGTTTTAATAGATGACTATGAAACCTTCTTTTCTCCTAATACTATTTTTCTAGTCTTATCATTCTTGCCTTTCCTTAGGTTACCATAGGTTCAAGGGTTATTTGGAATTTTCCCTACCTTTAGAATGGTTAGAGCATGTTTAAGACTCAAAAGAAATTAGTTAGGAAGATTTAGGTATTTTTTTATGTCATTTAACTATCTAGTACACTTTTAAATATAACTTACTATTACTTAGTGTTGTTCTGACTTTTTGGTTCATTTTGACGAGCAACTTGCACTTGCTTTATAGGATGATGGGCCCATCCTTTTTTTATCATTTAGCCTTAATTAGCTTTTCTATTATTGATGAGTAGTTTTCTTCTCTTTTATCATTAAAAAATAAAAAATTTAAAACTTCAATAAAAATTAAATTTAAGTTTTCTATGTATTAAATCTTTGTGTATTTGACTTTTTTGAAAGCTTATAAAAATGATCCAAATTCTCAAGTTTCTGATACTAAACATATAACTTTTCTTCTTTATTGCTATGTAAGCATTTTTTTTGTACTTTTTCTTTGAAAATCCCTACTAGTTGTCTTAGATTGAATTATCTTAGCTAGTTTATTTCAAAATATTAACTTAGTTATGTGGCTTATGTGAAGGCTTTGTAAAAATTTTCTAACATAGGTAGCCTTTTTTGGAATTTTCAATTATGGCTTTTGGCCTATTTTTAGGAGCATTTTACACTCCTTAAGTCTTATTAAAAACTTGTGGTTAGTTATATGTTCAGCCATAAATTTATATAATACATACCTATCTCCAACCATAAAAAACTTTCCCTTTCAAAACTTTATATTTTAAATCTTTTTACACTAGCACCCAGGATAGGTAAATAGAGTGGCTTTTTCCTTTGGCTTTTAGAGCAAGTGATCCATTAGTTCATAGCGAACCCAAACCTCATTAACCTGTATAATGTCAAGTTCTAGGTACACTTCTTTTGTCCCCAATACCTTTGTACTAGACTACCTTTAATAAAAGCCTTATTAGTTGAAAAGCATATGCCCACTGCACATGGCAATTAAGCCTCATTTAGGGTTCACCTCTTATTACTTTCTACTCGAGCTTTCATGGATAGAACTTGATAACATCTAACCTTCTAATAATTAGACAAAACAATCAAAGCCTGCATAATGCCTTTAAACTATATGAATTCTCTTTGTCATACTTTCATTAATATTTTTTAGGATTGGTTGACACAAATACCCATAAATATTTTGACATGTTGATTGCAGAGAAGTTAACTAATGTGATTTATGTGTAGATTGTTAATACTTTTCAAAAGATTGCTGCTATACATTATCCCAAAATTCTAGCTTTTGAGAAGTATTATAAAGTTGATTATGACTACTAACATATAATAACCACAATCTTAAATGCTGAAGAAATTCTTAAAAAAGAGAGAGAGAGAAAGAGAAAATCATAATATCTATTATAGGCAAAAATGGTAAAAAATGTACTAATAAACCTTAACATAATCCTTATTGAAACTCCTCCATTTAAACTAAAATCAATTCCACTATCAAATGCTTCTTTTAGCATTTCTAAATATATTCCTTTAATGCCTAACAAATAGAAAAATGACCTATGGTTTGTTTATAGCTTACCATTATACTTACAAACCTAAAAGTGTTTGCCTTATGGCTGAATTACCACTAATTACTTACATAGCTAAGTATAAGCGGCCTCTTAACTCCAAAGGTAAAACTTTTATAATTTTGGATTTTATTATGTATATTTAACTTATGCCATGAATTATTGTTATGGTATAGGTACAACAATCTTGATAGATTTTCAAGGTATTGCTCTTAACTTAGTTGAACAAGTGGCTAAGAAAGTTGAATAAAAAAGATTTCATTAAGAGGTTGATAAAACTTTTCCCAAGGATGAAGGTGTAAGGGATATGCCTCTTGGCATAGGGAAAAGAAATTAATCATATTGTAGCTTCAAGGTTGATAATAACCAATCTATTAAACAAGCCATTTGAAAGAAAAAGAAAACTATTGCTTCTAATTAACTTCATGCTTTGCCCATGGTATCTTTGGGAGACAATTCCCATGGTCTCTTTGGGAGATAATTCCACTCCATCCTAACTTAGGGATTTTGCTGTTCAGCAAAATATTAGTGATTTTGCCAAAGAAATTGTCCAAACCTAGGTAAGTTCATATTCTTTTTCTAGTAACTCTCGATTTCCCCATTTATTTATATCTCTAACTCTTCTTTTATCTTTCAAAAAGTCATTGCTATGCCTCCAATTCCTTTAGCTTCTTATTTACCTCTAATTTCTAATGGTCAACATTTAAAACTTTAAAATCTAGCACTCATTAAAATTACCCAGTGGTACTAATTCTAGCTATACTAACTCCATAAGGATAATTAGCACTATAGAAAAAATTCATGCTTGATTAGATGCTACACTTTGCCAACAAAAGAATATTGAAGATAATATGCTTAAGGTAGAGTCACTCTTAGGCAACAATGGTTTAAATATAGGAGATGGTGACAAAGTCAAGAATCCTACTAAATTGAACATGTATGACAATGAGAGAAGCATGAATACAGATGTCAAAAGGGAGAGTGGTATTGTTAAGGAGAATTTAAGAGAAAATCAAGCTAAAGATGAAGATGAGGAAAAGGACCCACTTGCTGCTTCGACTCCTTAATTTTGATCAATGTCCTAAGTTTAACTCCAAGAATTTCGACCAAATAGTTGTCAATGAATTAAGATAAAAAGCACAAGAAGACCATTCATAAAGCATTAATTAAATTAGGTTCTTTACTTAAGCAAAAGTTAGAGAGCCTATTAAAGAATCATAAGTCTCGATAGAAGATGGACTTAATGTTTAAAATTTTACAAAAGGTCACTTCGTCAAATGATGGTATCACTATAGGGTTGAAATCTACTATTAACACCTTTGTTGAGGTCTGAAATGATTAAAAATCTAAGCAAGGTTATTACCATTGAAAGTTCCTATTAGGCCTTTATGTAATATAGAGATGAACTTTCAATATTGTTTGAGAGTGATGAGCAAAAGAAGGCTAACTCTATTTCTAAATGCAAAACTTGTATAAAAAAGATATAAAAGAATGCAATTGAGATCTTTACCATACAATAACAAATTGCTAAACTTTAGTAGTAGCTAGTAGTTACTCAAGGAATTTGCTTTCAACTGGAGGTCATGACTCAATTTGCTAACAATAAAAAGCAAGCCTTCTTATATCAAACTAATTTGAACTTGAAAGATTTTAAACCTACTAAAGCAAAGTTGGTTAATGTAAAGGTAATGGTTGGATTGAGTTGTGCTTTGATCTTAAAATAGAACAAGTTTGAGCTAAGCTCAAGCTTGGTTCAAGCTTAAATTAATATATTTTTAAATTAAATAAAAAATGATAAATATATACATTTTAAATAAATATAATATTTAATATGACAATAAATGTTATTAAATAATTATATTTAAAATTATAAAAATAAGATAGATATTTAATTATATATTATATTATATATAATAAAAAATTACAATCAAGTTACTTACAAGGTAAACAAATTGAACTAGAACTTAATTGAGTTAAACAATTATCGAATTAAGCTAAGCAAGCAGTTGAGTTGCTTGGTTCAAGTGCCACCTGTACATTGAAGGTAAGCTTCGAGTCATGCAAGAACATAAAGACACAACAATAACTCAATGATAAAGTTCCAAGTCAACCTTTACAACTTTTAATGTATGGTTAGTTGCTGAAAAGTGCTTAGGGTGTAATATTAAATATTTCTCAACCACAACTATTTTAGAATGAATGAAATTTTGGCTAAGTATTATGCATGTTATTTTTGAGTTTGTTTGACTTGTATGGTTATACATTTTTCTAAACTTAATTATGTTTTTGACCTTTTTATATGAATGACATTTTACAAAATATATATTATATTGATCTTATCAATGCTCAACTTGTACAATTTCAAATATTTATCATTGATACTTTTCACTTTACCATCTTCAATATTATGAACTTTGTGACTATTTCTATCAAAATAATCAATAACCAAAACTAGTCTTTCCTAATAAGGTGATCACTTTCCATGATTTGAATTAGTTTACATTGGCAAAATAACTTTCTATACCAATTGATCTTTCACAAATCTCTTGCTCTTAACATGTTTATCGTACTATTCAATTAATCTTTCTTTGTTGCATATTGATGAATCTAAAACATTTCACTAACACTTATCCAAGTCTTCTAATTCATTAAGTTATGATAATCACCTTATGACAATTGGTTTTGCTTTTTGTACCTTCAATGTTTGCATTATTACTTTGACTAGTAATACTACAATGTGACCAAAAACTAACTTATAAGGTGTAACCTCGATCAATCCACTTAGCAAGATCCAAATTGCCTATAGCAAATTATCTAACATTTCGTATCAATTTTTAGAGTATTGATCAATAAGTTTCTTAATCAAATCAATAATTAATTTATTAACTACCTCGACTTGCCTATTGGCTTATGTATGGTAACAAGGTGATGTTAGCATTTTGATTCCCCTTGATTCAACATATTTTCTTAACTTTTGACTTATAAATATAATTCCACAATCAATGATAATGGTTTCAAGTAGGTTAAGCCTGCAAACCAACTTGTTTCCTATAAAGTCGATGATGTTAACTTGCTTAATTTCTTTAAAAAACATCTGTTCAACTTATCTAGTAAATTAATTTATTGCCATTAGGATGAAATGTTGGCCTTTGGTTAATAGGGATATATTTTTCTAATTACATCAATTGTTTAGCCTCTTAAAGACCATAACTTGATTATATACTTTAGTTTAAAAGCCAAGACTTTTAGTATTAATATATGTTTCTATCATGTCCCTTACTCGATTGTGATCGGTGTTGAACACCTTCTTCAAATTCTATTAGCCTAATAATTAATCACACAAACTTCAACTTAATAGAAACAACTTTAATTCTATAAAAACTAAAGGTAACATTGGTTTCAAAATAAAAAGATTAAGTCTCCTTTATTTTGAGGATGCCAAAAAGGGTCCTTCACGCTAAATTATAGACTTGTAAATTTATGGATATTTTCCAATACAGCACATATAACTTTTAAATGAAAGATAAGCCATGGTTGACCCGACAAAATTACAATCGCACTTTAATCCCAACTGCCAAGTTTTCCATAAAAATGCCTTGGCTCCCACAAGTAGCATAACTTGACACTATTACAAAATTATAATTTTATGTTGGTGGATAGATGTCTATAGAAAGCAAAACTAATAACTATATTAACATAGTAACATTTTTTGAAATTATTGAAATTAATAAGATGATGATTAGTAAATATAACCAATATCTATTTTAATACAAAGACATTTTTAAAATTTATAATAAACTTAAGACGATGATTTTTTATTTAACCAACATCGCAAGGTATGGAATTTGAATGATGTTGGGGAAAAAAAAGAAACTTAAAATATCAGTTTGAGACTTAACTAACATCTACTTAGATGTGATAGCATTTTTACAATTGTTATGAAACTTAAGACGGTGATTTTTACTTAACTAATGTCATAATGTATATTATTTAAAGGTTATTAAGAAAATAAAAAAAATTAATATACTAGTTTTAGAATTAACTAACATTTATTTGTATATGATGATATTTTAGAAATTATGAGGAAACTTAAAATTTTAGTTTTTTACTTAATTGATGTCATAATATATAACATTTAAAAGTTATTGGAAAAAATGATAAAATTTAAAATATTAATTTTAAAATTAAGTAATATCTATTTGGATGTGGTGGCATTTTTGAAACTATGAAAAAATTTAAAATATTAATTTTTTACTTAACCGATATCATAAAGTATGGCATTTAAAAGATGCCAGGAAAATAAAGAAACTTAATATGTCAATATTAGAATTAATTAACATCTATTTGGTTATGGTAACATTTTTTAAATTATTAGGAAATATGAGACATCAGTTTTTTATATAATTAATGTTAAAATGTATGACATTTAAAGGTTATTAGGAATATAAGGAAACTTAAGATATTGATTTTAGAAATAATCAATATCTAAAGATATTGAAGTCTAGTAAAAATTGTTAAGACAATGATATTTTTGCATTATAAATAAAGCACATCTTTTTTTTTCCTTATTATCATTCTCACTTTTCTTGTTTATTCTCAAGTTTAATCTCTATGTTCGTTTAACTCTTTCTATAAAACTTTAGGTATTTCTCTATCCTCTACTAGATATTATTGAGCTACTAATACTTTTTCAACTAATATTAAGCATGAAGCAAATATCACACTAATTCAAAATATAAGATGTATCTTTTCTTACTTTTATTTTTCTCAAATCTTCATTTTTTCCATTTTTATAATTTTTTGTATAGGTTTTTTAAGAGATTCTTTTTTGTGTTTTTCTTGTATAACTTTTGAAGTTATATCTGAGTGGTAGAAGCTTATTATGTGTTTGATAAAATATTGTGGTTAAAATTGAAGCAATCAAACAATGGTGAAAGATGGAAGAATAAATAGAAAAAGCCTATGAAAATAATCATTTTTGGTGATTCTAGGAGGAGTAGATGGATAAATCTTGAAAAATTACATAAAATTTTCCCTACATAAACAATCAAGCATGGAGTGATGACCTTTCAAAATTTTTAACTCAAAATACAGATTTTTGCACTAGATATTGAGTTTATTTAATTTTGATTATAAAAATTTTGTTGGGGAAACCAAAAACCCATGTTGAAAAGATATTTGGCAAACATTTCATGTCAAATACCTATTAGAAATTAACATCCTTAACTTTGCACTGGTTATCAGGTAGTCTATCCTATAAGAAATGATGATTTTTTTGGTTGTCAGATCTAACATTATTTTTCTTTTTCATGATGGTTTTATAATTGAGATCATAAAATATTTATTACATGTTCAATAAAATGTCAGTCGTATTTCAATGTGAAATCCTTTAAACACCTAATGTTAATAAACTTTTATGTAATAGTGTGATACACTCAAGTTAATTCTTGAAAATGCTTAAAATAAAAAAAAAAGTGAGTTATATAATTTAGTGAGTATATATCTATAAAGAAAAACATTAATAAAAGCTAACTAAGAATAATTTTGATAAAATTAACCTAGTAATACCTAAATAGTTTTATTAATTTTTAAATCTAATCCCTTTTACCTTATCCTATCATTTAGTTAATATATCCTTTTGCTTGTGCCTATTTCAAGAATCATACTTCCTTTAAAGTAGTGGTACTTGAGAGGGTTTTCATTATCTAATAGCAAAAATCTCATTCTAGTATGTAAAAAGGAATCAATACAACAAACAAGATGAAGTAGAACTCTTAAGCATAATACTTCACATATAAACCACACATACAAACTACTAAAAGTGCCAAAATGATATCTAGGAACCTATAGACTTATCTATATCCAAATCATCATGATTAAGTTTTATGATAACAATTAGTAGCAATAGGTATCTAACACAATGTATATTGTATCATAATCATACATAAATATACACATCCACCTTGTGACTCCCAATTCAACCTTATACCTTATTCCTCTTTTTATCCTTATTCCTCCCATGCTAACCTTATAACTTACCTATCCTCTACCGGGATACTATCAACTGGTAGTCATATCACTCCCAACACAACCCTTCCAAATTGAATATCAATAAAAATTCACATAACAATCCATGATTTCATCATATTTCAAAATAAAATATAATTAACATTTCCTAAAACCATAAGCTTAGCATCATCCTAGTAATAAAATCAAATAGTATTGCCTGCCTATATTGGATAACCACAAATATTCACTCAACATAATATAATTAAATCATATAAATACCATAATGTGGTGTCATAATGTAACAATAATGCTTTGCCTTTTTGCATAGCCCCAAAAACATATTTATCAACATTTCACAAGAATAAATGCATAATTAAATATATACATAATTCTCTAGCTAACTACTCGTAACTTCAATAGTAACAAATAATTATAATTGAAAGTCTCTTCAACTTAAATACAATTGATTATTATAACTAGCTCTATAAAATTTTATATATATTTACATATAATCAACATACTTATTAAGGAAAATATAGAAATTAAATAGAATATTAGTTTGAAGTAAAATATACACTCATTTAGTTCACTAATTTTTCCCTAAGAACTTTGGAATTCCTAAATGCCTATGCTTAAGTTTTTTTCTCATCTCCACTTCATCAATTGAAAAGATAACTATAAGTATGATAACATCAATTATTTTCCTCCTAAAAATTACTACTTTAGGCTCTATTTGTGTCATTCTAACATCTTAGACCATAATTTTCTTTTTTTTTAAGTTAAGGCATAATACCAAAAACATGCCAATATAGGGAGATTCTTGGATCAAAGCCATTTAAGCAAGAATATTACGCACCAATGCTTTAAAGGGATCCTAATTATGTTATTCTAACACTTCATAGTATAAATATCTTATATTTTCAACCTTATCCCTAAGAATTAGATGTCATATATAATGGGGGTTTTCTAGATCAAGCTTTTTGATGCATGTTATTTCACACAAAAAATTAATACTAAATTTACTCTAACATATAGATAGGATGAGTCCTAGTCGAATTCAATAAAGTAGAAGTCAATTGATGAAAATAGAATATAAAAAAGGGGCTTTTCAAAAATAATTTAAATAAAATAATAAAATTAAAATTAAAGTAAAGTATAATAGAATATAAAAACTCAATACAAGAAATATTACATTCCAATATATAGCTTTATCATTGATCCCTAATAGAATTCATAATTAATTCAATTATTTAATAAAAAATTACCCCGACATTGATAATAATCATGAAAAATTCCTAATGATAATTAATCTAGAACAAGCACCTAAATTATCTACCATTACTGATTTTAATTCAAGGCACATGCCTAAATCTAATCAATAATAGCATTAAACATCAATAATAAGGTCAAGATAAAATCAATAACTTTATATATGAAAATTATCACTTTGTCTTCTATTTTTTTAGGTAACTAATGATTCACCCATTACCAAGTCTAATTGTAACGAATTACAATCAATCACAATTAACCTATAAGTAAGAATTAATTTCAATAAATTGTTTAGCAATATACTACTACAAATAATCAACTAACTAATCATAGTTAGCAAACTATCAAAGCAATAATTTATAATAAGAGTAAAAAAATAAGAGATAATTAAATCAAAAGTGTAATTAAAAAGAAAGGCATCAAAATCAAACCAAATTAGAATGCTAATCCCTTGAACTAATGTAGAAAATTAGCCACCATGGTGGAATACAATCGAAAATGTGTGTTCTTACCCTTAAAGGCACAAAACTCTTTAAATCTGAATTCTATAAGCTACAAAACCTAATAAGACAAATAAATATGCCTCCTAGGATTGCAAAGAATAAGGACTTGCCAAATTTGAAAGCTCGTGACTAGTTTATAATTTAATTTACTAATAGTATTTTGCTGTAGTAATTTTTATCATTTAGCTTGAAACTTAAATTTAAGTTTAATCACTAAAACAATGTAGTTTCACTAAACTTGAAACTTCAAAGATGTTAAGCCTAGTCCTAGTTAAATTTAGGCATTGGTTTTGTCTCAATTGAACCCTTTAGACTCCAGATGTGGCCTAAAAATTGAGATTGGTTTAGCTTTGATAAAAATTAAACATTAATTTTATGATCACTTTTGACTTTCTAAATATCCAAACTGAATTTTGACAAAAACATAAAATTTTTAGAAACTCCTCTTAACTTTCTAATTATGCAAATATCACCTAATTTTAACATTCACAAATTTTGACTCTTTCCTTTTGATCGTGCAAAATGGCTTTTGCTAAGCTACCAAAATTTTGCAAATTGGTGTAACAATTGGGTTTCCCAGCTTTTTTCAAAATGGCTAATGGGGGGCCAATTAATTGATTAAAATATTGTTTATCAAACATTTAAAGTAATTACTTGAATTGATCAACCAATTAAACGTTCCCAAATCAATGAATAGCCAGTGAATCAGCTAATTGCCAAATACTTTTATAATGTAAGGATGTAATTCAACAATTTTAAATTAGAAGGCCATAATAAAAATTAAATGAAATTATTAGAAGCAATGTAATAATTTAATCTTTGATATACATCTTTTATTTAGATTTTTGTGTAATTTATTATTCATGATAAATTTATCAAAAAAGCCACTATAAATTACATATTAATCCAATATTACTTTATAATTTACCAATATATTTTAAAATGAAAATAAAAATAAACATAAGAGAAATTATCAATTTTTTTTATTGCCTAATTGTTCAGTCTTTTTTTAGAATTTGGTATGCAATATCCATATTACGGTTATTTGTAACTCAATAATTTAATTCATAAAAATCACATTATTATAATAATAATTGCAGTAGTGTAGGAGCTAGTATACATTGGGTCATGCAAATTGATCCACACAGATCTATGTTTCGATCAATTTAGATGTTAGATAATAAGTGAAAATAATAACGGTCTTACATACTAACTTTTTTTTTAAAAAAAAAATCGAACTACTTTAAGAATACGATTAAATAATTAACATCTTTCATGTTTAAAAAATATATTTTATGACAGTTCAAAATAATGGATGAAGTATTAATTAATTTGAAATTGTTATAAAATTTTGTAAATATAATTTACATAATTAATATTTTAAATCCAACCATAGAGAATTGAAGAGATGTGTAGGGTGCTAGTGACATGCAATCGGATTGAGAGGGAGCAATTAAACTAACGTTTAAGGGTTGAAAGGATTTTTTTTTTAAAAAAAAAAAATCTTATCCATCAAGTTGAATAATTAATATAGAAAAGATTTGGACTTGTAACCACATGAAACCACAATAACCTTTTTCGAATCTTTATAATTAGTTGAAGTGATTCGTGTTAGCAAAATCATCAGTTCTATGAAAAATTTAATAATATATTTAGAGCGATGATAATATACACACACGTGTATATATATATAGCAAAAAGAAAAGATCCTCAAACAGCCTTTGCTCCCTTTGTTACTTGCCCCAAGCTAATAATTTTTTAAGGTTGGGGATTGCCAACTGGGTTGTCCATCCTCAGCTAGAGCTTTAGGAGAAACCTTTATGCATCATATTATATCAATTATAAAGTAACAAATTTTGGTCAATTTATTACATTTAATTGAGATTATATATCAATTTTAGGAAATAAAATGTAAAATATCTTATTTAACATTAAAGCAATTCTATTTTATTGTTACTAACTTTGAAAACTTGAAATTAATAATTTAACATCCATTATTCACTTAATTGATAATTTTATTAAATTATGTAATTTTTATTAATTTTTTAAATAAGAATTATAATAGTATTATATGTTAATTATTATGTCATCTTAACATGATTTCATAACTCATTTTCAAATATTTAATTAAAATTCCATGCGTCAACTTTAATTTTTATTAATTATATAACATGAAAATTATGTAAAAAAAATATATGATAAATGAATATAAAATAATATTTTAATTCTTATTTAAAAATTTCTTAAAAAATACTTAATTAAATAAAATTATTAATTAAGTAGAATATCAGGATTAATTCAAAGTTATATATATCATTGAAGGGTTCCTCACTCACAGACACGTGTGTATATATAATTAAGAGATTTAACTTATAAGTTTTTAAAAATAATGGGGGGGGGGGAATACAACAACTATAAAAGTTAAAAAAAAAACACTTTTTCTCGTAATTTTAAGATTTTAAATTTAATTCATTATTGATATAAAATATTTTATACTAGCAATGAGAAAAAGATATGTTATTAAAAGAATAAGTAATTAAAAAATTTTAATTACCCTAAAAATGTTTTACTAATATTTTCTTGGCATGACAATATATAAATGAATAATAGTATAAAGTTAATTTACATTAATAATAAATTAAATTTAAATCCTAATTTTAAGCATAGCATGTGTATAAATTTTCTTTTGATTTGAGGTGCATAAGAGAAGCAGAATTTCTTCTATGCTATAATTATAACATATGGTCTTATGTCATCTAATAATTAAAAGAAGAGAAAAAGCTATAATCATATAAAGGCTGCTTCCCCTTTTAACTTCTATTATGACTCAACTTTATGGAAGCACCTTTCGAAAAGGGGAATGTGAAATGGACCAACCCCTTTAAATTGGATTATGCTTATCTACCTATTCGCGCGAAAGAAAATATTATTTTATTTTTTTAAAAAATTTCATTCTCTTTTTCTTATTTTTTTCTCTTGTAATTTTTTATAAAATTTTTTGAAAAATATTTTATGCAAATTTATATTTTGAATGATAATGTTAATGTTAGAATTTTATTGTGAATTCGATCAAAGTCCTACCATAACTTGAATTGTTAGCAAAAATTGTTTATATAGGATAAAAATTTATATAAATTAAGAATATAAAATACATAATTTTAAAAATAAATAGCATACTTATATTAGTTATATTAGTTATGATGAAATATGAATTAATTGATGAATAAAAAGTTTGATCTTTTCTGCATTCTCTACAAGTTTGTAATCAATGGAATAATATGATTCGCAAAGTATTTTTTGGTTATGATTAGAATATAAAGTAGTTAGGGGGATTTAACTTAATCAAATAAAAAATCCTATTAGACTCACCTATTCTTAACTTGATTAAATAGAAAATCTTACTAGATTCACTAATCAAAAGTCCAATAGGTCAAAGATTTACATGCATTTTTTAGTTCATAAAAGTAGTTACAAAAAATTGGACCCAAAATTATTACTTTAGGATCAAACTTAACACATTTTAAATAAAATAAAATAAAAATCTTAGTTAACGATAGTTCATTAGAAGTATTTTACATGAGGTACTAAACATTATATAACTATTATTGCAAACCCAAATTTATTAAATTTTTTATTGAATTTATAGATTACACATATGAGTTTTGTAATTAAATCTTCGATAACGGACATGTTGGCAGGGTCAGATTTACCTGGGCACAGTAAATATGCTGATCGTAGATGTAATTGTTTTGTTTAAGTTGTAAGTATTTTGGATGGTATAGAATGATTTTATAATTATATTTAGTATAATAAAATTTTATTAGAATAGAATAAAAAAATTGTTGCAATTATAATTGTTTTATTGAAGTTGTAAGCACTTTGATTTCTCCCCGACACATGCATTTAGGGTCTGAGAGAAGTGCACCTCACTCTAAGGGATTGTATGATTATTCTAAGATAATGTCATGGAAAAGTTTAATTTTTTTATTAAGTCAAGTATTTTTATTATTAAATTATATTTAATATATTAAAATTTATATTTTTAATTTTAATTTATTTATTTTAAAATTCAAAATAAGGTAATTTAATGATAAAATAATCATTTTTTAAGAGACCAAACTCCTTGTAATATTATATTTTTAAATATATGATTATAATTATCAGTTTCTTCTTATTTTGTACAAAATATGTATTATGTTTGCGATTTCTTATTTGCTCATGAAATATCATTTTATGTCTTACAAACTATTTATTGTATGAAAATTTTATATAAATTATTGTTATTGTTTTTAAAAAAATTACATAAGTTTAAATTTTTTTATGAATTTTTAAGATGCGCAAAATCTCGAAGTAAAAACAGACCAGTAACATCGAAAATTTCGAGAGAAATCCATTGCTGATTTGCTTGCTTAATAATAATAATAATAATAATAATAATAATAATAATAATAATAATAATAATAATAATAATAATTTGTACGTTGCCTCAATGCTTTCGGTGAAATCGCCGATGTAAGCAAGACCTTGTTACAAAGAGCATAAATTCTCAAAACAATTGACAGTTGGTTGAACTTCAAAACACTGTCTTTTCAGAAGAAAATAAAGAGTTACTTCAATTGGTAAAACAGATTTGAATCACTTTAAATTTTTATTATTACATTAGAGAAAATTCAAATTAATTTTAGTTAATTTCGACATAAAATCATAAATCTTATAATAATAAAAATATCTGGAAAATTAACAAAATTTGATATCTAAAAATGCAAAAAAAAAAATAAATCTAATCCTATGTAACATTGAGATTCTTAGTACTACCTCCTTTTTTCTGATAAATAAGAAAAATTATCCCTTTATTTTGTGAACCATTCAATGGTAATATCAAAATTGTTTATTTATCAAAATATAATAGAAAGTTGCACAAAAATCTTAGTGTTATAGTAGGATGGGCAATTTTTTCCTAAATTGGGTGGATTTGATCTATCAAATTGAAATATAAAAAATGTACAAATGATTGGAATATCAAAATGCTCAAACTAAAATTTAATCAATATATAACTTTTGATGTATTTAATACATGTAAAAATTGTAAATAAATAAAAATATAAATTTAATCTTGATTTATTGATATTATAAGTGTGTTTTACATTATAAATTATTCATTTGCTACATCATTAAAAAATTATTGAAGAGTAAATATATTTGCACATCAATATTTTAGTAGTATAATGACACTCGAAGTCTCTTAAGGATTTTTCTCCCTTAACCTATTAGGGTTTGAACTTAGAATCTTCTTTGTGTGTGTTAAGTGAAATACTATTTTTGTCATTACCAAAAAAATAAATAAATAAAGTTACTTAAACACACTCCACACACACACACACACACACACACACACACACACACACACACACACACACATGCCATATTTCAAAGGATAATGATTTTCAAAGTCTCATGATAACTTGACTACACAAAATGTGAATCAACACAATTACAATGAATACTTCCTCTATCTCTCATTATTTATTGTACTTAACTAATTTTATAGAGATTAAGAAAATAGCTTAATTTATTTATTTTTAGTGAACTTTTCAGAATTACCTTTTAATTTAAAATTAAAATTTATTCCATCCCTACTTTTTTTTCTTTACTTAGAATTTTTACTAAACTTCCCAAAACTACCCTATAATCAGAAATAAATGCACACATAAGTCTCTCTTGTATTTCGTGCACAAATTTCAATACAATTGAAAATAGAGAGAGAAAGATGAAATAAATTTGTTGAAATATTTCAAGATAAAAGTGTTAAATAATAAAGTATTTACTAATGAAAAATAAGGATAAGATTTTAAAAAAATATATTTAACGTTTCATTAAATTTTTAAAATAATAGATAAAAGGAAACAAAAAATTTAGGAGAAAAGTGTTAGAAGGAGTAATAACTTTTTTTAAAGTCCCAATGAACAGTGCCTTCCATGGAAGTAGAATATGTTCATATCAATCTTTGAATCTTATGTAGAAAAAGTGAAGCTTATAGATAAAAGGAAATGAAAATTTGGGACACTAGTGGAGATTCATGATTCACAATTGATAAAGTAGCTAGATTTCTGAAAGCAACATATTTATCTCTTGATGAACCAATCATGGAAGCAATGATGTTTGTAGATAATAATGAAGGAAGAGAAGAAATTGGTAATGTTGCTATTAATAAACAATAGAAAGTAGTAGTATGCATGACATCCTGGGTATATATATTTTTCCTTTTTTTTATAATGGGGATACTTGACATTATTGTTGCTAAATATTGTAATTATGCTTTTTTGAACACTAATATATATTAAGAAGATAACAATAGAAAATACTTGTGTTTTTGTTCACAAAGTTGATAGAGGCATTGGTACAAGTTATTTATGTTAGCTTTAGCCCCACTTTAATATTAATATTAATGATAACAAAACATTTTGATATTTTTAAATAGGATTTAAGATCACTTGTTACATTAAACCTTGGACAGTTAGGAGATTAATGAAGACATTCAGTTACAATCTTTTATATTTCACTAGGTTCAATTGTAAAAAAGAAATTTAGATTCAAATGATTTTAATCATTTATTGGAGAAAATACAAAATAAATTAATTTTTGTCAATCATAAGATGAAACTTGTTGGAACTATAATTTTGGGTCAAATTTTTTTGAATTGAAAACAAAAATCATTTGAAAATAGTTTTAAATGATTTAAAAATTCAATTACAAATGCCTTGTAAATTGGTTCAAAACAAAACTATTTTTGAGATTGAAACCTAGAGGTAATGAAGCACTTCATTGGGTGCTTTGCCCTTTTAGAAGGCTTAAAAAGCACTTTGTGAAATGTTTCATATGCCCTCTTTAAGCTTTTTCAAACTAACCAAGCAAAGTGCTTCACAAAGTACTTCATCTTGTGGTAATTCAAAATTTTACCAACATGAGAAGTACTTCACAAGGTACTTCATTTTTTACTAACACATTCATAATAGTACTTTTAAGAATCTAATGGACATTTAAATGTTACAACCCTATTTAAAGGCTTGAAGTCATTTTCAAACACATATTTAGAGCTTGCACTATTACATTATCATACTTTTTTCTACTCCTTTCTTTCTAATGATTCAAATCCCTTAAACTAACTAGATTCAAATTTCCTCTTATAACTTTTTATTGTATAATCAAACTTTGAGAGTTTGTGAGCTTATTTTTTTTTATTATAAACACTCATTTCATAATTTCAAGTTCAAGTGTCCCCAAGATTTCCAAGAGTATGAATTTTTTTAGAAGAGTGTTCTTTAAGTGAGAAATCTTAAAAGGATTGACTTGTATTCAAAGTGGATATTGTAGAGCCTTCTTCAAGTGCTTAGTTTAAACTTGAAGAGATAGTGGAATTTATAAAATTCAAGTCGAGCAGGCTTGATAGTGGATATACTTCTTAGGATATTGGATCTTCAAAGTTGAACTACTATAAATCATTGTGTTTAATTTTCTTTATCCTTATCTTTTTATTTTTTGCATATTACTATGTTTTTTTAAATTACTAAAGTTGCTAATTTTTGTTCTTAATTGCTTTAGAATTAATTTTTTGCATTGGGTGATCATTTATCTATTGTTTTCAAGTAAAAGTTATTTAGAAACTCTTTGTAAAATAGAATTTATTTTCAAAAAGGAGTAAAATACTAAGACCTAATTCATCCCCTTCTTAAATGTAATCTTTGGCTACAATTGGTATATAAGCTTAGCTCTTAAGACAAAAATCTTGTGATTTCGAGAGAAGCCAATGGATTTGATTAGTTCTAATATTTTGCTTGGATGTCCTTCATTGAATAAACTTTTGGGTTTAAATAAACATCATTGTACATATTAGAAATAAAAGATGAGAGATTTTATAGGAGCCATTGATATTGATATATGAAAACTAATTGATAAAGGATACAATCCACTGACTAAGAAAGAAAACAATATTGATATTTTAAAAACCAAAAGTTGATTAGAGTGAAAATGGTAATTAGAAATATCAACTTCATTCCAAGGTTGAGTGGATTCTATTAAATTCTTTGTGGCTTAATGAGTATAAAAAAGTTTCTAATTGCTTGATAACTAAAGAAATATGGAATGTTCTTGAAGTAGCACATGTATGAACCACACAAGTTAAAGAAAGCAAAATGCATTCACTTATTTATCAATGTAAACTATTTAAAATGAATGATAAGGAATTTATTAAAGATATGATGCAAAGATTTACCACATTTGTTAACTAATGAAGTTTTCTTAATAGGAATCTTACATATGTTGAATTGATCTATAAGTTGCTTAGATCATTAATAATCAAATGGCAACTAAAGATCACTGCCATCAAAGGAACGTGAATCAGAGCTCAAGAGATATGCCAATGACAATGAAAGAAAGAAGAAATATTTTATTTTAAAAGCTAAAATAATTATAGATAAGAAAGATATTGATAAGGAATGTCAAAAGGATATTGTTAACAATTCCTTTGAAGATGACTTAACCCTTTTTACCAAGAAATATCAAAGGTAATTAAAAGAATTGGTTGAAGAAAAAAAATTCCTCATGTAACCAAGCCCAAAACTAAAGAAGAAGCAAGCAAGCCACTCCAACTTAATATGAATGCATATGAGAAGTTGGGTCATATCAATTTTAATTGACCCATATATTTGAAGAAGCTTTTAAAGTATGAAAAGGAAAAGAACAAAGGCTGTTATAAGAGAGTTTAACTAGCAATATGGGGAGCTAATAATGATGATGATTCTTGTGGAGGAAATAATAAGGATGAAGAAGCATTTCTTTGCTTAATGATTATTGAAGATCATGATGAAGATAAGGTATCTAATTCTAATTTTGATGATGAATCAAATTATGTGCCCACTAATCTTAACGTTGATTTACTTAAGGTAAAAATATATATATTGAGCTTTTAAAGAAAATTATTTTTTCTTTGGAAGAAAAGAATGAGCATTTAGGGGAAAAAATGATGATTTGATTCAAAAGATAGAAAGCCTTAAGAAAATTACACAAATATATACCTTTTGTGAAAGCCTAAAGTAAAAACTCTTGAGTCAAAACTAAATGATTTAACCAAAACTCTTGAAAAGTTCATAAAAGGAAAAATACACTTGACACTTTACTTGGTCAAGGAATAAATTTTAACAAAGAAGGTATTAGTTATACACCAAATGGAAAAATAAATTTTATAAAAACTTCTTTGTAAAAGAAATCATGAAGAGGCAACTCAATATAAGTTATTTTTATTGTAAGGAAAAAGGACATGGAATTTATTCTCGTGCTTACAAGAGAAACACTTGTGAGAGTAAAGAAAATTTGAGTTGTAAAAGGGTTATATGTTACTACTAACACCAATGGGCCTAAGGCTATTTAGGTACCAAAAATAAAAAATTAATATTTTTTATAGGTATGAATGAGACCCTAAAGTGAACCATGGTGTTTGGATAGTGGGTGTTTAAGGCATATGATTGGAAATAAATCCAAATTGTTCTCCTTAACACTTACAGAAGGAGGTAAGGTTAAGAAAGCTATGGAAGCATCAAAAAAAGAAGAAGAGGTGGAAGAGGAGGAGGATAATGATGCTACTAATTTAGATGACAGATGGTATAGTAAATGATTAAATGATATTTATCCATTGGTGTCATTTATCCTATAGAACTTTATTATGATTTGTTGAATATTTTCATTGTGGATGTTATGCTTTTACACTTTTTGTTGAATATTTTGCAGACATTTTATGAATACTTTGGTTATTCCTATCTTTTATGTTGCATTTTATGACTATGGTTTATAGTTTATGTTTTCCCTTTATTTTTATTATTGCACAGTATGCCATACTTTTTATCCTTTGATTGATGCCAAAAAGGGGGGGATAGTATACTTTGATATTAAAATTGATTTTGTTCAAATTGATTGAAAATTGAAGTCTTGATAAGCAAAATAGTTGTAAAATTTGAACATTATGTGCATAAATTAAGAAGGATTGTCAAAGTGAGGGGAAGTCATGTTTTTAAATTTAGATTAATCTTAAAATGATTTTTCATCATAAAAAAGAGGGAGATTATTAGCCTTAGCCCTATTTTAATGTTAATTTTGATGATAACAAAATATTTTAACAAGTTTAAATGTGATTTAAAATCACTTATTGCATTGGACTTTGGATGGCTAGAAGATTGATGAAGATCCCTAGTTATGGTTTTTTATAATTCACTGATTCAATTTTAAAAGAGGAATTTGGGTTGAAATGATTTTAACCATTTATTAGGAAAAATATAAAATAAATTAATTTGTGTCAGTTATAAGATAAAACTTGTTAGAATTATAATTTTGGGTCAAAATCATTTTGATTTGAAAACAAAAATCAATTGAAAAGCATATGAAAATAGTTTAAAATGATTTGAAAATACAATTGCAAATACCTTATGAATTGGTCCAAAATAAAACTATTTTTGTGATTGAAACCTAGAGGTAATGAAGCATTATGCCTGGTGTTTCGTCCTTTTTAGGATTCTCGATAAGCACTTCATAAAGTGCTTTATGTGCCCTGTCTTATTTCTCTTAAATTGACCTAGCAAAATGCTTTACAAAGCATTTCATCTTGTAGTAATTCAAATTTTTACTGGCATGGGAAATACTTCATGAAATATCTCATTTTCTACTAATGTATTTATAATGAATCTTTTAAGAGTCTAACGAGCATTTAGGGGTTCTAACTCCTATTTAAAGCTTGAACTCATTTTCAAATATATATTTAGAGTTTGCTTGTTACATTGACTCACTTTTCTTTTCTTTTTATTGTCCAATAATTCAAATCTCTTGAACCATCTAGATTCAAATTTCCTTTTATCACTCTTTATTGTGTAATAAAACTTTAAGAGTTTATGAGCTTATTTTCCTGATTGTAAACACTCATTTCATACATTTTAGGATGAGATATCCCTAGGATATTCAAAAGTGTGGATTTTCTTGGAAGAGTGTTCTTTAAATGAGGAATTTCAAAGGGATTGACTTGTATTTAAAGTGGATATTGTATAGGTTTCTTCAAGTACTTGATTTAAACTTAAATAAATGGTGAAATTTATAAAATCCAAGTCAAATAAGCTTAATAGTAGATATATTCCTTAAGGTGTTGGATATTTAAGATCGTACAACTATAAATTGTTGTATTTAATTTTTCCTTATCCCTATCTGTTTATTTTTTTTTTCATATTACTATGTTTTATTGAATTGTTAAAGTTCCTTATTTTCGTTCTTAATTGCTTTAAAATTGATTTTTACATTAGGTGATTATTTGTCTATTGTTTCTAAGAAAAAGTTATTTAAATTTTTTTTATAAAATAGAGTTTATTTTTAGAAAGGATTAAAATACTAAAATTTAATTTACCCCCTTTTGAGTGAAATTCTTAGCTACAATCTATTAGTAGGAGGCTATACTAGGTAAGGAGTTAATATTTTTTTGGTACCTTATGACAATGTATTTAAGAACAATACATGACAAATAACTCTTTGTTATAGTGATATTAATGATAATATAACTTCTAATTGTCAAAATTTAAAGTTTCTATATGAATTTTATATTTTTTTCTATTGTTTCATAAACGTGTTGTATCCTAATATTTAAGAAAACTAACTTATTTCTTCACCTATCTTGTATCATGCTTATGTTACATGTTGTACTTCTACAACATAGCATATCTCATTCTTGTTTATCAATTATATAAATATTTTTGCATTTATAATAAATCAAATTTAAACTTAATCATATAGCGTCAACCAATTATACCATAATACCTCGTTTAATTTATCCACACAAAAGGGAAAAAAAGGTTAATTTTTTTAATTAAAAAATTAATTAAATAAATAAAAATTATAAATAAAAAAATGAGATTTTGGTCCACGATCTCATCTGTTGTCTTTGCCTTTAAAAAATTTAAAAATAGGCTGATTCTAAATTTATTAATTAAGTTTTTATCATACCTTAAATAGATTTAAAATTTTTCCATATCTGAATTAGTAGATCTTTAACGGATCATATTCTAAGTGAAATTAACCCAAACCTTACCTGCTAAGAATATCTTCTTGTACACTTGAAATGATTAGGTGTAGCATCAACCACATATTCAAGAGATTTGAAAGTAGTCATTTTTTTATATAGTATTGTGCAAATGAATAAAATTTAATAATTTAAATCAATTATATACTAATAAAATTGATACACTATAATTATTATCTTTTAGAATAATGTTTTCCACAATTCATAAATATGTGATTGTAAATTTATAAAAGCTTTATTTAATGATGTTCTAACTCTATCTTCCTATGTTTCAGGCTTAATTGGATAGTGTAGGTTAATGTTAGCTATTGCGGGGATCTATTTTGTCAATCATAGATATAAGGAAGTCAAAATTATTATTTAATTTTACAATTTCAAGAATAAAATTATCAATTTTGCTTCAAAATAAAAAAATAATATAAATTGATGTGAGGAGACAAAAATGAAATGTGGTATTGCCATACTAATGTATCTTAATATGAAATTTGAAATGAAATGATGCGTATGTCATTGGGCAAACAATTGATTATGACAAAAAGAAAATCATATATTATCATCAATTGTGGGCAATGAATTATTGTTGGTTGGTCTAGTGGTACTGTATCACTATTTCAGGCTATAAGTTAAACATAAAAGAGTATTAATTAGTGACCAATGAAAAGATAGAGAACTTATAAAATCGTTAACACTCTAGTGGAATTGTGATAATAAACTCGCCTTTCATAAAAAAGAATATTCCAATAATAATGTTCAATGAAAGTAATCGATGTTGATTATCTATGCTCTCTCTTTCTCTTAATAAATTGTTAGCAATAATAATAATAATAATAATAATAATAATAATAATAATAATAATAATAATAATACTTTAAACTGCTATCCATAATAAAATACTTTTTAGTAAAAGAATTCTTTTTCTTTTTAAATACTAAAAGTAGTTTTGTACTCTATGAGAAAGCATCCAAACGAGCGATGAGACAATACAAGTGTACCGACACCTTTACAAAATATTAATTTTTTTTATTTTATTTACATAACAACGATGGAAAGAAAGAATTCCCTCAATCCTAACTATCAGGTTGCCAATGATATGTTAAGGCTGTTATACAGATTCCCTAAAAAAATTATTGTCCAAATTATTGAATTAGAGCTTGCTAAACCCCACACCAATTTTCATGTGGAAATGGATTTCAATTGGCTGAAAGCCTGAAACTTAAAGGCTAGGACCAAAAATCACGAAATAGAGTATAACAATGGCTCCGTCAAAGGCGGGGTAGACTAAAACTCTATTCTAATAAATGAAATATTTAATTTATATTAATTTTATTTTTAAAATAAAATTGATAATAATTTAATTTTTAGAATTTTAAGTATAATTATAATTATAATTTTTATTTTAAACAATTAATATTTATTATAAAGGGATTAAAATTTTACTTAAATTTAAAATTTTTAAAATCAAATCAATATATATGTATCTTACTTCAGAAACGAAATTAATACAAATTGAATATTTTAAAAATTAAAATAGAATTTTAATCATGAACTAAAGAAGGATTAATTATCTATTATTTATAAATTATAACGTACGAGATTTAAGTTTAGAAAAAAATAAATTTAATATAAAATTAGATCTGATTTTGTATGGATATCTATACCACTGGAATAGTAGTGATGTAGGTAAGTCTCTCCGATTCAGCGAAGATGGAGAATCGGTCTCCAAGCAGATTGAGAAGCCATTCCGATCATGGTTCTAAATCACCGTCATTCTGTAATATATTATTATCGCGTCAAGTTTCACAAGTTTGCTCCGCGACAACTTCATTTAGCCGTATTTGTTCGTAAGTTTGCAGACTAATGGCAATTTAACTGGGACTGCACTTTCATTCGTAATTTACAACCATGATTGTGATTAATCAACAAATTCTCCTCTGGAAAGTTCCACCAAGAAGCAAAAAAAGGGAAAACCAAAAAAAAAAAGAAACCCAGAACCCCAACTGCCTAATTGAACCCCAAATTAATATTCACATGATTAATCAGAGAATTCTCTTTCTGGATTTTCCTGGGGCATTGTTGAGAGAGAAGAACTTCCTCAAGACCTTGACAAGAGCCACCATGCTTGGTTTATTCTTAGCTGCAACCAAAGCACCATTATTCCTCAGTCTCAATTGTGGGCCACACCTTAATTCAACAACCTCTGCTGAAGAAGAAGAAGAAGACGTAGCAGAGCCTGTTGTTGTTGTTGTTGTTGTTGTTGTAGATGATGATGATGACAACAACTCCTCATTGAAATTCTCCCACAACAAATCCATCCTGTCTTCTTCATCGTCATCGTCTTCTCCGAATCTCCGGTCGCCGCCTCTTTCGAAATGCGAAAAGCTCTTCCTCCGGTCATTTGTGATGAATCTTGATTCAAAACTGTCCTTCTCAGCTCCCCTGAGCTCCCTGTTTTCATCTCTGAAGACCTTGTAGGGAGTTGGAGAAGTTGCTGGTGATAGATTCCACAGAGGAGGTGACTCAATGTTGTATGAATGAGTTTCACTGATTCTTGGGAAGCTGAAATCATCTGAAGCCATGGATTTGTTGATGAAATCAATTTGAAAAAAATAAGGAAGAATTAGAACAAATTGGTTTTTTTTTGGGTTAGGTTTGGGGAGGACCCGGGGGGGGGGGGGGGACCCTGGTGGTTGTGTTATGGAGGGTTTTAGTTCAACTGCTGCAGAAAAAAAAAGTTACACTTTCTTGTGTGATACAAACTATAAGAAAGTGGCTTGTACTCACTCTCTTGCCAACTTTCATTTTTCAAGGAGGATTTTGGCCACTCACAGGTAGGGCCATTAACAGCCTATGAATGGAAAACAATGACAAATAATTCAAACTTGTTTAGAACTAAAGTAAGTTCAAAAATGCTTAAAATTTTGTTTTTAATTAGTTATAGAATTAGTACCTAATTTTACTCTTTAAAGTTTGATTTGAAGAGCTTTCTTTTTTGGTGTTTTTTACTTCAATGGTATTCGATATCTTTTTAAGCCTTTATATTTTTCTCCTTATTTAGGATTCAATCTTAATCTTTGCATATATGCCTCCAGTTCTTTAACATTTTTTAATTTTCCACAAAAAAAAAATTTCTATAATAATAGAAGTGGTAATTCATTTAATTTATAGATATGTGATATTAGGATCCAACCTTAAATATAAAGAAGAATAAAATTCCTAAGTGTTGTGTGGTTTGAAAATCAAATATTCTTGGGAATATTAGTGATTCCTAAAAATTTAATTTTAGGCATATGACATTATCATATTTGATTCAATTAGAAATATTCTTAAAAATGCTATAATATTATATTTTAATTTTTTTGAATAATTTTGAAAATATTATTATATTATTGAAAATATCCATATTAAAAATTAAATAATTAACAATGGTTGACAATAATCAATGATAGTTATTGATGGTAGGTGATGACAACAATGGTGATAAATAATCGTCATTGACGATGAGTGGTGGTGAATAGTGGTGGCAATTAATAATGGATGATGATGAGTAGTAGTCACCGATGGTGGCTAATCGTTAATAATAATTATCGATAATAGGTAATGGTTGTCAATAGCCACTAACAATAAATAGTGATTGATAATAATTATTGAAAATAGGTAATAGTCAGTATGATTATTAATAATAAATAATAGTAGATAGTGATTTTTGCTAATAGGTAGTAATAAGAAATGGTTGATCTCATGGCCAATAGTGACCAATAATGATAGATGATAATAAAATAAAATACTAATAGTAGTAAAGTTTTAATAGAACGGTGAAAATATAATTTAT
Source organism: Sindora glabra (assembly GCA_020226215.1). NCBI lineage: Eukaryota > Viridiplantae > Streptophyta > Magnoliopsida > Fabales > Fabaceae > Sindora > Sindora glabra. The sequence continues at coordinate 45,107,433 of CM035228.1, read as the reverse complement.
TATATTAATTAAACATTCCTATATCATGAAAAGATAAAATATTTACTTCTTTCATGAACATATTTTGAGAGAATATTAAGTTAAAAATATTTTTTCTAAAATTTGAATGAAATATGAGAATATCATATTCCATTAAAACATTCTTGTAACTGTGAGAAGAATTTTGTAAACTAAATATCATTTTAAAATAATATCGGGTGTCATTATAACATTAAATGTGGTTAAAAAGATTTTCTTAATATTGCAATTTTGTTACTACGATTCAACCAATCATATTGTGCTTTGTTAGCCACTGTTGTGTGGTTGTTGGAAAAAAAAACATTTTTTTTTGTTGAATTTGTCATTTATAACTTCGTAGGTTTTAACTTATATAAAATTTTTGTTTTACATTGCAAGTTTTTCTTTATCGCAGAATCACTAATTAGGATTCAGTTTCTTTGTTTTTTTAAACAAATAGTGTTTTATTGACAAATTTTACGATCCCTTAATGTAATGCCTAAGGAAATACATGTTTAACCCTTTCTAGACAGAAAAGAGAATGTTTAACCTCCTTTAAACACATGAAATGTCAAATTGTTACGAACTTCTCTAGAAAATCTCCTCTAATTCTGCCAGATAAGACCTTAATAGCAAACTAAAATTATCAATAAATACTTACTAAAAAATTACTACTAAAATCAATTGAATTTCTTGGCAAGACTTCAAATAATTTTTTAATACTAGGAAATTTTTTCAAAAAAGGTCGCCTATAAAATTTATTATATGAAATAACTAACATTGAAGATAATTTAAACTCATAATGAAAAAGAGTTACACAAAATCTTATTTAGATTCTGGCAACTACTCGAATTAATTTGTGTGGGAACAAATCTCTTTTTTTTTTTTGGTTGCATGCTTAACAATGATTAGTTGATTTTGTTCTGTAACGTGCCAATAACTTAGAAAAGTGGAAATGTTGTAAATTTTTCCAATGATGCGATGAATGATTTAATTTTGTTGGATGATACATTTGATGGCAACTAAGGAGTGTATATTAACGCCGGATTGATAGGAGGAAGTGATTTGTAAGCTTGTTGTTTTCCATGTAGCGGTGTTGACTATGTGAGCCAAGAAAGTGAAATACCACTAACATGACTCCGTTTACATTTCATTCATTCAATCCTTACAAGAAATGAATGTTTGTTCCATTACATCTTCTGGAATGTTGGTGCCCGGCTCTGCAAGGTTATTTGTCCCTGCTTACACGTTGCCCTTCGATGGGGTCTCTTGGTGACACGCCAACCGCACAATCCAAAGGGATGTATAAAGAGTAAACATCAAACAATTAGATTGGGGCAAGTCAATCGAATTGCAGACCAAGTAAGCCCTTGGTCCGGCCAAGTTGGGAAATACAACTCAATGAAAATTCTTTGTCAATAGAGAGAGAGAGAATTGTTAAAAAGACCAAAAAAATTAATGGTCATTTTTATAAGAATTTTCTAATTTTAGACTATCATTGATTGTATTTTTTTGAATGTAATTCAATTATATAAAATTTGAAAAATGACAAAATGATCTAATGAACTATATATTTACCTCATTTTGTACATTGTGTATTGAAAAATGATAAAATGGTCTAATGAACTATATATTTACTTCATTTTGTACATTGCATTTAAAAAGTGATTGACTCAATATAAACATATTTAATGTAGGTTCTATTATTAATTTTACGAACATTTTGCTATTAAAGTTAGATTTATTTTTTATATTAAATGTTTATGATTGTTCTTCCTATTAAAGCATTGAATGATAAAAAGTATGATAAGAGTAAACTCTCTTTTTTACGCATAATCTTTGTATAGATTTTATCAGAATTTATGAATAACTTTAAGAAATACATATGATTATTAATTTTATTATTCTATTAATTGTAGTTCTAGTTTTAATATGTGATTAGCAAAAGATTATGAATTCTTACACTTTAAATCTTACAAGAGTGGTAGGGTAACACGTGGTGTTTTTTTATTTTTTTTTATATTTATAGTTTAAATTCAAAATTTTATGTAGGTATGTAATGTGTTTCTTTATGCTCACGATTATAAAAGATTAAAAGAATAAAGAAGGTGATTAGGATCTTGTCAGAGCAAAACATCCTCAATAATTTCCCAATTGGTTTTCGTTATACATTTGTACAATTTCTTATGTAACGGGAAAAAATCCAGAATATCTTGGAACATGTTGTAGAGCATTATTATTATTATTATTATTATTATTATTATTATTATTATTATTATTATTATTATTATTTACGTAATACTGCCTACACTGTAGAATCCATCTTATAATCCTAACAAATTTATTGAATTTTTAATCATTAGATTAAAGTTGACAGAATAATTTAACACTTTGGAAAGTGACACGGGTGACAATTACGTGAGATATTATAATTCGTATGGAATATCAATCTTGTTTTTTACGTTGGCTTGTTTTCCCCGCTGAATTGGCCAGATTGTATTGCGTCATAGAAGGGTGACAATGGATAAGTTTGGATAAATATGTTTTTATTTTTTATTCAAAATTTATTTTTAAGCTCAGGAAAAATTAAGAACTAAATTTAATCAATGAAGTAAATAAAAAAATGTTCCGTTTAAATATAAAATTGTCATAAAAATAAAATTAAGTTTGAAAATTTTTTATTTTGAAATTATATATTTAAAATTATAATTTTAAAAAATTAAATATAATAATATCACAAAAAATATTTTAGAAATATAAAAACTAAAAACTTATTTAAAAAACAGTAATAAAATAAAATGGATTTTATTGTTGGGCCTCACAAGGTTAACGAGGGGCCGAATCACAGATTGTAAGTGACCAACCAAACTGTCAACGTAAGCATGACTCTTTTAAGTCAACACCAATGGCCTGTGGCCAACTAAACACAAACTGACCTTGCGGTGCCTCCGCTACTATTGATATATATATATATATATATATAATTTTCTTTAAATGATTTGTAGGGGAATGTACTCTAATTTGATCATATAAAGAGAATTTTTTTTGGGTAATTATATTTTTGGTGCTATAAAATATAACTCGAACATATTTTCTCCTATTAAAATTATTAATCAATTTTGGTTCTTCAAATATCAAAATTAATCTGAATTAAGTTCAATTATTTAACTACGGTTATCTTTTAGACGGAAAGCTCTCATGGCACACAAGAGTTCCCATGGCACTGATAAGTGGAAAAAAAAAAGAATTATAACCATATTACCCCACCATTCCATTCCCAGAATTCTATTCTCTGAGAAATATATGAATTTAATAAAAATTCAGGGCATGAGGAACTTGGGCCCTTGGCCGGTGTTCTAGTAGGTATTAAGAGATGATATTTAATCAGCAACAATGCCTATCCCTCATTCTAAAGCCTATCAACCATTATTTGAAGCGACATTGGTAAAGAAAGTGAAGGACCTGGTGGAATTATTAGTTGCAAAATTAATATGGATGAGTTTGGTGTGGGAAGTATCTCCAAAACTTTCTGCTTTTCAAGTGTTTTGGTTTGATTGAAGCGAGGTGTTTTAATTTTTTTCAGCTTGAATGGCTATTCTTGGTGGACTCTTTCATACAGTCATAATATAGAATCTTACATTTTATTAAGTTAAAATTCACTAATTTCGTGTGCCCATTAATTCCTGGAGGAGAAATATGTATGATTGAATGACTCTGCCCCGATGATTTTGTCACGTGCAATTATTGAATGCTTTGCCTCTATTCTATTTAACTAGTATTTTTTTTAGCTTGAAAAAGTTCTCTGGTGCAGTGCCCTTTTCCTCACCTGCAGCGGAACCTCACTAAATTCCAACTTCGAGTTTGAGTCAGTCAGATGAATGTGCAAAACGGAGAGCTTGCATTTTGATGAGCAATACCTTCATGACGCAGGCATGGAAGGAGGACCTGGAGCAACGTGAATTGCTTTTAACTTCATTTTTTTGAATAATTGATAAATTAATTGATAACTAATAATTAACAGTTAATAATTAATAAGTTAATTAAAATATTTAGTAAAATTAGTTATTAAATTAATTAAAATTATAAAATAATATAAATAAAAAATTAAAAATTAAAAAATAATATTTAATATTTAATTAATTATATTTTATAAAAAATATTTATATTGATATCACAAAGGATATGAATTATAAATTAATAAAAAAATAAAAATAAATTTAAAAAGAATTTAAAGAGATAATAATTTATAAATTATAAATTATTTTATATAATTTATTAAATTAAAATTTATTTTTTTAAATAAATTAATATAAAAAATATTTTAAAAAATTAATTTATAAATTAATAAATTATAAATTAATTTATTTATTATGAAAAATAGGATTATTGGACGGAGAAGCGGAACCTTAAGCAAGGTCGCCAACGTGGGTTTTTTTTTTTTTTCCCTTTCATCCAGTGCCACATAGGACATTAAGTAGCCATGTGCACTCTTGCTCCAAAAGATGACTGTAGTGAGTTGACCGCAATTTAAATTGATTTTGATATTAAATTAAATAATAATTTTAAAGGAAATAGAATGCAATTAATTTATATTTTAAGAAAAATAAAAATGTGGTTAAACCCTTTTTTTAATGCTTCACCCATTGTACATAACATTTCTTGTCACAAGACACAACTAGCAATGTCATTTTTAAAAAGACAACAAATAATAAATAAAAAGGTAAATAACATTTATTTTCTAGTGTAGTTATTTAAGCTTTTATTTTAAAAAATATGTATTAGAATTTCGTTTTTATGGTACTCGAATTCGTTTCTTCCTATTTCTCGCATACACTTATCCTTCTTATTAAAAAAAAAAAAAATTAGTGCATATTTATGAAAATAAAAAGAATATAAATGTAATTAAAATAAATTTTAATAGAAATGTGTATAATTTGTCTTGAATAAAACGGTGAGAATGACGAAAGCACAATACATAAACTAGAGAACGATTGTCGATAAAAAATCGTACAAAAATTTTATAAGAGGGAGGTCTATCGGCATGGGAAAATTCATTTCAGGAATGGGCTCCTATAAGCTGGGCCTGCACAATTTTGCTTCGCTAGCATCCATATAAGGTTAGCCCAACATAATATGAAAGGAAGAGTTTCGGTGATGGAAATGATAAAGAAGGAGGAAAAGAGGGGGCGGGGGGGAGGAGAAAGAAAACCGCTCGAGATTCTGTTCGTGTGGTACTTCATCGTACCATCCTGAATAAAGCCAAATTTATGATGCTTTGGCCGAAAATGCTAGGCACGAATGCCTTGATTTCGTGGCATAACTTCAATTTATGATTTGTTTCAAGAATAATATCTAGGGCTTTGCTTGAATGGTGAAATGTCAATGTGTGGGATATGAATGTGCTTTTTTGAAAATATATCATCATTATTGATCATTTGAAAATGTGCCCTCATCCTTAAAGCTTTAAGCTTAAATAAAATGGCGGTAAACTTTAAACTAAACATTACAATGATTGATTATTTATTAAATTATTCAAAATTTTCAAATATATATATATATATATATATATATATATATATAAAAGAAGGATTCATTGATATCACTATAAGTCGAAATAACTTACACTAAATTCTGACTTTTAATCCTATTAAATTTTAAAGAATGAGATTAATTCATTTTAAATCAATCTTTATATTACATATAATTTATTTTCTCTTTCTCTTTCATACAATTAGTGCATTAAATAAAAATTCTTAAGTCATAAATACAATACAAGCCTATTTTAGTTAAAAAAAATTAACAGGCTATTTTTGACTTCCTCCTATAAATATATTTTAGTAAATAAAATATTAAATTAAAAGGCGAAATAAGTTATATTAATTACGTGTAACTTCTATTGATTTCTTACCATTAATACATTGAATAAGTATTTTTCTCATTCTCAAATTATTTAATTAAAGTAAAAAAATCTCTTAAAATATTAAATTTATATCAAAAAATTGTTTTATGCCTAGTAAAAGTCTATTTAAATTTAATATTTTAAAATTTTTCTTATTTTAATTTAATATTTTCTTTACAAAAACACACTAAAAATGCACAAGTAGATGTATATGAAATCAAAAGGTTTTGGCAATAATACATAATTAATAATACACATTAATGGTAAAATTTGGGAAGAAAAAAAGTTCTTATTTAAAGCATTAATAGTAAAAATTAAAAAAAGAGTTGTATGTAATTAATATAGTTTGCTTCACCTTTTAATTTAATATTTAATTTACTAAAATATATTTATGAGAGGGATTTGAAAATAGAATATTAATTTTTTTAACTAAAATAGACTCGTAATGTATTTATGATTTAAGAATTTTTATTTAATGCATTAATTATATGAAAGAGAGAGAGAAAATAGATTAAATTCGATGTAAATATTGATTTAAAAGAAATTGATCTTATTCTTTAAAATTTTATGGGATTAAGGGTCAAGATTTGGTGTAAGTCATTTGACTTACACCAGTATCAATAGATCTCTCCTTTTATATATATATATATATATATATATATATATATATATATATATATATATATATATATATATTTGTTAATAAAAGAGAGCAGAGGCTTTTAAAATCTTATCCTTTATTAATAAAAATAAAATAATATTAATTTTGAATATTTCCTTATTAAAATTCTTTAATAATTACATTTTTAATTATAATATAATTATATTATTAAAATATATGATTGTATTATATATTTTAAAAATATTAAATTATTTAATAATATTTTTATGATAAATATATCATTGTTAGTACCTATTCTTTCTCAAATCTATTTATATAATATTTTGATGTACTAAAATAAAAATACAATACTTATTTCATTTCAAACTATATCAGTCATAATTATAAAATGTTTATTTCATTTGTTCTCATTTCAATTCAAGTGGAAATATAAGTCAAACTAACTAAAAGCCAATAAAAAATCATTTGTCAAACATCCTCTATATTGTTAAAAATATATTTAAAATAAGTATTTCACAATCTCTAATTAAATAAATTTGGATGTGTTTGACTTATGTCTTTATAAAATATAAGAATATGCTATAACAATTATAAATAATTCAATATACTTATAAATAAATATCATTTTTAGTAGTCACCTTATGTTATGTCAATTTAGATCTATTAATAGACAATAATATTTCAAATTGTTATTAAATTTCCCATTTTAGAATTACAATTATATTTTAGATATAAAATATATTCAAATAATACATTATTTATCATATTTCATTCGTAATATATTAAATATTTAAACATCATTGACAAAAGCAAGAAAAATCCAAAATAAATCAAAATATAATTAAAAATCTAATAATAAATTTAGAAAAAAATTTACAAGAATTTATTAAAATTCTAAAATTCGGATAAATCAAAAAGTGAGAAATTGTATTCAAAAATTAAATAGATTAATTTTGAAACCTTTTAGCTTGGCTTAAACCACTTTTCATAGGTCTAAAATGTGTATTGAAAATTCAGCAATGAAGGCCCAAATTAAGCCCCAAAGCCTAGGGGCAAAATGAAAGAAAGTAAAAAATTAGGGTCATTTTGAAATAAATTCTAATTGCTTTTTTTCAAGTGGCTTGTTCTTATTGATTTTAGGATAATTATTTTTTGATTTCTTAGGCCACTTGGATACCTAAAGAAATCAACCATTTGTCTAAGATTTTTCTTAAAAATTAATAAATAGTAATAAGAAAATTAGATATTTTAATTAGAGTTTAGAGTTATATATATATATATATATATATATATATACTAATAAGAAACCAACACAATGCCCTTCCCCTCTTTTCTTTCCTTCCTTCCTTTTCAACTCTAATTGTTGTTGAATAGTTTCTCCTCCAAAATGGCCTTTTTCCAAAAATGAAATATAGCTTAAATTATTTTGTCTAGGAACAAAAGGTAAAATGATAACTTACTTTCACCTTATGACGATTTGTATCAACAAGTTCATTGATACATGTGTAAGCAAGATATTGTATCTCAATAATGAGTAGTTAAGAGTAGTAAAAGAATGAGAACACAAGAAACCTCTTTAATTTTGAGGTCAAATTATATTGATGCAATCAAAATAATCAAAGTAAGAATATAATTACCCAAAATGTAATTAATTATATTTTATAATATCACATATTTGTTTACTTACTAACTTACTTATTTTTAATTATTTATTATTCAAAATAAGAATATAATTAATTATATTTTATGACATTATATACTTATTCACTTAATTTTTATTTATTTATATTTTATTAATGAGTATAGGCCAAATATCTAGTTATATAATTATGATTTAGGCAATCATTTAATTAAAAAATTATAGAAAATTTTGAAAAAAGCAATATATATTATAAGTTGCCTTCTAAAACTAATTATTAAATCATAACATTTTTTAAATGAATTAGTCCATTAAATACATTTAAAACCTAAGTTATAGCTTATTATTCAAAGCTTGTTTGGTATAGCAATATAAATAATTGATTAGCTTATTAAACAAAGTTAAGTTATAGCTTATTATACATTTGGCATGACTTTTGGTAATGATTGATTTTCTTGAAAGATAATTAATATAAATACTTTGATAATATTTGATAAATAACATTTTGATTAGTTTTTAACTAATTAGAGTGATTTTAGCTAATTAATTAAGCCAACTTATTGATTATAATGTTTATTAAATAGTTTTTTTAATTAACAAATTGACATTCAATCTACTAATTTGAAAACATTGGGAAGTCTAACATTTTGAAACAATTGATTCCATTTTTATGTACAAAAAGACATTCTTACCCATATCTCATAAAATTTTTTCTTTCCACTATTTTTTTTCATTTTCTATAACTATACTTATTCATCTTTTTAATATTAAATAATAATGGCATCAAAAAAATAATAATAATGTTAAAAATCAATTAACTTTTCAGCTTTATGCATACAATGGACTACGTTTTTCATATAATTTATCTCATAAATATTTTTTTAAAGGTAGGGTAGTCTTTATTAAAAATGTGATATATATTACAAAATTAAACAATATAAGTATAAAAAATCATATTTTTTTATAAACAATTAATGCTATCAACAAGTTAAACCAGTTAAAACAATTAACTATTTGGTAATCACTAATACAATCAATTGATTATTAATATAATTAACTAATTATCAAATTAAATTTTTTAATAAGATAAAATTTACAATTAAATGATAAATTATAACTTGTTTTTTAATGATAATTTTTCTAGTTAAAAATTTTTATATCGATTATTTGAAAAAATTCATCATTATTAGTAGCTAAATCAATATCCAATTAATAATAATCATTAATTTTTATTGCCATATCAAGCCCCAAATTGATTATTCATTGAATCAAATGCTTTAAGGGGTGTTTGGTTTGTGGAATATTTTTTACATTTTCGAAAATATTTTATAGAGATGTTACATTTCTATATTTGATTCAAAATTCAAAAAATTTACATAGGAATATTACATTTTTAGTAATATTTTAAAATTTAATTTTCCTCTCAAATATTCTTATGGGGATGTGAGTATTTTAAATTCCCATCTTCTGAGAATATTGATATTAAAATAAAAAGATAATTTTCCTCTATTTTTTATATCCTAATTTCTTCTAAAAGTTTTTTATTTTTATTTTTTACCTTTAACTTATATTTTTTATTTATATTTTTTTATGATAACAAGTATAATTACACTAAATAAGTCAAAAAATAAGTAATTTCTGAATTCTAATCTTATTAATTTATATACAATCTCATAACATATTAAAAAATGGATTTGCAAAGTAACTTTAATATATTAAATTTTGATTTATATGATTACATTAATTAATATTGCATATTCACATGTAATATATGTTTTATAAATTATCTCATCTACATAAAAATTACAATTAAAATTTATAATTTTTTTATGATTTTTAATGCTTTAAAAAATAAAAAATACAAAAATTTAAATATATGAGTCATGCAAAAATTAATATCTTAATATCAAATATAACTTATTTTTAATTCTCTTATATAATTAACTATATAAAAAATTCAAATTCAAATTCAAATTCTTAAAAATTTTAATATTTTATATATTAAATTATTTATTATATTTTAATCAAATAAAAATTAAATTATTAATTTATTGAGTATTCAAAAATATTTATTCATATATTTCGAATTGAATATTTAATTTATTATAAGTTATAATAAAAAATTAATAAGATTATTTTTTCAAATATGAAAAATATAATGTGTCTAAAAATTTTAAAAATATATTTAAAAATATATATTAAACCAAAGATAAAATATTACTCTCTTTGTTCCTTTTTATCTATCATATTTTGAAGAAAATTTTTATTCTTTTTTATCTGTCATTTTAAAATTCTATTGAATTATTAAATATTCTTTTTTCAAATATATCCTTCTCTTTCATTAATAAATACTTTATTATTCTACACTATTAATCAACTTGTATTTATTTTTTTATATTTTTTTTATTTTTAACTATCTTAAATTTTATGCATAGAAAGTAATCTTGTAAAGTTCATTAAAAATAAACAAATTTAACTACTTTTTTAATATGTGTAAAATCGATTAATGATAATAAATAAATAGAAATAGATATAGTATATTTTAAAAAATCACATATCTACAAATATTTCTATAAATATATATATTTTTTGAAAATATAAAATTTCATGAATTATTCGTTCCTTAATATATGTGACAAGAACAGCCTATTCAAAAGTCTTGGTGGCAGAGTGAGGCATACGCCAGGGCTGACTTCGTTTACGTAAGTCGGGGATCGGGGAAATTTCCGATAATAAAAGCGGCATGAGTCAAGCGGGAGAGTCCGGGCACGGGAAGGGTCCCACCTTCATCCATTCCTCGGCGGTGGATTGGATATAGGGATTCATACTTCCAAAACCATTTTACGACAATAAGCAATACAAAACGGCAACCCAACTCCCCGCCACACAATTCCACGTTAGGAAAAGTGTTTCGCATCCGCTGTTTTTTATAACTATTATTAAATGTACTATCCTTATTTGATTCTTAATATTAAATTTGATTTTTTATTTTTACAATATAAGAAAATATATTTTACAGTTAATTTTTATAAGATAGTATATTTAATAAAAACTATATAACAATAATATTAAATATTTAATACTAACATAATCCTTGAAAAATTTTCCAAGGATAGTATTACTATCCTTTAGACTACTGTATGGAAGATATTTCTTCTGATGAACTAAAATAGTCATTCCAATTAGCGTCATAATATTGTAATAATATTTGATATTATTTTGAAATTTTATTTTTTATTATATTTAAAAATCAAATTCAAAATTTATGTGTATATTAAGTGAATTATCATTTCAATCATTAGAAAAATAGTTATTTTTAAATTGGGCGATGTTGGCAAGGAATTTATGGATATTTTAAAAATCTTGAGTTTAAATTTGCTTTTAATTAATATAAGAAAATGTTATTTACTTGACTGAAAATATATCAATGTTTACACATTTTAGGTCAATTTGATAATCTATCATTAGTATATTAAATTTTGAAATGGATGATCCGATTTAATCATAAGTTAATCGTTTTAATATAATTAAACTGATTAATTCATTTGGATTAGTTAACAGAGTGATGTTCTCCTAATAAAACTATAAAAAAATTATCAATCGTTAATTTTAAAGGAGGAAATTTAAATCTCCTCCCTACTATTCTCTCCTTCCATTTAGGGTTCTTTCAATGTAACAAGAGATGCTTCAGCGAAGGAATTCCGAAGTGAGATAAATTCTCTAAATTAGAGTTAGTTCTTATTAGGTTGATGTTTATTAAAAATTATTCACAGAAATCAAATTCTATGTAAAAAAAAATTCATATGCATTAATAAACTATTTAGTAAACTGAATTAACTGAATAATGGTTTAATAACATTTTTATTCGATTTTTAAATATTGTCATAATTGATTTAGAGTGTCTTTGAAATCACAAATACATATTCAAGTGAATAGATTTAGGCTTCAATTTATATTTTATTTATTTGATTTTTTCACATCAAATATTAAATTAAATAAAATTTATTATTTTTAAATTAAATTATCAAATTTTCAATTAAATTTAGAATTTGAAATGTGATATTTTTCAAACTCCATATATTTAAAAAAATTAAGCAAAATTTCATAAATATTTGTTATAAAATTTTTCATTTACATTGGGACACGTGTATTAACTATAAACTTAACACATACAGCCAAAAAAGGAAATACCTAGATCTTGTCTCAAGTTTAAATCTTAATGAATTTAACAGTTAAAATTCAGTTAACACTCAATATTCTATCAAACATATTGGCTGTCTGTTATTTATTTTTAATAATTCACAAAGTAGTATTGCTTTCATGTCGACTATCCAAAATAATTTTTCCAGCCGAATCTTAAATAAAATTGTGATCAGTGGACTTGAACGTAATATTCTGGAACGAGATGGTATTTTTATAATAAATCATATCCATGACGGATATAAAAGATAATCCACACTAATCACCTCATTTTTTTTAAGAAGGACAAAAAATTAAACTGACTTTGCTTAGGGCTCATTTGATTTATTTTAATAATATAAACAATTCTATTTCCTAGAAAATAATAAAAAGATAAATTATTTGATTGATCATTATCTAATAAATTAAAGGAAATAGAATTTATTGGAAAGTCCTCATTCTCACAAAATATTGAAAGTTATTTACTACCTCCTCTTAAATAAGTTTTACTTCTTATATTATTTATGAATATAATAATTAAATTATTTTTTATATTTAATTAATAATAACTAATATTTATTAATTTTTTTTATAATATATAATAGTCATCCTATTAATATTTTTTTGTATATTCAAAATATAAAATATAAAAAATTACTTTTTACTTTTCATATATAAATCAAATAATTTTAAATATTTTATAGTTTACGTTAATCAAATGTCCTCTAAGCGAAAAACTCGTGTGGGAGTGGGACCAGATTCAATGAAATTTTGCCGTTAGTAAAGGCTACGGATTCCCAAAAAAAAAAAAAAAAGAAATGTGAAGTTGCCCCTTTTTTTTGTTGTTTTTTTTGTCCACGGTCCAATTTTTTGTGCAGACCAGCAAATCCCATTCGTGAGTCAATTCCACTCCCAACACCCTCAAAACGTCTCTGGTCCTTCCTGCAAATTTCCTTGGAAGAGAAGAAAGGAAATAGGAGGAAAGAAAAAAAAAATTTTTCACCTCATTTGATTGAAGAGAAAAAGAAGAAAAAAATAGAATATATAATTATAATTTTTTTAAATTTTTAAAATTTAAATTATTTTTTTTTTCTTATTCAAATTTTTTTTAAAAAAATTCTCCCTCTTATTTTCTGTCCTACGCTTAGACCTCATCAGCATCCAAACAAGCAATCCCAAATTCGAAGAACAAAATCTGCTGCCGATGTTTCTATTCTCTTACTCCCTTCTTGTTCCTCTCTTTCTGGTCTCCTCCACCTGAAGCCAGAATAAAATATACAAAGTACAACTTAACAATAATCAGAAACCAGACACAAAATGGGCAGGTATGAATACAGCACCGCCTGTTTTCTCTGTCTTTCTCTTTGTTTCTTGTTCTTTCCGATGGTGTTTTCTCAGCTGTCTCAGAACCAAACAAACACCATGAAAAATCTCTCCCAGCTTCTTAATGCCTCTGTTAATTGGCATAACAGTTCAGACCCAAATCCATGTGCATGGAATAGAGTCAATTGTGACTCCGGAAATTCTTCCGTAATCCAAATTGATTTATCTGGGTTAGCCATATCTTCCTCAGATTTACTGCCTGCTCTCTGTGAGATTGATTCCTTGCAGTATATTGAACTCTCCAATAATCTCTTGAGTTCAATCCCAGATAAATTCATTAATGATTGCGGCATGATTGAAGGGTTAAAGCTTTTAAGCTTAAGCAACAATAGGCTGGCTGGCGGTTTGCCTACTTTTGTGGGTTTTGACGGGCTGGAATCGTTGGATATGTCTTTCAATAGGTTAGGAGGAAGAATTGATTTACAGTTAGCTGGGTTGGTGAGCCTCAAGAATTTAAATTTAAGTAACAATAACTTCAGTGGGTTCCTTCCAACTTGGGAAAGTTTATGGCCTTGGAGCAGCTTGTGCTTTCTGGGAATAATTTTCAAGGCAACTTCCCTGATGAAATAGACTTACAAGAATTTGACTGTGATTGATCTTAGTGTCAATGGGCTTTCAGGGCCTGTTCCTGTAACTATTGGAGATCTCTCAAAGTTGAAGTTTTGATTCTATCCTCAAATTTGCTCACAGGGGAAATTCCTCAAACATTACCTGGCATTACAACTCTTACCCGTTTTGCAGCAAATCAGAACAATTTCACTGGTTCTCTTCCTCACGGAATTACAAGACATCTTAAAAATTTAAAACTAAGTTATAATGACTTGTCCGGGTCTATTCCATCAGACCTTTTAGCGCCATCGAATTTGCAGCTTGTAGATTTGTCCTGTAATAAATTATACGGGTCAGTGCCTGCAGATATATCTCATAACTTAGTCAGGTTGAGATTAGGGGGCAATTCTCTGAGTGGTATGATTACTTCAGTGAATTTTGCAGCAGCTCAGAACTTGGAGTACATGGAGCTGGATAACAATCGGCTGACTGGATTGATTCCACCCGGATTGGGATCTTGCCCGAAGTTGGCACTGTTGAATTTGGCTCAGAATCAATTTACTGGTGCGCTACCAAGTGAGCTTGTTAACCTTAGTAATCTTCAAGTCTTGAACCTTGAAATTAACAAGTTAAATGGTTCAATCTCAATTCCGATGGCCCAATTACAGAAGCTATCAACACTGAATTTGAGCTGGAATTCTCTAACTGGATCAATTCCATCCACAATATCAAGCTTGAAAGACCTTGCTTATCTCAATTTGTAACAGAACAACCTGAACGGTTCTATACCTGAATCTGTCAGCAGCTTGACATCTCTTATAGAACTCCAGCTTGGGGGAAACCAACTCAGCGGTCTGATTCCAAAAATGCCACCAAGTTTACAGATTACCTTGAATCTTAGCTACAACCTTTTTGAAGGACCAATTCCCAGCAGTCATGATGGATTGATCAACCTTGAAGTCTTGGATCTCTCAAATAACAAATTTTCTGGTAATGTTCCTGAATTTCTGACCAAATTGCAAACATTGACACAGTTGATACTGTCTAACAATCAACTATATGGTATCATTCCAAAATTTGGTCCTTATGTTGTGGTTGAATCAAGTGGAAATGAAGGTCTTATAAACAACACTGATCAGGGAAACACGCCTGCTCAACAATCAAAGAAGGGAAAATCTGTTGCTCTGGCGGTTCTTATTGCGATTGCAGCAGCCATTTTTTTAGCTGGCCTGGTTGCTGTTCTGGATATATTTAATTTATTCCTTCCTTTGTATGTTATTATCTTGCGCATTTTAAAAAAATTTTTAATTCCCTTTTTTCTATGTTTTAAAATTTTAGTGAAGTATTAATTTTTTTAATTTTATTTTTCTTTTTCATTAATAAATATTTCACAATTCTATACATTCAACTCACTTGTATTTATTTTATAATATTTTTTTATTTTCAATTGTGTTGAATTTTGTATATTAAGAACTTTTTTAAAAATTTACTAAAAATAAATAAATAAAACTATTTTCTTAATATTTATGAAATTAGTTAACTACAATGTAGATAATAAGGAATGAATGGAGTAAGTAAAATCTGCTCAATAAAATTAGATTTCATTTATTTAATTTATTAAGTAAAAATTCACTACATCCGTATAGCAGCAGCTATCTAGTTACGCAATACATATATCATATCATTTGTGATTTGAAGATTTGGTGCATAAAATTTTTAAAATTATTATCGAAGACAATTTGGAAACTATATAAAATATTAATATTTTGATATAACATTATTAATTAAACCCAGAACTTAAAATATAAAATTATTCAAATCTTATAAATTTAAAATTGAGTGATTAAACACTAAACTTGACAGTTATAAAACACGCTGATAGTGTACGTAATTTATTTTTCATAATTCATAAATTAGTATTGTTTTCATGTCTACTATTCAAAATAATTTTTCCAACCGAATCTTACATAAAATAAAAAGCAAACTGACTTTTCTTAGCATAAAGCACGCGTGGGATCAGACTCAATGAGATTTTGCCATTAGCAAAGTGCACGGGGAAGAAGTTTATTATTAATAACAATGTAACTGGTTAGAGCAAGCTGTGTCAGAAGACAATGCAAAAGCAAAAGTGTTCACGTTTGTATGAAAATATATGGGGAGGGTAATTTTACCATTTTAACACAATTTTTATTTTTATATATATTAAATTACTTTTTATTAAATAAAATAAAAATTAATACTAATAATTGATGATTGTCATTTTATATTTTTTTAGAATAAACATGCCAAAAATTGTTTTATAATATTTATTTTAATCAATTTATTTTGTTACTGAAAATCATATATGGTTATAAATATCTCTTTTTAGAATGTTTTTCACAGTAATGCTGTTATTTTTAGGCACTTCTAAATAACAGGTGTGGCATTCATTTAATTAACACAATATAATTTGCCATTGGATGCTGGCACTATAATTATAATTATGGATGTTTTGAATCTTCTTTCAACATATATGGTTATGGAGTATAGAGAATAAAGTAGGAAAAGACACAACGGCTTGCATTAGGTTCCAATTTTTAGGAGGTTGTACCAAGTTATTCACAAGGCATATGAATACTTAAATCAAATTTTCAAGTGTTATTGTTACATCCTAAAATAATATTTAAAATTTTATTATTTTAAATATCTTGAGATAATTATTTTAATTGATGATTTATTTGACCAATATTTAGCTTCAAAATGCATTTAGATAAATATAATAGTAATTCTTTCACAAAGTTGGGAATATTTTACTAGGGCTGAGTATGAGGATTTATAAAAATATCTATCAATGATTTAATAAACTAATCTTCTCAAAATTGAAAGAAATTCTTTTAAACATTTATTTGAGTTTCTAAATTAATTGAGCTATTATAAAACTCATTGGAAAAGATAGAAATTTTTTAATAATTATAAGTATATTTAAATATATGAGGGAATATGTGGGAACCACCAAGCTGCATTGGCCTTAAAAGCAGTGTGCTTTGGATACTATTGGCCTAGAATGAAAAATGAAGCAATCAAATTAGTCCAAAAAATGTGACAAATGCCAAAAATTTGGAAACATAAGGAGACAACGAACAACCCCCATGAAGCCTATCATTTCAGCTTGGCCTTTTGCAAAATGGGGAAAATATTTGCTTGGACCCTTATTAACTAGACCTAGTCAACTAAAGTTCCTAATCATAGATATAAAATATTTTACTAAATGGGTGAAGGTAGAACCTTTAGCTTTAATAATGGCAAAGGTTGCACAAAAATTCCCATAAAATTCCATGATTTGTAGTTCAAGTTACTAGAGATATTAGTATCGGACAATGAAACCCAATTCACAACAAATAGCTACACAAGCTTCTGCTAAGGGTAAAACACATTATAGCCTATATTAAATACATTTAACCTAATAACATCTTACAATTTTGTGTTTTGTTAAATAGAATGGGGATCAAACAAAGATTCACTTTGATCAAACACCCCCAATCAGAGGCCAAGTTGAGCTAGCAAATCAAATTATTTTTAAAGGCCTTAAAAAGAGATTGAAGCCAAAAGGAAATGGGTGGAAGAATTCTTGAAGGTCTTATGGTCCTATCAGACAACTCCTCAATCATTGATGGGCGAATGACCTTTTAGACTAACTTACGGCTTTGAAGCAATGTTAGCAGTGGAATTGGGGAAGGTTGGTAAACATTAAGAAAAATATGATGAGTCATCTAACAAAGCATGATAAAGTCAAGACTTGGATTTACTACCTAGAGTTTGAGAGATAACTCAAATTAAAATTGAGCAATACAAAAGAAAAATGGCCAACTACTTCAACATAAAAAGTTAAAAAGTGCAACTATGCAAAATGATTGTTGATACTTAAACTAGCAGATAGACCATGCAAAAAAACCTAACAAAAGGAAGTTAGCCCCCTAATTAGGAGGTGCCATTTAGGATAAAAAGGTAGATTGGAAATGAACCTTACCAACTAGAAATTATTAAGGGAAAATTAATTCCTTCTACTTGGAATACTACCCATTTTAAACAATATTTTGTAAAAAATTGAAAGTTTGAGAAGAATGAATAAAACTTGGCCACCTGGCAAGCAGTTAGGTCCTAAAAAGCCTAAGTGAGTCCTGTACCTTTAGCACCCTAAAAAGCTTGAGTGAGTATTACACCCTCTACACTTTAAAAAGCCCAAATGAGTCTTGAACCTTCAACACCTTTAAAGTTCGAGCAAGTCCTACACTTTTAGCATGTTAAAAGCCTCGGTGAATCCTACACCCATCCAACTTGAATGATCGAGCAAGTCTTACACCTTTGGTACCTTGAAAGTCTAAAAAAGTTTTGCACTTTAAACACCTTTGAGTGAATCATATACCCTCAATGTACCTCCATAAAACAAGGCAAATCCAATAGAGATCCAAATAGACTTTGTATCCATTAAACCTTTTGAGACGTATATTGAAAACATAAGCACAAAACAAATGAAGTGGTTTTATAGCCCTTTGGAAGCTAAACAATGAAAGCAAAAGTTGTACTAAAAGATTAAGTTATCATCATGTTCAAACTATTATCAATAAAAGTTTAAAGACTAAAAACAATAATTACAAGATTAAATGCATCCCCCTCCTTCTAAAACAAATTCTCTAATGTAAAATCGTAATCTAACTTAGAAAAGTTGAAATATTTAACTTGGACAACTGTAACATTAAAACTTATTCAAAAGAGAGGCCAACACTCAACCTTAGCATTTAATAACTTGGAGTCTAGGTCTTGAGTTTGACCCTTTAAATATGTATTTCCTTATCTTTTTCTACTAAGTCCCACTCTTTCTCCTTTTGGAGGGTCACTAAAAAAAGCTTCTAGTTGTTTCTTTTCATTTTCCAAGGTAAAATTGTTCCTTTGCAATTCCTTTAAATTTTCATCTAACTCTATCTCCTTCTTATTAGTGTCTAAAAACTGTAAAGTTTTGTTCTCCAAATTCTGCCAAGCAATCACCAAAGAACCATCGGTAGCCTCCAAGTAACTTTTCAAAGAAGAACCATTATTCTTCTCTACAAAAGGGATAGTTTCCAATGTTATCCTAAGTGCTTAACCTAGCTCCATTACGTAAAATGCATGTTTAGGTATTGCCAAATTTCAACTAATGTGTTGACCTTAGCCTCATTTAGAAGTGTTTTAATGATAACAAAATATTTTAACCTTTTTGAATTGAATTAGTGTCCTTGAATGCAAAAAGTGAAGATTGAAGACCATTGAGAACTTGGTTAGATTTTTAGGACAAAATGTACATGAAGAATATAGGTTCAAGTATTAAGAAAATACATTTGTCAAAAACTAGTGTCAAAATTAATCTTCTAATGAAGTATCACTTTTTGAGAGAAAACTATATTTTTAAAACATATTTTTAAAATGTTAAAAACTAAGGGAATTAGTCGATTGACTAATCTATTTTGAGTATCTAAAGAGCAAATTAGTCTACCTTAATTAATTGACTAATTAATTTTAGGCATCCAAAGAGAAAACTACTATGCCTCAATCAATTGACCAACTAATTCCAGGCTTTTAGAAAGCAAAATAAGCTACCAGAATCAATTGACTAATCGATTTCACAATTTTCATATCCCTTATTCCATTTAAATATACTCTTCATGAGAATCAATTGACTAATTGATTCTACATATCAAAATTGAATTGAGTTTTGGGCAAATCGATTGACCAATCAATTCACTATGTGAAAATTTCAAAATTACAATTGGGTGAATCAATTGATTAAT
This sequence comes from Sindora glabra, assembly GCA_020226215.1. Taxonomy (NCBI): domain Eukaryota; kingdom Viridiplantae; phylum Streptophyta; class Magnoliopsida; order Fabales; family Fabaceae; genus Sindora; species Sindora glabra. The sequence goes on along the minus strand of CM035228.1, from coordinate 45,087,364 downwards.
TAATTCATTATGATGTTTTCTAAATTATCAAGAGCCAAATTAATTGATTGACTAGTTGATTAATCAAGCTCTAACTACTTCATACTAGCTATATTTTGTGAGTAATGGATTTTTAAATCCTCTAACTTTTATACAAAGGCTTGAACACATTTGAAAACATAAGATAGAGCCTTCATGGTTATATTGACATGAGATATTCTTCAATTTCTTATTTTTATCTTACAAATCCATTAAGCCTACAAGATAAAATTTCTCTTATTAGTTCTTTATTATATATTATAACTTTAAGAGTTTATGAGCCATTATTTTAATTCCAAATCATTCAATTATTGTATATTAAGGTGAAATATCTCAAAGAACATCAAAAGTATAGGATTTTTTGATAGATTAAGTCTTCAAGAGAGGGATCTCAAAGGAATTGCATAAAAACCAAAGAATTATACTGAAACTTCTTCAAGTGCTCTTAAACATGAAAAGATAATGGATTTTTTCAAAATCTAAGTTATATAGACTTAGTAGTGGATGTAATCCTTAGAGGTGTTGGATTTTTAAGGCCAAACCATTATAAATTGCTAAGTTTGATTCTCTCTATCACTATTTCTTATTTATCTATTTTATGCTCAATTTTTTTGATTAAAAATTTGATTGTGATACACTTGCTTCATATTAAATGGGTTATTCTTGTAAATATCATTATTTCTCTTATTTTGAGCTTTAAACCAATTGTTAGTGATTTATTAAAACTAATTTCTCTATTTTTTATTTGCAAAAGTTTTTATACTCGATTCACTTTTTCTTAGGTAAAATCCTAAATAACATTTGGTATCAAAGCTTGGCTCTTATGACAAGATCTTAAAATCTTAAAAGGATCCTATAAATAGTTTTAGTATTTTACCCAAATGTCCTCTACTGAACGAACCTTTATGTTTCAATGGACAACATTACCCTTATTGGAAATAGAAAATGAAAGATTTCATAAAAGCCACTAATATTGGTATGTGGGAATTAATTGATAGTGGATACAATCCACTAGCCAAAAAGAAAAATAATATTGATATTTTAAAACTAAGAATTGAGTGAAGTGAAGATGATAAAAGAAAATATCAACTTCACTCTAAGGTTAAGTGGATTCTATCTAATTCTTTGTAGCTAAGTGAATATGAAAGAATTTAAAATTGTTTAACTATAAAAGAATGTGGGATGCACTCGAGGTAGCTTATATAGGAACTACATGAGTTAAAGAGAGCAAAATGCATATACTAGCTTATCAATATGAACTATTTATAATGAATGATAGTGAATCCATCAAAGATATGATGCAAAAATTTTCTAATCTTATTAACCAACTAAGTCTTGGTAGAACTCTTACATATGGAAAGCTAGTTCACAAGGTGCTTAGATCATTAATAATTGAATGACAACTAAAAATTATTATTGTTAAGGAAGCAATAAAAATCAAGATGCCAACTTTGCAAGACTTCTTTGGCAACTTGAAAGAAAATGAGCTAGAGCTTAAGAGATATGCTAATGATAATGAAAGGAAAAAGAAATCTTTTGCTCTAAAAGTTAAAACTAAAACTGATAAAGATGAAATTGACGATAATTGTCAAGAAGAATTACTTGATACATCATTTGAAGATAACCTAACTCTTCTTACTAAGAAATATCAAAAGGTTTTCAAAAGAATTAGTGAAAGGAGAAAATTTTCTTATGCAAATAAACATACAAATAAGAGAGAAGCCAGTAAGTAAATCACTCTAACTTGTTATGAATGCAAAAAGTTAGGTCATATTAAGTTTGATTGTCCTAAATATTTGAAGAGATAATTGAGATATGAAAAAAAAATAGAAAATCTCATAAGAAAGCTCACTTGGTAGCTTGGAAAGATGATGATGAAAATGACTCTTGTAATGAAAATGATAAAGATGAGAAAGCACTTCTCTATTTGATAGCCATGGGAGACCAAGATAGAGATAATGTATCTATCTCCAGCTCAAATGTTAAATATAGTTATGTTATTCCTAATCTTAATATTAGTTTACTTAAAGCCAAAAGAAATATTGAACTTTCAAAGAAGGTGATCTCTTCTTTAGAAAAAAAATATTGAAAATCTAGAAAAAAAATAAGGATTTAATTCAAGAAATAGAAAGCCTTAAGAAAATCAAACAAAAGCGTACATCTTATAAAAATCTCAAGAAGAAACTTGATGATTTAACAAAAATTATTGAGAAATTCACAAATGGAAAAGATTTACTTGATACTTTTCTTAGTCACAAGATAAGCTTTAACAAAGAAGGTCTTAGATGTACTATAAATACAAAAAATTATTTTTTATGAAAACTTCTTTATAAAAGAAACCATGAAGAGACAACCCAAGATAATATGTGTCTATTATGGAGGAAAAAGACATGGAATTTATTCATTTACATATAAAAGAAACACTTATGTTGGAATAAAGAAAATCTAGGCTCCTAAAGGAACATATATGGCTACTACCATAAATGGACCTAAAGTTATTTGGATACCAAAAATTAAAAATAGATATTGCTTTTGTATGTTTGCATCAGAACTCAAAGTGATATATGGTACTTAGATAGTGGCTGTTCAAGATATATAACAAGAGAAAAGTCCAAGTTTATCTCATTAATACTAAAAAAAGGAGGAAATGTCTCTTCTAGAGTCAATTTAAAAGGAAAAGTCATGAAAAAAGGTAGAGTTAGTAAGAATGTTAAATCTTGTATTAATGATATTTTATATGTGAAAGGACTTAAATACAATTTTCTTAGTATTAGTTAATTATGTAATGAAAGAAATAAAGTTACCTTTAATTCCACTTGTTGCATAGTTAAAAACTAAAATGATAAGCATATTAAGTTAATTAGTAAAAGATATGGCAATATCTATATGATAGATATTGATAATGAGCCCAATTTGGATTCTAAATGCTTTACTTGTATAAATAAGGATTCTTTGATTTAACATAAAAGCCTTCTTCATCCAATTATAGATCTCATTGAAAAACTTTCTAAAAATGAATTAGTTGATGGATTGCCAAAATTAAATTTTGTTAAAGATAAATTTATGATGCATGCCAAAAGGGAAAACAAGTAAAAGCTTGCCTCAAATCTAGAAATATTATTTCTTCATTTAGACTACTTCAGTTACTCCATATGGATTTAATTAATCCCTCAAGAATTAAAAGTCATAGAGGAAATCTCTATATACTTATAATTATTGATGATTATTTTAGGTTTACATGGACATTATTTCTTCTTACCAAAGATAGAGCCTTTAAAGCATTCCAAAGGTTTGCAAAAACCATTCAAAATGAAAAAGGAATGTCTATAGTAAGTATTAGATGTAATATTGGTGAAGAATTTGAAAATTATGATTTTGCTTGTTTTTGTGATGACCATAGTGTTAAGCATAACTTCTTATCTTTTAAAACATCTTAACAAAATTAAGTTATTAAAAGAAAAAATAGGTGTTTAAAAGAGATGGTAAGAACTATGCTAAATAATAGCATTCTTCCTAAATCCTTTTAAGCTGAAGCAGCTAGCATTGCTTGTTACATAATGAATAAAGTCCTTATTAGGTCAATTTTGAAGAAAAACCCCTTAGAAACTATACAAAGAAAAAATAGGTATTTAGAAGAGATGGTAAGAACTATGCTAAATAATAGCAGTCTTCCTAAATCCTTTTAGGCTGAAGTAGTTAGCATCACTTGTTACATAATGAATAAAGCCCATATTAGGCCAATTTTGAATAAAAACCCCTTATAAACTATACAAAGGAAGAAAGCCAAATATTTCACACTTTTATATCTTTGGATGCAAATGCTTTATACATAATAATGGCAAGCATAATCTAGAAAATTTTCATGCCAAATCTAATGAAGCTATCATCATTAGATATTGTTCTAATAACAAAGCCTACAAAGTTTATAACAAAAGAACTTTGCTAGTAGAAGAATCCATCTATGTGGTATTTGATGAATCTTCCCTTAGTATAAAAAAGATATCAAATAAAGATGAGGAGCAAGCTGATATATAGATCATTCAAAAGAATCCAAATGATCAAAATAAGAAAGTGAAAGCTCAAGAAAAAGGATGAAGAAATTCAGGAATTAACTCCTCCCATAACCAACGTAGATCAAAGTCATGGTCCTTAAAGGAAATAGAAGATTAGGAGAAGTCATCCTATTAATCAAGTCATTAGTGACAAGACTAAATAACTATCCAATTATTGGTAGAGAATGGATTTTCAGAAACAATATTGATAAAAGTGGCATTATAATTAGAAATAAAAGCATATTGGTTGTAAAAGGTCATAACCAAGAGAAATACATTAATTATGATAAAACATACATATTGGTAGGTAGGCTTAAAGCTGTTAAGATGCTGTTAGTATATGCTTAAATGAAAGGATTCACATTACATCAAATGGATATTAAAAGTGTATTTCTAGATAGCATAATTATAGAAGAAGTATATATTAAACAACTTTCGAGTTTTGAAAGACACTTTCTTAATCATGTATTGAAATAAAGAAAGCATTGTATGATCTTAAACAAGCTCCTAAAGCTTAATATGAAATACTTAGTAAATTTTTAATGGAAAAAGATTTTTTTAAGATGAAAAGTTAATACTACTTTATTTATAAAATACAAACTTGATGACATCCTTCTTATGCAAATATATGTTAATGATATCATATTTGGAGCTACTAATGATTCTGTGGAAAAAGTTTGCTAAGCTAATGCAAGGTGAATTTGAGACGTTTATGATGGGAGAGCTAAATTTCTTCCTTGGTTTGCAAATCAAATAATCAAGTAATGGAATATTTGTAAGTTAAACCAAGTATACAAAAGAGATGATAAAAAAAACAAAATGAATGAGGTAAAACCTCCCCTTAGTCCCATGAGCATTTCAACTAAGTTGGACCTAGATAAAGAAGGTAAAAAAATAGAAATTAATATGTATAGAGGTATAATGAGCTCCTTACTTTATCTTATTACTAGTAAACCAAATGTCATGTTTAGTGGTGTATATATGCAAAATTCCAAGCAAATTTAAAAGAATCTCATTTGATTACTTTAAAAAAAAATTAGATATCTTGTGAGAACACCTCACTTTAGGCTATGGTATTCTATGGAGAAATCTAATTTCTTGATAGGTTATTTTGATGTCAACTTTGCTAGTAGCAGATTAGATAGGAAGAGTACTAGTGGAGTTTATCAATTTGTTGGACACTTATTAGTCTTATAGCACAATAAAAAGCAAATAGTGTTGCATTATCTATTACTGAAGCAGAATATATAGCCGTTGGTAGTTGTTGCACTCAACTTTTATGGATAAAACAAAAATTATCAAATTTTGGTTTGAATTTTATAAATATTCCCATTGAATGTGATAATACTAGTGCCATTAATCTCACCAAGAATCCTATCATGTATTTAAGATCAAAATATATTGAAATAAGACATTACTTTATTTGTGATCATATTCAAATAGGAGATATTACACTTGAATTTATCCAAATTAATTTTCAACTTATAGACATCTTTATTAAGCCATTTAATGAAGATCGTTTAAATTTTATTAGAAAAGAATTGGGCATGTTGAATATTCTTGAAAAATAATATTTACTCAAAATAGTTATTTGCCTAAGTAAAGCTTCTTTACTTCTTTTATTATTGTAAAATTCAATTTATTAACTTTGGCATTAAAGACATCCTAAAAGCTTGTTTTACAGGTTTTGTTCATAAAAAATTCAATAATTAGAGTACAAAGTATGGTTTCAAATAATCATAAGCTCAAAAGTCATGGTTTAAAATTGATTGGATTTGAAAATGATAAATTCAGAGCTTTCAACAAGGAATCAATAAAGTGGTTAATTGATTTAAGAGTATCACATAAGATAGAATCAAGTGACCAATTGATTTAATAAAGAACAATGGTTAGAATTGAGTAACCAATCAATTCAAAAAAAGGTGATTGCCTCTCGAAGTCTAGAATCAATTCATTAATTAATTCAATACATATGTAATGAAATCTAAAGATTAAAAAACTTGAATTATAAATTCAATGGTCAATCGATTCATATATGAATATTCATACATGAATGGATTAGTTAATCGATTCCATAAATCTCCTATATAAGTGACTAGGTGCGATGACAGTTTCATTTTCTCTAGCCTTATTTCATCATGATAGTTTTCATGCTTTAAAGACCTCTTAAAACTTTATCATACTTTCATTTGTTTATCTCAATTGTTCAAGATAAATTGATTAAATCATTGCTCTACCATTTTTAACACCATCCAATCAAACACAATCTTCTGCATTGCCAAAAATTAAACTCCATTAAAATCACTCCTTAAACCTTGCTTTCTTCATCAATTTCATAAATTAAAAACTCTATCCAAACTCCTTCAATCATCATTCTATACTTCCTTTCTAACTTAAAAACCTTGTTATCCTTATACATAGGGGCAAAAAAGCATAGCACAAAAAAGCCTTTGTACCAAATCAAGCAAATGAAAAAGTAAGGCTAGTGGATCATCATCATAACCTTTTATATTTACTACCATGATTCTTGAGAAAGCTTACTACTTTGAAGTAATTGCATTTGAAAACTTTTTAGGAAGTATGATGAAAGAAATAAAACTTAAAAACTATTGTGATATCAAGTTTTTGAGAAATAAAATTTGGAAATATATCATTTACTAGATCATCTGAATTTGTTAAAGTTTATTGGATACTCTGCTGATGTATATCTCAATCTTATTCATCAATTCTATTCCAATAGGAAAAAAAGACTTCTTAAATTAATAACTATAGTGAAAGGTGAAAGATTCTTTGTAGGCATTCCTGAATTGGCCACAACATTTGATAGGGATGCAGATCAACGATACAGTAGTGCTAGAAGTATAGCATATTATTCAAAAGTTATGGTTATCAAGTTATTTTAGCCTTGTTCTCGATAAAAAATTGTCAAAAAATAAATTATTTTTCACCCGATTTTCCATGAAGGATAGGATTCCGCACTATACAATTGCCAAAATTATCCTCCTAAAATGTTACAACTTCAGTCAAATCAATAATCATGAATTATTCATGATATGAGCAATCCAACGAAATGTCCCTATAAACTTTTCCTACCATATCCTTATCCATATGTATTCCCACATCAATAGAGGTTTCCTTTTATATGGTACGATACTCACTAAATTGTTTAAGAACGCTAAAATCAAAGTTAGCAAAAAAGCCTAGGTTGAAAAATTCAAGGAGATTAAAAGATTGAAAGTCAAACACCTTAAGCAAATGTCTCTTCAAAAAATAGAAGGGATATAGAAATTTATTGATAGATGAGATACTATAGAGGAATTTGATATGAGAGCCTTATGACATTATCTCATTCTTGCATTAAAAAACTCAGAAAGAACTAAAATTCTACATCAAAAACTAGTTCACAAAGCTTAAATAAAAACTCAATATTACTAAAGATGAAGAAGACAATTATGAAAAAACACATTCTCCTCAAGCAAAGCGAAGGTGCAAAGGAAAGCAAAAAGTAGTACCATTTGAGGAGGGAGTTAAAGAAGAAGTAGAAGGAGACTCTGAGGCAACTGCTTCAATCAATGAATAGGCTAAGGACAGTTTGGATAATATGGTAGATAATTAGAAATATCTATCCCTTTGGCCCGATTTTATCTTCCATAAGACTTACTTTTTATATTGCATATTGTCTTTTGAATTCTTAAATATTTCATCTAATTCACAGATACTTTATTTGCCGGATATTTTTCATATTACCTATAATTATGCTACCTTTGTTGTAATTTTTTTATTGATGCCAAAAAAAGGAGGAAAATATGAGAAGGAAAACTTGAAACTAAATGACCTTTTATGCAACTTTTGAAGGGGAATGTTCTAGTGAAGGGCAACTGACATTAAAAAATTAATTTAATTTCAAAATGATTAGTCATAAAAAGAGGGGAGATTGTTGACCTTAGCCTCATTTAGAAGTGTTTAGATGACAATAAAATATTTTAATCTTCTTGGAATTGAACCAGTGTCCTTAAATGCAAAAAGTGAATATGGAAGATGATTAAAAACTTGGTTAAATTTTTAGAACAAAATGTACAAGAGGAATATTGTATGGGTTCAAGCATTAAGAAAACATATTTGTAAAAAAATTATGTCAAAATTGATCTTTTGATGAAGGTAGAATCATTTTTTTAGAAAAAACTATATTTTTAAACACATTTTCAAAATGTTAAAAACTAGGGGAATTAATTGATTGACTAATTGATTTAGGCATCTAAAGGGCAAACTAATTTAACTTAATCAATTGATCAATCAATTTTAAGCATTCAGAAAGCAAATTAGTTTGCCTCAATCGATTAAGCAATTGATTCCAGGCTTTTAAAGAGCAAAATGAGCTACTAAAATTGATTAACTAATTGATTTCACATTTTTCATATCCCTTATTCCACTTAAACATACTTTCCACCAAAATCAATTGACTAATTGATTCTAAACATCTAGAGCTGAATTGAGTTCTGGATGAATTAATTAACTAATTGATTTACTATGTGAAAATTCTAAAATTATAGTCAGGTGAATTAATTAACTAATCGATTCATTGTGATATTTTTCAAATTGTTGAAAGCCAAACCAATAGATTAACTAATTGATTGATCAAACTCCAACCACTCTGTAATGGCTATATTTTGTGAGTAATGAATTTTTAAATTACCTCACTTATATATAAAGGCTTGAACTTATTTTCAAAATATAAGATAGAGCCTTCACTATTATATTGACATAAGATATTCTTCTCTTTATCATTTTTATCTTATAAATCCTTTGAACCTACAAGATAAAATTCTTCTTATTAGTTCTTTATTGTGTATTCTAACTTTTGGAGTTTGTGATAGATTATTCTAATTCCAAATCATTCAGTTGCTATATATTAAGATAAGGTATTCCTAAAAACATCAAAAGTGTGGGATCTTTTAATGGATTAAGTCTTTAAAAGAGGAATCTCAAAGGAATTGCATAGAAACTAGAGAATTATACTGAGGCTTCTTCAAATGCCCTTAAACTTGAAAAAATAGTGGATTTCTTTTCAAAATCCTAATCAGGTAGACTTGGCAGTGTATCTTATCTTTAGAAATGTTAGACCTTCAAGGTTGAACCACTATAAATCATTAAGTTTAATTTTCTCTATCCCTATCTCTTATTTATCTACTCTATGTTCTATTTTTTTATTGAAATTTTGATTGTGATATTCTTACTTCATGTTAAGTTAATTATTCTTATAGATATCATTGTCTACTTATTTTTAACTTTGAACTAATTGTTGTTGATTTATTAAAACTAATTTCTCTGGTTTTGATTTGCAAAATTTTTTATACTCAATTCACCCCTCTTGGATAAAATCCTAAATAATATGATACTCCCTATTCTTAGGTCAGTTGATCTCTAACACAAGCTACTGTCGCATTTAGAGAGTAATATTTACATTTTTTACTAATGACTTTGAAGAAAATTAATTTATAGAGAAACCTTAATAAGGAGCATTTCAAAGTCGGCATTATCACTCAGCTCATAAGCTTTAACATTTTTAGCTTTTACCTTAGCATTGCAGTCTTCGATAGCCATATCAATAGCTCACTTACTTCTACTCCTATTCTCCTTCAGAGCAAATTTAATCTGACCTATTGATAGAGAAGTATCGCCTAGCACTCATACTTTTAGAATTTTAAGAATAGCTAAAGTAATTGCAAGTGCCTCATTTTGGACAAGAAGCTTAGGAATGGGTTACTACCATAAAGATTGTCTTTTTTATCTTTCTTTTTATCTATATAAATTTTACAAATAAATGCCATGCATATTGAATCCATGGTGAAAGGTAGAATACCAAAATATTTAATACCTAACTAGCATTCTGTAAAAAGAAAATAAAAAAAGACATAAACTGATATTCAAATGATTTAAAAAAATTTAGTCTTTGAAGGCTACATCAATAGCTCACTTCCTTCTACTCTTATTCTCTTTTGGAAAAAATTTAGTCTAACTTATTGATAGAGAAGTATCTCCTAGCACTCATACTTTTAGAATTTTAAGAGTAGCTAAAGTAATTGCAAGTGCCTTACTAGTTGGACAAGAAGCTTGGGAATGGGTTACCACCACAAAGATTATTTTTTTTATCTTTCTCTTTATCTATATAAATATTACAAATAATTGCCATGCATATCGAATCCATGGTGAAAGGTAGAATACCAAAATCTTTGATACCCAACTAGCATTCTATAAAAAGAAAGAAATAAAACATAAATTAATATTTGAACAATCAAAACAAAATAACAATAAAATAAATGCATACTATGAACAAGACATATGTTAAGTGGCTTCTCTTGAGCATAACAAAATAATCAGACAATGATGACTTAATCCTTAACGTTAAAACTCTCTAATGTGGAAAAAGCAAAATGTTTACATCCCTCTACCGATTTCATTAGGTAAAGTTGTTTGTTATTCAAAATCTAACATAACTTAGTGTTACTAATGATTTGTACCTTAAAAAAGCTACTTTTCCAACCCTTCACACTAAAGACAGTGGTGGAAAAAAGTAATGAATTGGTGTATTGCATGATATGAGTTCACCAACCATTATTTTGGTAGGAACATGTGAAAAAGTAGAAAAACACATTGGAATTGCAAGAATTCTTCTTGATTTTATCACGCAATCTAAAAAGGCTAAAAAATACTAGGCATTCTATAATAGTTGGGTCGAACAAATGTTCAAATGCCTCAACACTTACTGTTGAAAAAGGGAAAAAGGTAGAAAGATGCCAACTTGATGGATAACATCATTATAAAACATATAAAATGAGTTTGTGTGATAACTACATGCTTAATTATCTTTCTTAACAAGTAGAAACTGAATATCTATATCAACATAATTAAACAGTAGCACTGAAGTTTGGTTATGGTTTTGGGTTGTCTATCAATCGGATGCTTTAGTATTTTTCACAACCATATGGACTTACTTCAACTCTTCAAGACCACTAAGTAGATATGAAGTAAAATCCTCACTTTAAGCATTTTAGGATCAATCAACCATGACTATAGTAGAGTTGTGATAAAAATATGTTCTATTAACTATTCTTAGACAGAAAGTAGGATGGAAGTTTTTAGAAAATGGATGGAAGATAGTGGAAATAAAGTGAAACATTAGGAAAACCAATCTATAAAAATCAATGATGAATCTAAAGAGTAGAAAAAAGATAAACTAAACATATCTTCGGGCCATTACATGGACGAGAGGATATTAAGTAGTAAGATAAACTTTTAAGGAAATAAAGTTGAAAGATTAAATAAAAGAGGGATTATTCTAAGCAGAACACAGAGGAATAACTTAGTAACATGTTTGCTTTAGGTACAAAATGTTACTAGTTCAAACCTTGTCATATGTAAATTTGATGAAATCTCAAACAACACCACAATTTAGATATTTAAAATAAATGCATATTCTTCTTTTAATCATCTTTCAAGCATAAACATATAAAACAAATACCATAGCAAATAAATAAGATCAAACAAAGGCAATGAAACATTTTCAAGCGATTGTAGTAAACAAACAAGATTAAACAAAGGAAATGAAATGTTTCTCAAATGCATGAGACATATTGCATAAAGAATGCAAAAATATTTATACATAACAGAAAGGAAATGCTAAAAATAAATAATAGTTAAAGCACAAAAATGAATTTCAATAAAAAATACCTAAAAGGCGAAAAGATCTAGATGCAAGAAGACAATGATAAAGCTTTTCAAAGTGTGTGCAAAGATATAGGAAAAGTGATGAAGGTAGAAGACTTCAAAAAAGAATAATGACATATATATTTTTTCAACAATCTAGAGCCATGAAAAGAAAAAAAACACTCAACAGATCTAAGAATTAGAAGATTAAAAAAGTAGGGATTAAAAATGAAAAGATAGCTTCCTCATCCAAAGGATAGGGAAGCATAAAATGAATGATTGAGATCCCAATCTAGAAGAGCAAACAACCTCACATATCCAATAGCGTAAAAGTCTTGATGATAAACGATTGAGATTATGAATTAAGATGTGATAAATTCGAATTGTCAAGATTCACGCCATTTTTAATCAAAGTTCAACCAAATCCTTTTTATTAGGAAAAATCTTTGATAAAGGAAATTCTTAATTCATGAAATGAAAGCTTTAGGGAGATATCATACTAAAATTCTGAACAAATACTTTCCCTCCCTTGGAGAACGAGGGGGGCAAGTGACAAATACCAAAATGTTTAACCAAACATAACCGAGTTAAACTAAAATAAAAAAGCCATGCTTACAATAAAGAGAACCAATTTTACCTTAATCTCAATCAACTTTAGGATAAGGATATTATTCCTATTACCTAATTTCTAGTCAAAATCTCTATCATTTAATATTATTGATAACCTAACAAACACAGGAAAATAATTAGTCTTTCCTTTAGTACCCTTTTTAATACCTCAAATCCTATAAAGCTCAGATATGCAATAGCAACTAAGACATGAAAAACTTCTCCATAAAATTGTTTAAAGATTAACTTAAGTATTAGAGCATGCTCGACAAACTTCTTCCCTTGTGTATGTCTGACCTTGGTTCGTTGTGCAAATCTTGAAGTTGATTTTAACCACCAAAAATTAACTTGGCATTTTTAGAAATGCCATTGATCATTATGTATTTTATCTTATGAGGAAACTTAGATATCCAAATTCCTACTTAGAAATAATAAAGTTATATTTATATTTTAGTTAAATTTATTTCTATTTGGAGTTATTAAATTTTTATTGAGATATCCTAGACTTGTTGGAAAAGAGAAGGGAGGATAAATATAATGAAAATTAGGATGATGGACAGAAATTTAAGAAAACTATAAGATAGTCAAACAAACAGATGGTCAAAATCTAAAGGAAGCAAGTTCATGTTACATGCGAAGCACCCTAGCAAAACCCATGGCACACTTTTATTTTTATAACTTTCTTTTTCTCTTACCAGCACCTCATTTCTTTATCCTGATGGTAGTTCCTCCTCCTTTTTTTTCTTTTTGTTGTCATGCTTGGCCATCCAAGAAGCTAGCATCACAACATCGTCATTGCTTCCTTCATTCTAAACCAACTACTATCACTGGTGGCATGAAAATTCAAGAGACATGATGCTAGTTCAATAGCAAAGAGCTATTGATCCCCCTCGCTCCACTAATGATCTAATGTGATCTTGCCACTAATAAGTTGGTGGAGGTTCCTTAGTGCATTAGTGAGTGATTTTAAAAGATTGGACATTTGTATATTTGCTTGTTTGAGCTTGAATTAAAAAATCTATTTTATGCATGTTTTGGACACTTGATGATAGTTTTGAAAAATAAGAGATTTATACTATAAGGTGTTAAAATAACATAGTTAGGGCTTTTCTATATCATCAACTTTAATATTCTCAATATATGGAGTTAATCCAATAAGATCCTAAAAATTTGAAATCTATTTTCTTTAAGATAGAGTTAAAAAATATCAAGAACTAAGTGTATAGTTTAATAAAATAAAGTGATTGGAGTCTTCCTAGAGCATAAAGTTTTAATATTTTGATTGTTTTATGCTTAATTCGAAAAAAAAATTCATGTATGAAAAACCCTTGATTTCTTTATCAAAATTTTAAAAATATAAGAAAATGATTATATAGAATGATAAAGTCCTATGAATAAAACCTTTTTATAGCATCAAGTTTTAATATTTTTACTTGTATGGTCTAAATTCAAAAATCTCTATATTATGGCATATTTTGATTTTATGTATTAGTATAAGAAAAATAAGAAAATTTAGGATAGAAGATATTAGAATATTATGATTAGAACTTGAAATAATAATTTCGGGAAGAAATTAAGTAATATTAATACACTTATAAATTATCATTCTAAATTGTTTAATAGGATGAAAAGAGAAATATAGGAATAGGATATTTTGGGACTTGTTGAAGTGGTTAGGCATTACTAAGTAGGTATGTATCTTATCCTAAATTAATATTTTATTTAAAATTGTTTGAATGCTATATTTTGCATTCTCCTTGTTGATTATATTGATTGTAAATAGAATTGTATATGAAATCCAATTGTGCTTACATATAAAAAGCTTTAAATTTTGATAACTGCAATTGTTTACCTTATCGAAGTGCCAATGAAAGAATTGGTATGTTGATATACATATATTAATATGTTAGTCTTATGAGATATTGTTATTCATAGTTGTAAGGCCTTGCAATGAAGGTAAGATATTGTTGATACATAGTACTACTTTATTGTGATTATATTTGACAAGTGTTGGAAAAAGTATTGTGGACTATATTATGGTATAAGTGGATGTTTGTGGCTATGGAAAGAAGGCATGGTGATGTTGTTATATATATTATTATGTATTTTGATATTGTTTTGTGATTTTCCTATGTAAAGCTTATGCTTTAGCATATGAAATTGCATTGTGAATTATGCCATGAGTGGCATTTGAAATGAGAAATGTGATAAGGGAGATGTTATGAATACTAAATAGAAAATTTTTGATGATATACTTACAAAGGGTATAAGATAAATCTTAAAGGGACAAAATTGGAAAGCTTGTAAAGGATATAAAGTTAATCTAAGAGTTAAAAGATGGATGTATGTATTTTATTATAAATTATTGTGTAACATTTTGTTAAATTATAATTTAATGTCCATGGACATTTTTGTTAATGTATTATGATGATTTGGTTATAATTGGGCTTCTAATGGCTACTAAAAAATGAGATGATTATTGAAAATGAATTATATATAAATTTGTAATTGTATTGTATAAATCAAGCAAATAAGAATCTAATATGCAAGTGAATACATCATTCAAAATATAAATATATAGTTGTTAATATCTTTATTGCCTGGCTAGTATTTCATTATTTTAGTTATTTGAAATTAATGATAGACTAATAGATACACACACACACACATTGAGGTCTTATAACTCATTCTTTTTTTAATTTCATTGTTTTTCAAGTTGATTTAATTCATTGGAATCCTGTGACTTCTATGGAGATCAAAAACTGTTTTGTTAAGAGATTTTGACAATTAGATTAGGAAAGATGAATAAATGATGTTTATGTAATTTAAATGTTAGAATTATTTAATTTTGTGTGTATTTTCTAGGTGCCAAATTTGAAAATTTATAAGTTTTAAATTTTAGGATGTGTTCTTAGGAAATACCCTAAAACAGAGGAAATTTTATTGATTTTTCTTTAAAATTTTGAAATGAATTTGAATCACTACGAAAATAAGGAAGTTTCCATCAGGCATATTTAGTGTAATTGGAGTTAAGGTTAGGAAAAATCGAGTACCAGAATTTGTGTTGGTCATGACTGGATTTGGATCATGGCAATTATTTTCTTAGGTTTAATGTTTTCAACTCAGAATTTTTGGTAGTACAGTGACATCCACTATTACTTCAGGAATATTTCCCTTTCATATTTTGATTTTAAATTCAATGTCTAGTATATGTGTATTAATCATTTATTATTTCTATTATTAAAAATATTTTTCATCTTATATATATATTTTTTAATTTAATTATTTGTGTGTACAAATAGTTTATGGATTCAATGATATATGAATTATTTTATATTTTAGTTGTGGTATGAATTCTTATTAGTTTTTATTGTTTTATTAAATTTGAAAATAACATTTTATTAATTTTTTGTAAAATGTTTTTAATTATAACTTGTGACTTATTTTGATGTACTTAATTTTCTTTATCTTGCCTTTTTATTATTTTTACAATGGATTATGTTTTCTTTTAATTAATATGTATTCAATTAATTAATATATTTTCATAATAAAGTAAGTCACATTAGATTTTATACAACAATTTTACATGATATTTGCTTTTAAAAAATAACAAATATTTTTTTTATTTTCAAATTATTTAATTAAAGAATAATTTAGTAATTAGCGCATATGAAATTTTTATATTAATAATGAGGTATGACTTTAGTAGAAGTGGCTGTCCACCCAAATAATTGCTATTTTATAAAGAAATTGATGAAATAAATATTTAGTTCGAGTTGCAAATTTTCACTAATCCCATGTATGAAAAATTGTATTGTCAGATAATGTTACGGGTGCTTCCGGGGTGCAACAAAAGAAATTTGTTGCATCACATGCAACATGCAACAGGCACCATATCCAAATGTTATCCTTCAAGTGCAATAACTTGTAATGATAACTGTTGAGAATTTAATAAGAGTCGCCGTTATATTTGAGCCCAATATTAAATGATTTTTAACTAGGAATTTGCATATTAGTCCTCAGCTGTTAACGACGTTAATAGAATACTAGACAAATTATCAACTTCATGCAATAATAGCAGTTAGGTAAAATAGAAAATTATTTCTAATATTACCTCAGTAATCAAGTATTATTATTTAATTATATTTTAACAAATGAGAAATTATTTCTTAAATTTTAGAAATTGCCTAGCTACAATGTTAAAATAATTTATTTATCAAAATACAAATAAAAATAGTACAAATGTTTTTTTATTCGTAAATAAAGTAAATAAGACTGGAAATATTTTTCTAAAGAATTGACCACCACCCCTTAGAAGCTCGTTGGAAAATCTTATTTTAAACTCTGATGCTTTCTGCTGCTTATCCACGGATGCTCGGAAGTTGCTACGAAGAAATCTCCGTGGAGTTGAGGCTCTCGGCAGCGGTAGACAGCCAGCGTTTGAAGAGGCAAATCAGGCAGTGCTACTGGTTTCGTCTCTGATAAAACAGTCTTCCAGATGGTTCCATGTTTTCTTTCCGATTTGACGTGACATTAATATTAGAGAAACTTCACAATTCAGCTCGTCTATATAAACGATGTATTACGTTGTTCTTGATATAGATTATCCATGACCATCTGTGATCAACTCTAGACTTGAAAGACTAAGCAGAAAATTTTAATTACATAGAACTGCTGTGTTATGTTATTTAAAACAGTTTTTAAATATAAAGTTATTTATAAGTTTTAATTTAATACGTGAATAGTAATTATAATTGTTAGATTCAGCAGCTGAAATAATTTTTTTTTTATATTTTTTATGATTCTCACATTAATTTCAATTTCAATTTATTATAAATCTTTTATTTAACTGGTGATTGGATGACCGGAGGAAGGTCAAAATGATGGGGACTAGTGGGGAACAAATGGAGTGGAAACTCAAAATGAAGAAATTGCATAAAAAAAAGGGCAAAAATGATTCTCCCGTTGCATGGATACCAATGACATTGCATATGTGGATTTTCTGGTTGTTTTAACAGTTATGTTATCTAATGAAAATAAGATTTAAAATTAGATTTTAAATGTAAATTGACGATTGCTATTACATATAGAATAGGAGGGAAATTTTATAAAATTTATATAAATAATTTTAATTTTAATTTCAAATTTTATTTTAAATATATATAATATTTTTATTTTTAATTACTTAGTTTCCTATTATTTGGGTTACTGTCATATGTTTTTCTTGTATGGTATTGGGTTTTACATTCTGTTTATTTTAATAAAAATACCTTTTTTAAGAATATAATTATAAGATATTAAAATAGAAATATTTTATTATTCAATACTAAATATAAAAATACAATAAAAATATGTTTTTTTAAAAAAAAGAGATTTTCTTCTACTATCACATCATTAAGTATAATAATTTTTTAATCAAATTAAAATAATACGTCATTTTCTTATATCATACAAGTAGATAATACTTTCTAAGTTAAAAGAAAAAATAAAATCTTTCGACTGAGTATGTGGAACTTAGCTCCCCCCCCCCCCCCCCCCTTTTCTTTTTTCCCGTCCGATGTTATGGCATGATGTGTTAGTTGTGGGAGGCTTAATAGCCAGCTCTATCTTTATATTTGAGGTTTTGGGACAAATTTTGTGTACGTTTTGTACGATTTTGTATATATCCGATTTTTCAGTTGGTTATTGGCTTAGGACCTCCTTTGAGATTTTTTTAGGTTGTGCTCTTTGTATTGTTTATTGACACATCTGAGTGGATTCCTTGGTATTTTGAATAGAAAGTAGAATTTTTATTAGGTCAAATTACATTCTGAATACTTATAAATTCAATTTTTTTTATCAACATAATTATAATTTAAAAGTTTTGAATTTGATATCTATGATTTCACATAATTTTTAATTGCATACATACTATCAAACTTCCATCAAATTTTGTCTAGTGAACTGACAACTCATTGACATAACTTTTGAACTTCCAACATGGATTTTACTCATAAAAGCACATTGGAAAACACCTGAGTATTAAACTCGTGTGCTTGGTGCTTCCCCCCCATTGATCTAGGAATTTGCCTTAATAATGCCATCTTCTGTCATCTTCTTCTTCGTGCTTAAAGCTTCAGTTAAGTATCAAAATAGTAGATTATCAAGAGGGATTTATCTCATGGTTTCTTATTTGGTGAGTATTATGCGTTGCTTTGTTATGGAAAGATAGACAAGCTAAGTTTTTCAACTATTAAATGTAAATCTGGGGAGATTATCCAGAAAGTTCTTGGGAAGGCTTCTTCAGGTTTAAATTCATCTGAAGCAGCTAAATTTCCTAAAGAGATTTTCCATGAGTGGGTATCTTATGTGCAATTTAAGGGAGAATATCTGAAGATCAAAAGGCCAATACTACATCACCAATTTTTTAGTAGCGCCAAGAGGAGTGGCTCAGAATTGATGACAGTTGATGACTAGTTCCACTAAGAGGGTGTTTGGTTCAACCCGGGAGAATGAAAAGAGAATGAAATTAGATAAAGGGGAGTAAAGAAAAGAACTTTATTTCTTTTTTGGAGTGTTTGGTTTAGACAAGAAATGAAATCACAATTTTGTTCCTTTTCTTATTATTTGATTCACTAGTCATGGATAAAAATAAAAAAATCATAATAATATTTTTAAAAAATTATAGTAAATTTAACAAAAGCATAGTGAAATCCTTAAAATTATAATAAAATTTAATAAAAATCATAAAAAATATAATAAGTTTTATAGAAATAGTTGTTGAACTTATAAATTCATAATGAAAACTTTAAGATTATCATAAAATTAACAAAAGTAAATAGTTACACCTATTTATTTGTTATAAAATTTTAAAAATCATATTGAAATTTTTTTAAATTATAATAAATTTTAAAAAATTATATTAAATTTTAATAAATAATTTTACTAAAAAAAGTAAATAGTTTTTCTCAATGGCGTAAGAAAACAAGTAAATAAAAACTTCATTTTTATTATTGAAGAAATTTAAAACAAAAACGAGCAAAAATTACCTTTTTGATAACATACTTTTTAAGAATAAGTTGAGTACAAGATAGAAGAGTCAAAGAAAGTGTTTTTTTATTTAGGTTGGCGAGGGGTTTGGAAATCTTATAGGAAGTAAGGGTTTCATTTAGGAGGAATCACTTAAGGCTAGATATTGGTTCCAAATTTCGGCCTATGTGAATTAAACATTATATAAGGGGATCAAATACTTGATTCTGTTTCTAGGCCATTAAAAGTTCCTAATCAAATGCCCCCTAAGTTATATTGATTTAATGTTGAATTTGACATGATTATTCTAATATGACGGTTAAGAATGGCTTTGGGCATTGGGATAAGATAAGAAAGCTTGAATGAAGGGTGTTATCGATTGGGTATGATAGGGACCCACTAATGGATCGAGGAACGAAGTTGATGAAATTGCTAAAGGAAAAGAGAATACATGTTATAGGTCATCTTGAGGCTAGGAATTATTAAGCACTTGAAGTTCATAAGCCTTAGAAAGCTAAGTAATTAGTATATCACAATGTATCAAAATTAGTTTATTATTGATTTTCTTAAAATAATGCAATGTAATGAAGCAAATCAGGCCGTACCCTTGTGATCCCTTAAATTATCTTTTCTCAATTGATTCACTAACAATAATTACACAACTATTGAATGATTTATGCACTAAAAACATTAGAAACTAATGCAAAGAGAACCAAAATAGGTTATGCAAATAGAATGTAATAGTATGCTCAGTGAAAAATAGAATTCTAAATTATGCAGAATGCTATATGCATGCAATATACAGAATTATATAGAACGTATAATTAGGGGATTTGTGATTCAAAATTAAAATAAATGCATTAAACAAAACAAAATGAAACATAAAGTAAAAAAGCAAGAAAGAAAACCAATTTAATAAAATAGCTAATTAAAGGAATTAAGAGCTTTAGTTTGGATTATTCATGAATCAATTGAGATTTGACTTCTCTAATTAATCTTTCAACCTTAAATTACTTGAAACCTATGTAATAATTCGTGAATCCTATGCTAAATAACTATCTAGGATTTAATCAATTAAGATTAGTTGAATAAAGTAATTACTGTAATTCCTAAGCTAAATTGAAATTGATTTAAAGATAGAATTCAATTAAATTGAGAAATTAAATTAGAAACCTTCAAATTAATCCCTTAACATTTTGCCCCTATGTGTAAAATCATGAATCACCAACCACAATTCAACATCAAAATAGCAAAATATCAGAAATTACAAGAATGAATACTAATTATACTAAACCAACATCTAATACAAGTAATTTCAAAAAATCAGCACAAGTAATTCGAAAAAAAGAAAAATTAATTAAAGAAATTCAATGTTACAAATTATGATCTCATAATTCATAAAAGAAGAGCCTTAAACTTCTTGAATCAACTCTAAATTTAGCCTTCTATGGCTAGAGAACACAAGTCAGAAGAAAAGAAAGAAAACTGTGTTACTTAATAGAGTGTAAAGTTTCCTAAGTCTAATATATTCTCTCCTTTTATTTGACTTAATTAACCTAAAACCCTACTAGATATGGTTGTATGTCGCTTAGGATTACAATAATAGGGCTTTCTTAATTTTTGGAAGCCCAAATCTATTTTTTACAAGACAATTAACTTTAACAAGTATAGTAGTGAATTCTTGCAAGTTTGACTTTCAACCAGTATAAGACCACAAAAATAATATAATTTGATTCTACTAAAATAATGTAACTTGGTTAATTTATAGGCATAAAAATTTTAGAGTTTCATTTTATGAAGATTTAGGTACTAGTTTCATACTAATTGGACTTCTGTAGCTTCAAATATAGCCTAAAAATAAAAACAAACTCAATTAGGATAAAGATAGGGCTTCATATTTCTAGCTAAATAAGGGTTTCAAGACTCTAAACTAGGTTTTGACCAAAACAATAGATTGTAAAAATTTCTTTAAGCTTTCAAATGGTACAAAGATCACCCCAATCTAACATATGTAGCCTAAGATATAGCCAAAAAATGGAAATAATATCAAAATCTAACATTAATTAAATAAATTTAGAATATTATAAAATTAATCTTAAATTATAAAATATGATCAATTCTATAAAATTTAACAAATATAACACGTTAAGAGACATGAAATAAAAGGAAATAAAATATCAAATATTTTTCTTATCACTAAGCCTTTTCTTGAGGTAGCCAAATATTTTATCCAAAGTTAATGCAAGAATGATACAATATTATTACTCAATTCAATTTTATATATGTTATTAATTGATTGGTGATCTTTAGAATTGTTATGATTAAAAGATAAAAGTTAGTTAATTTATTCTTTTAATATCATTATGTATGTTTTGTTAGCAATTCAAAGGCTAAACAACAATTACTAAAATTGCATTTCTCAAAACAATGATTATGCTTTAGAGAAATGGATAATGAATCCATTTTGTGGTATTATAAATGTCTTGTAAGGCTTAAAAAGTGACATGTTTGAAGACCAAATACTTTCAACACATGGTGTTTTCATTTTGTAAAGATCAAAGCATTATAAGTTAATAAAGACAAAAATCTAACTTTCATGCTCACAACTTTGTTTGAAGAACATATATCGTACTAGTCATTCAATAATAGATCTATGTTTTTATATCATAATTGTTTTCAATGTCTTCTACAATGAAGAATATCAAACTAGATACATTGGTTAAGCAATGGATTTATTCATCCAATATGAAAATTTCTAGATCAAAAATTACATTTCCTGATAAGATTTTTAATCCAAAAAAAAGGAAAGTATGATAACAATAAGGCTTTCATATATTTGGATAGTTGAACTATAGAAAAGCAAAAGGAAAGGATGGATGTAAATTATTGATGATGAAAATCCTATTTTTCATTAAATTTTATTATCATACATAGATCAACATCCATACAAAATAATCACAGCCATCATGCATGCAAAATCAAAGTCATAAAAACTATTTCCAATTGCCTTGTTTTCCTATAACAAGTATACAATATGCCACATCATTAATTTTTCAGACATTCTAGCATCCTATACATTAAATTAACCTTATACTTACTATCTATACCAAACTATAAACAATATAAACTAAGAAATTAATAACAAAAAAGGTCTTTATAGTGGTCTCCATAGATTTAATCATGCCTTTTTACTTTAGAATTAATTCTTTGTATCGATCATCAATTGTTTCATTAACCCACTAAAAATACCTATAGTAGCTTTCTAATTTATCACATAACTAAGTGAAATCTTATAAAATAATAACTCAAAATGGTTATAAAGAAAGAAATTTCCTGATTGAATTACCTATAAAATAATTAAAAGATGAATGCAATTGGATTATCATTATACCCATTGGTTGAAACTAATTTAATTTTACAATAATTAATAAATAGTAACTAGGAAAGGAATGATTTAGGACAATGAAAGGAACTAAAATATGTCAATATAAGTAGTCAAATAAATGTTTTTTATATTAAAAATAATATATTACATACCAATAGGTCTATATTAGACCTTACACATTATCAAGGTCAAGACATTCTATATATATATATATATATATATATATATATATATATATATACACATAATGGTTTCAAACTCATGTTAAGACTTGTGGCTAAGTAATATTCTTTTCAACAATATACACAAATGCAAAAAGATTAGAAATATTATATTACTAGAAGTGTTAGTTAGATATTAATAAAAAGATGTTAAAGCTCTATCATAAATTTAAAAAAGATGAAAATGGTTATTAAGAATTGAAATTCCTTTTCTTTTATACTGATATAGATATGAATTTTAAAACATTAGGCACTAGATTTATTACCATCATGGCAATCAATAGGTGGCTAAAGAAATAAATAAAGGAAACTAGTAGTTGAGTCTTATCGGGCCACCTATTTAAGGTTTTGAATTTATGCTTACATTAGAAATCCTACGTATAATGCCTAAACTTTCCTTTAAGCTTGAGCTTGATGCAATAGTGCCACTGCTTCCTAAGTGATAGAAAACTCCTCTATTTTGATACTCCATTGAAGCTTTAAGCATAAAGAAAAAGATAGTGTGGTTAAGGTAAATTCCTAGAACAAATTAGGGAAGCACCAAGAAAATGAGTTTAAATTTAAGATAATTTCCAATGTGACTTTATGAATAAAATCCATATAGGAAATTTAAAAATTACACCAGCAAATCGAGTATCCAATTGATGCTATGTGAAACTATAGGTACCTGATTAAAAATTTTCAATTACAAGTATCCAAATTAAAAAGATTGAAACTATATGTACTCAAAGTGTAATTTAACTATTTTATTGTTATGATATGTTTAATCAAACTAGGACTTCTATTAATATGCAAATGCTTATTAATCTATCTCTTGTTTGGTTTTAATCTATTTTTTTATTCCTCCTAATAAAGCTAACCTTAAGGAAAGGCAATTTCAAAGATTGAATTCAAGACATTTTATCGAGTATAAGTCATTTTGAAATTCAACATACTTATTTTGAGTTAACTAATTATATTACAAGATTTATTACAACTTTACATTTTTACAATTTCTAATATTAGGCCCAAATCGAAACATTAGAAGTAACATCAATTTGTAAATCTTCAATTTTCATTTTTTTAAAGATCTTTTACAATTTCTAGTATTAAGCACAGATGGTAACATTGGAAGCAATGCTAGTTCATAAATCTTCAATTTTCTTTCTTTTTCAATCAAAACTAGAAAAGTTCCGAGTTTGCCTATTCTTTTCTCCTCTAATTAGGCCTAAAATTAAAAATAAATAAAATTTTAAGGGGTAAAAACTTTGGTTGTCCTTAATTTGATTAGATGTCATTTTTTTATCCTTCATGATCAACAAAGCTTAATAGTAAAAAATATACTTATATATAAAAATTATCTTGCATTACCTATTAACTATTAACTAATATAATAAAAACCACCACCTAACCACCTACGGTTGTGCATCTCTAACTCAACCTTTTTCGCTTTCCTACACTTTTGCAGCTAATGTTTGTATCATGTAAGGATGGCTTTATGATAAATCTCCCATCTTGAATGCGCAAATCTTGCCAAATGTCCATCAATGTAGTCCTATTTTAACATTTTTTACAATAATCGGTCAACAGCTTCAAATTTACTTATGTTAAAAAATTTTATTTTTTCAATATAGTTTGATGAAACCATTATGCTAATATCTAGGTGAGTTTATACAAAATTGAAATCATTCAATTCTTTGAACCTAATAGAAATGCCTGTGATTTTGAACTAAGGTGTAAAGTTTTAAATATCCTAACTTCTACATTATTTTGAGTTGTCTTTCAATATTTATATGAAAAATCTAAGGATGTATTCATTAACTTCAAACTACTCTAATGATTGCATACCAACCCTAAATATGAGAGGGGCTGCACTACTAGTTAATGCTCCCATATTTATACATAAACATTTGTGAGTATGTATGAAAGAGCCCTTCTAAATTTTAATCCAAGTTATCATTGCCCCTCAATTTCTCTTAAGTTAACATCTTTTATTTTTTTAATTATAATTCTAGCCTTTATGATTGAATTTGGTTACCTTAAATGTAATATTTTATTTCATTTTCTTTAACATATAAATTGGATTCAAATTTGTTATTTCCATCAAATTAAAAATGAAAATTTCTAATTAGTACACAAAAACTTAACAAGATTCCAAACAAGTAATTTGTGCGAAGGAAAATTAAAAAGACTAACTTTACTGTAGGAAAAAAATGTATATATGCAACACCTAGTTAATTTCATGAATTCTTTAAAATTTTTAAATTTACAGTTTTATTTTATTTTTCAATTGGAGTATTTAAGATTCTCCTACCTTGGCAAATTTCAAATAAATGAATTATTATTTGTGTATCTAATTTTTTAATCACTTTTTACTTTACCCTATGATAAAAGCCTTGGTATTTAATTTTCACCTAATATTATAATTGTTTATTTGGCTAATGTGTTACTCCAAGTTATCTTGAATTATTATAGGATTATTGAAAAAGAAGAAATAAAAATAAAAATGGTGAAGTTCAGAATAAGCAACCTTGATTTAGTAATAATAAAATTGGTATGAATAAAGAATGATTATAGTGAAGTTGGAATTGATTTTATTTTTATAACTATAATGTTTCCTATTGCACCAAATATCTTTCCTTGAATCTTCTTTAGAGGTTATATGAATGAAAGGTAAAGATTAAAAAGGTATGAATTTATAGTACACCCTAGCACACCATGACAAAACCATTAACTCCTTTTTCCTTTTTTCTTATTTCCTCTTTCTCTCTTTGTAACCCACCTCTCCTTATGTTCTTTCTTTCTTTTTCTATCCTTCTCTCACAACTTCTCTTCCTTACTCCATTAACCCATTACCTCTAACTACCTTCAGCTACTATGTGCCTCTTCTATTTCTATTCCGGCCATTATTACGCTAGTAGAGTAAAGGAAAAGTTATGATCTATAGTTAAAGACTGTAATGGATTAAGCATTCATCATTCACCATTTTTTTAGCAATCTATCATGTTTTGGTTGCTATTGAGCTAAGGATAGCCTCTTTAAGACAAGGTAAATCCACCTAAATCATAAAATTCTTATATTTGTTATGTTTGATGCTTGATCTAAAAACCTTAACTTTTGAGTTATTTTTAAAATTTTTGGTAATAATCTTCAAAAAATATTGAAAGTTATGATCCGGTAAATTAGAGTGAATTTTTTAGAGCTTAGAAGAAGTATTTTTGAAAGAAAAATAGTTACTATGAATGCCTTGTAAATTGATAAATAAAAAGTAAAAAAAAGAATTTTTATTTATGATTTATTCCTAAAGAATTTTTATTTTAGTAAGTATATGCTCATTGAGTTCTTATAACTCATTCTTTAATTATTTTAATATTTTCAGGCTAAATTAAATTATCTTGTTGTATTGCTTACCTCGAAGTTTAAGGCACTTAGGTAAAAAAATTTGACTATTGGAATAGGGTAGAATATAATTAAGCTAGATAGATGTTATGTATTATTTTATTTATTTTCATATATGGTTCTTAGTAGTTATTGTTGAAGTCATAAATTTGCATTCTAAGGCATTTATTGAATACTAGTCATCATAGAAATGAAAAGATCTCTATTAAGGTAAAGTTTGCATAGCTTGTAGTAAGACTGATCAAAACTAAGTAGCAAGTTCCATACTGGTTACTATCAGGTTAGGTTATGATAATATACCTTATGACATATCTAAGATGTGAAAACATCTAATATTGTATTTATGGTTAAAAATTGCTTTGAGCAAGTTAACTTTTTTTTACAAATATGGATTACATATAGTTCATTGGTGGTATTCAAAACTCTTAAAATAAGCAATGGAAACAATAAATAAATGCATAAAATATTGTTAAAATTGCTAAAAGTGCATAAATAATGCAATTATACATTAATTAAAAATAATTTCACTATTGTTATAGAGACCAATTTTAAGAGTATATCAACAAGTGCAAATTGGTGCAATTGAAAACTCAAAACACTCACACTCACTAATAGGAAGTACAATTTATTGCAAAAATTTGTTAAAATAACATATTGCTATGAAAAATGCTAATAAAATGCTAGAATAAATGCAGAGTGCATGGTTGTTTCTATAATGAAAGTGGCAAAAGTGAACCTTTAATCTTTTGTACTAGTCTTATTCATATTTTAAGATTTTCCAAGTGATTCATTCTAGCCATTGAGAGCAATTACTTCCCTATTTACTACTTACATGTTCTATATGTATCTAACATGCAAAGTTACTGCATCTTCAAAAGTATGTGCCAATAACAATTTTTACTGGTTGTGAATACCATTTCTTTATAAAAATATTCCACTACTTGTATGTTGTGACATAGATTATGCTTAACTTCCTTTCAAAAGGTCAACCTATAAAAAAACTATCAAAGTGTAAGGAATTTTAACCTATGTAACCTCTTTGTTTGGAATGAATTAAGCCATTCTTAGTTGAATCATGTTACTAATTAAAACTTGAGAAAATAGGCTACCTAAGTTTAAGTCAAAGGGAAGTTAAGCTAAGGTGCCTAGTTCATTCTCAACTTTCATATTATATTGAAAGAATATAGCTTAAGACTTTTACTATAAAAAAAAACTCCTAATATTTGCTTTCAACCTCCGAACTTCAACCATTATTCATTTTGACACTTATGAGAGTCAGTAGTTTTCCTTATCCAAATGACATCATTTAAATATGGAAGTCTTTTATTCTTTTCTCAACTAGAAAATATTTTTAGATGGGATGAGGGATGCATGGCATATTAGGGAGCACCTTTATGTGTGCAAACTCTTACATCTTGCCAAATTCACCATTATGACCTTATGTAAAAGTAGAAATTTCACATTTTTTTAGTGTGAAATAATAAATCTAGCTATTACTTTAAAACCCATTATTACTATCATTAATGTTCCTATTTTGGTAACCTTTTAACTGTTTCTTTTTTGCATCTCTATTGTTTTTTATGTTTCATTGTATTCTTGAATCCAATATTATCTCCATTCACATGTGATTCTTTTTATGCTAGTACCATTTGTCACCTTCATTTTCAAACCTTTCTATCTTTTGCGTAAACACTAACAATGGCTTTTGAATGAATTGTTTCTACCTCTTTTTTGTGACGGATTGGCATTGTAAGAGTCACTGACCATGGGTTAGCAAATTCTTCAATTCTAAAACTTTTAGCACTTCTTTTTTATTTTTGAAGTGCATAACAATAAACCTCCTTCCTTTTACCTTGGTCTTCTTTCTCTAAATGTATTGAAGGAGAAGAATTATTTTTTTCTTTCTTTTAAACTAATTTTTAAATCTAATAATGTACTTACTTATCCTTAGATCTCAAAAGGAGCAAGAACTTTTAGAAATTTTCCTAATGCTAACAAGGATTATCTTGACTAGCTTGGTCATGTCCAATTTTAAAAAAAAATAACCACTACTATAAAAATATGAAATGATGTTAGCCAATTAACATCAATTAAAGAAAAAACTAATGTCTATATATTGGCATAATGATATTTTTAAAAATATAAGTAATTTAACACATTAGTTTTGATAAAGAACAAATATTTAAAAACTTGAATATCTTTCTATGTCAATTAAGAGTTATTTTTAAAAATTAGGACATAGTTAACATATTAGTTTTCTTAGATAACTTACATCTAAATTGCTGCTAATCACCAACTTTAGAAATTGATAAATCTTAATAAGTCAATTTTTTATTTAATAACCAATATGGTTTATGTTCCAATATAGTTTTTAATTTTGCACTTTGACTCCACTTGATGAATACTTAAAGTTTCTAGTGATATCCTTTTATTGAAATCTTGTTAAAGTAGCTCATCCATTTTATGAGTTATATGACGATCTTATAGAATGGATGGGATATTTCAACAAGATTCACAACTAGATTGAAAAAGTGATCAATTTTATCACTTGAAAGTATTAGCAATCCACAATCTTTGGTGATTATCCACTTTTATCATTAGGGTTTGCACAGAAAAACTAAACTACCTTCCAATCTTCCATTCATATATTGTTCATTTCTTTCATGCAAACTTTTGTGATTAAAGAAAATTAAGCAATAATCAAAATTTTGCATCAAGGAAGAAATAAGGGTTTAATTGATTGTAATTTCATTGTATAATGATTTATTGTAATGTTAATGTATAATGTTGTATTGGTTGTAATCTCACTGTTGTTATTTTTTCATTTGTAATTTCAATGTATGATGATTTATTATAATGTTAGTGTATAATACTTTCATTCAATGTTTATTTACTTTTATTTGTAAATTTGTAAATATCTTTGATCTTTTTTAGTTGTTATATTAGATCTTTAATTTTTAAAGTATAATGATTTCATTGATCTAAAGTCTTAAAGATGTTATTGTTTAATTATCTATTATTTAGTAGGTCGAGTAACACATATAATTGTTTAGTAATAGTGTGTAAGATGGTATATGTTATTTGCAACAATGCTTGTTAAGGAGCAAAACCTATTTTAAAAAAAGGAAACTATATCGGTTATTTATTAAACAATTAATGTGGTTAACAGTTGATGGCTTATTGCATTGGTTGTTAAAAACTTGACATAAAAAAAGGCAAACTATTATATTTAAATATAAGGTAAAACATTAGACTTTGATTCCTATATACAACTAAAGTTGAAAGTCTACTCCGAATGGAATTTTTGTAATTATCATTTGATATTAGATGTCAATTTATAATTATCATTTGATATATTAGATGTTAATTTAAGTTATAACTAATGTAAAAAGTTTATATATCAATTTTTTAATTAATAATCAGTATGGAAAGTCCTTCACTAGATTAACTTTGGCTTTATTTTTTAGAACCATACATAACTTTCATTTATATGATCATTTGCATTTTATTTGTTCATGCTATTTGTTGATTTTTCCTCAAGTATTTGTTTAGCAAATCAATGTTGTCTCAGCTTTAAGCATCTTCTTTACATCATGTGATGTATGTGAGCATTTTAGGTATAGAAACTAACATCAAGGCTAGAAAGGCAACATTATTATATATTCATGTAAAATTTCATCTTATGGCTTAAAATTACTCTTCAATGGTTATAAAGATATGATTTAAGCTCGTTATTTTTTATGGAAAATTATGTTGCTAAATATATATCCTATTTTATTCTACTACCTTTTTTTTTTGGGTAATGGTAAGTAATTAAAGCACAAGATACACACACAAGCAAGAATTAAAGATCAAATCCTAAATGTAATAGAAAGTATGAAGCCTTCAAAAAATATCTAATGCCATTTAAGTCATAGCATTTTAGCTTTTATTTTTATTTAAGATAATCTTGTTTTCAAGCTAAACTTTTATACTTGTATTCTTAATTCGTATAGCTTTGTTAGATGCTAATTTTAATTTATAAGTTAAGTTTTGTTTTACATTCATGTGCATTGATTTTCAATTATTACATCTTAATTATGTTATCATAATTATAAGGTTAGAAAGTTACCATATATTACTTAAGTCACATATTATGTTGTTAATGTTAAAACTATTTAAACAAAATTGACATGGAATCTGGTACTAGTAAAAATCACAATGAGAAGGCACTAAAGGTCTTACAGTTATAAAAGACATAAACCTTTTATAAGCTAAAAAAGGTAAGTTCTAGGTAGAGTTCAATAAGAAAGACCAAGTAACTGAACCAAATAATATAAAATTCAACAACTACATTAGGATTTTGGTATAGACTAAAGTGTTAATCATCATTAAGCTTTAACACCAAATACTAAATGACATTGAAGATAACATATGGCAAAATGTATTGGTAAAACAATTATACTTACCTTTGGTCCTTTTTTCTTCATATATATAATAATCTTATTAGATTTATTATGCATAAATGTCATCCATGTGTGTGATGCCTTGCAAATTGGTCTCAATATTGACGAGGGATGGAGTGACTATATTCTACAAATGGTGAATTAAAGGTAGAAGGACTTTAAAACGAATTTGATATAGGACTACATCACTTTGGAAAGGAAAGGTGATAAAAATTGATAAATAATATTGGATTGATCTCGATATGTGAATAAACTCCATAGAGATACATAAGTCTAAGAAATTTCAAGTAAATATAGCCATCTCACTAAGTACTTTATTTTACTATTGACATTGAGTCTATTTTCTCATCACTTGTTTTATTTTCTTGGCAACAAGCTAATAGTGCAAAGAATTAGGCAAACCAAGTGAAAAAAGCCTATAAACATAGGTGTCTTAGGGTGGGTATAAGAGGCTCTAAAAGAATCTAATACAAGATATAATTTAAGTAGAGGTTAAAGCACTTATGCTTAACAGGCATAAGTTATGGAAGAGAGTTCTAGTTAACTATCAGGGTGATTGCACAATTAAGGATAGTTAAAGCTTGTTAAGTGAATGATAAGTGATATAATTATTTTATTTGTCAATTAAGAAGTGTTGAGAAAGTATTGTTCAGTTCTCAACACTAACAAATGTTGTTCAGTTCTTAGCATAAACCAACCATGTTTAATTTTTATGACATAAGATGAGTATATGCACTAAGCTTCTTTAGGAAAGTTTCAAGAATCAAGGAGGAAAAACATATTAATTATTGCTCAAGGTGTTCAAGAATATCCTCGACATGTTATTGGCATTAGACAGGTGGTGGGATGTAAGGCTTACTTTAGAGGAGCTTCACAAACACCATCACAATTGAAGACTATTTGATAGAGATGCGAATGAGCTAATTTCAAAGATCACTAGTGAGGTGATAGAGAAAGTGAAAAAAAAAGATTTTCTAGAGAAGTGAAGCCTATATTGAGAAAAGAGGGCATGGAATTAGTCATTGCCCAATTTGATAATGATAAGGTACAAATGGAGACCCCTATACCATAATAGGGTAGTTATCTCACTGAACCTAACCCTTTCACCTTTCTATCATAGATAAACTTTTGTCACCTAATTGCTTATTGATAGGTACATTCAATAAATATGTACTTTTACATTTTTGCTAATCAATTTGTTTATTTGTCCTTGAAAAATGGATGTAGATGTTTATTGATGGTTGTAAACCCTTCATTAGGTAAGTGGTGATGAGGTTGGTTTTCTTGAACCATATACTCCACATCCAATCATTACTAAATGACTAATTTAAGGTTATGATGAACATTATTAAGAAGGCATACATGAGATACTAGTGTCAATTTATGAGGTAGCCACAATCACCTTAGTAGTTAGCACTATCCTAGCTTGACCAAGGGCTTAGATTACATTTTTCATAAAGGTAAGGTTTTTTACTACTTCAATCTTCTTGCTTACAATTAAATACATCTTGTCTTTATTGTTTGATTCTTATACTTTTCTAGAATTTGTGTTAGGTATTTCATAGGGAAACCAACAATAGGCTATCAAAGGAAGCTAAGAATAATAGTGGCAAGTTAAAAGAATCTAAAACTTTAATAGTTCATCCTCGATAGTTCCATCAAAAGGAAAAATCTTTAGCCTTCTTAGTAGCTTCGATCCATTACAAATGGGATGGAAAGAGTGGACTCAATATAGCTTCATATGAGAAAGGAAATCATAAAAGAAATATATAACATTTTCTAAACAAGGAGTTTATATAGTAGCTTTTGAATATAAAGGAGCTAATTGTTAGTTATATATAACTTTGGATAAGGTGCAATTATCTTTAGCCTTCTAGTTTTCCATTTTTTTATGTATACATTATACATTATGAAGTTCAACTCATGTGTTATGAAAATGACATGTACTTGCATTATGTTTGTAAGGATATAGAACTAGGTACTTCTTCAATTCCTTAGATTTATATTAGACTCAATAAGAGGGGAATGGTCATGATTTTTTCATCAAGCATGTGAGTAATGTAAAAAGTCACTAGAGGCAATAGCCTTTACCGACTAGCCTTTCTTATACACATCTAATATAGTATTTTAATATGCAATCACACCTTGCTTTAGGAAGTATATGGTTTTTTGAAAATCATTTATGAAATATATTTAGAAATCATCATATAACTTTATTCCAACTATCTTTCCACTTACCTTTGTGTCAAAGTTCTCAAGCTAGCCTACTCCTAACCCGTTTAATAACAACAGGAACCTAAGGGGAGAAAATCCCTAATACAAAATGAGAAAAAAATAAAAAGTGAGCTTATTTGAATATCAATGAGTGGACATTAAGATTTGAAAATAATTATAATCTAAAGAGTACTATAATGTATGATTTATAACACATGTGCATAATTTATAAGAAATAACCAAGTTTCCATTCTAACGAATACTTATGTTTTCACATTTTCACCAAGGAGGAAAAGGTGAAGTTCTTGAAGAATAATCTACTATTAGCATAATAGAAATAGATCCACTCCATATTGAGTCACAATTAAGCATGTGCCATTTATTTTTCTTTTTTCTTTCTTCTATTCAACCTTGACCTTATACACAAAGGGGAGTTTTATCTTAAAGAAATTGCATACCTGTTTTATAGTTCACATTTCCATCATAACATAGTAACAATATCAATCAATAAAAATTAAAAGAAGAAAGCATGTCAATCTCTTTATGAATCCTTTCAACTTTGTCCCTCATAACACTAACCTAGTTCTTCTAAGCTTAGCCTTATCCCCTCATAAATAGGTATACAAACATGATGCAATAAAGCCACAATAATAATATTATCAACCTCACTATCATCAAATCTCATACATTCCATAAATTATCACACTCAAACATACACATATATATACCTAAATGCATCAACTAGCACTTCAATCAGTTTACCATAATGATAATAACATCTATAAATTCAAATATAATGAAACACCTCATCTAACATAACATTCCAAATAAATTAAATAAGTTTCCATATCACATGGATATAACACTTCGCATCAAGTAATAATTATAAAATGAATAAGTAAACCACACTAATAATAATACCTCATTTATATCACAAATCAATTCCATATCTATAACACCGTATTCATGTTAAAATTATATATAATTTAATTTACCTTAGAAGTAGAATACTAAGTTATTCCTCATATTACATTCTATTATTTGTATTTCAGATCATTTACTTTTATTTTACATGTTTAAAGAAATCAAACACTATTAATTATTGTAAAACATATGATACTACAATGGAATAGGGTAGAAGTTAACTATGTAATTGACTATGGATGTCTAGAGATGAATCTTGACACCTATAATCATCTACAAAGGTTTAAATAGCAACTCTGCATTTTCATAGTCACAATATAGTCAACTATGATTATCTAGAAAGTAATTTAGGCTTGTATAGTTGACTATGTTAGTCAAAGTACACTTTGATGTGCATAATTGATTATACAATCAACTATTACTTCATGAATTGTAGATTTCCCTATAAAAATACCATTCATCCAATGCTTTTAACCCCAAATCTCATATTTATCATACAATATTATTGCCAAACTTTTAAAATCACAACTATAACTTTCTAATAGCAAAACCTATCAAATAAACTTCAATATTAAGCATAAATTAATATTTCAAACTTAGTCCTTAAAAACCTTACAAAATACTAATTTTAAATCAAAAGGGTGGATTAAAGTTAAAATTTGGGTAGAATGTTACTTACCTAATCTTGAAAAGCATGGTTAGTGCATGATTATGTTAAATGAGTGGCTTATTCTTCATCAAAATGGAGAAAGGCTAAGTTAGGCCATAAACCCCTTTTTAAATCCATATTCTAGGTTTTCTTTAATGAAACTTTTAATTCATATAGAAAGATAGAAAATGCAAAGGAGATTAACATACTTAAGTCCCTTGAAGATTGAAGAATAAGAACTCTCCAAATCTTGTGAGAAAGGATGAAAAAGGAGGAAGAACTCCATAAGGTTTTATTAAAAAAAAGGGTAAGTGGGAGAATAATTAGGGAAGTTGAAAGGGGTTTAGGTTAAATAGAGAAAAAAAGGGCAACAACCTTAAAAAGTAATTTAAGAAAGGAATTTTTATAACTCTTCTTTATTTATTTCCTTTCCTATTTCTAGTTCCTTCTAAATAATTATGTCCACAAATTTCTTCTACTCAACCTTACCAATCATGAATTATAGCCTTTGAAATTTGTAAACTCTTTTTTGTTAAGATTCCTAATACATACATTTTAAATGCTTCTTATATTATCCATTTCAATAATTTGCTATTTCCCTCTTTCTAAATTTCTAAAACCCAAATAAACTATAATAATAAATAGATAAATAAAATTTTAAATCCTATAGGAGTGACAGTGCTCCCTTATTTAGAAAAAAATATCCTCAAATTCCACAATTATCTTATATAGCATTCACTTAAGGCATCCTATTAACTTAAAAAGTTGTAAATAAAATTTATAATGCTAAACCTTAAAACCCATACACTATTTGTTCACTTCTAATGATTAAGCCATTTCCTTTAGTTTACATTAACTTTGATTTTTGGATTTCTCCTTAGTCAACATATCTACCATCTCTCTTACTACTTCACAGTTATTTTACACACCTTAACTTTACCTTCACTTCAATATAATTGGAATAGACCTCATGTGCTAAGCAATTAACATTAATGTCCATTAGTGTAGGGTAAATAACTTAGAAGAGTATAAGCAAAGCTTGCAACTTTTTTCCTTATGCCTTTATGTGAGCCCATCTTTACCTATCTTGTGCTACCATTATTTTCATTACAGAGACGTTAGGCTTTGCGCAATACTAACATCATCGAATTGTAGTATAAGGGTTTAGTTTTTAAAGTATAATTTTCTAAAAGGGTTACTAATTCACATTATCACCTAACCTAAAATCAAATTTATATCCTAAATTAGGATCTTTTAATAAAATTAAGTATGCTCATTAAACTTTTCAAATCATTAATCCCCATTAAACTTATGTGTGTACAATAATTTTATCTTAACATCCTAAGCATGTAGACATTGCTTACAAGTACTATAGCTTGCTCCTACCCTAGGTGAGGGATACATCGATTCTAAGCATTATATAAATGATAGCAAACTTGTAACTATTTGTTATCATCACCTAATTATAATTATCATTTTACACATTTAACTCTAAAGAAAATGTCATTATGTTATGATTATAATCAAAGAGATTAAACCCTCTCTTGCTAAATTATTTAATTATACAATATAAATCTTATTTAGGTTAAATGAGCCTTTAAGGATTTACTTATAACAATAAATATTCTATATTTCTTAAACATTCTTTCTATTATCATACATACATGTATAAACATTCAAGCACATTTGTCACGAAACATATGAAAATAAACTTTAGTATAACTTACACTTCTTTTTACATGACTATTGTTAGGTTTTGGTCTATTTGCAACCTTTATAATCCCCTGTTATACCCTGACATGGATATACATGCACCCAAAGATGACATTTGTAAAATTTAAAAGTTGTTGCCACACATACATTTATCCACACAACTCAATAGAAACAATAGTTATCAACATAACCAATTTTAGTTCATTATTTTACATAAATTTGTTTTCTAAATATAAATTATCTTGAACCATAAGTTATGCAAATGCTTTTGAAAGCAAATCTAATTCTAATATACAAAAAATATAAAATCCTTTAAACTTATTACTCTAAACACCTACAAGTAATTTAACTTATTACTCTAAACACCTATAAGTAATTTAACATCTCAAAATTATTTTTCAATCATATTATAATGTTACAATATACTCAAAGCTATTTCAAATTAATATGGATTTACTTTCGAACTCTAGAATACAAGAGAAAAATAGATAATATACACATATAATAATTACAATTTTAAAGTAGAATTATTCGTCTAATTTTAAATTATATCATATCTATTCTTACTAAGCATTATTATTTTTAAAATTGCATAAAATTTAAGAATTATGATCCCTTTATAAGGTTTTAAGTTCTAGAGCAATCCACACCATACATACTTTAATCCATATCCTATTCATATTAACTTTGATGGGATGATCTAGTATGATCTAAAACTAGTCTTAACTGACATTAAAACTACTATTTGGTTTCTACCAACGTAAACCAAATTCATAATCCACCAATCTGGTATACATGGAAGATTTAAGAAACCTTTTGGATAATCCTAAAGAAAATGATATCATTAATTTAAAAATAGTATGTTTTCAACCTCATATAAAATTTAAACATAACTATTAAATCACTACTTTCTTTATACTATATAAATGATGACCTATAAACATCTAATATGCATTATCCAATATTATCCAAGCTATACCAAATCAACGCTTGGAAATTCTATTCAAAGTTGGTGCCAAATCTTCATCATATAATTTTTAAAGACATGACACACAGGAGAATAAGTCGAGACTAAGTGAATGAACTTTCTAATATAAATAAGTCATAAATACTCAATAAATGACTTATTAGTTGGATTTACCCTCTGATAGCCTAAAAATTTAAGCAAATTCACCATAACAATCTTCTACACTTATAAATATTAGTGATTAATTATTCATATTCTTTATGCCACATGGTCATCATATCGTATGTATTGCCAAAAAAAATCATCATAGTACTTAATCATTGGATTCGCAATCCTCATCCACAACATTTTTCATGTATAATATATATATATATATATATATATATATATATATATATATATATATATATATATATATATATATATATATATATATTCACATCAAAATGACACATTCAATGTATTGATTTAATTAGCACATAAAAATCAAGTAAACCTCTTTATAACTCTAGGGTTATTTTTATACCTTCACAAATCCAATCTTATCCCTTTGAGGTCTACTTTATACTTTCATAAATTTTTTCTAAATTTGATGTTCACATATCATATCACCTTTATCACACACACACATCATCATGTATATTCTTTTGATATCGAATCCCATATGTGCATCTCATTATTATCTATGCACATCTTTTTGATACCGAATCCTATACATGTATATAATCTCACAAATTCATTTTAAACAGAACTACGATGCCTTTCATGCATGGTCATAAGCAATTATAACACAACTAGTTAATACATACTACTATAGAAAAGTTATTTAACATTAGTTATTTAATAGATTCAACATTAGTTTTGAACCATTGTTTTATTAAGTATCCTAGTAAATATTTTATAACATCAATTATAAAAATATAATAAAAAATAAATATTATGTCGATTCTTATAATAAATAAATTATCATCATTTCTTGTATAATACATTACTCAATAATAAATTACATTTAAATACATAGTTTTTGTTAATTAATTGTAGTTAAAAATTGAAAATTAATATCAGCATATTTTATAACCAATTTGAAATGTGTTATGTACCACATTAACAATTCACATAACCAATATTGTATTACTCTCCCTTATAAAAAAATAACCATTTCCCTATGCCTTCTTTATTCTCTATAATGTCTCAAATCATTTCCAATTATACTAATTCCAGCTTGAAATACATTCAAAACTTACAAGAACATATTACTCTAGCATTTTCGTATAATTTGAATATATGGGATTAGGAATACGTGATGATTTGCACTACTAAATGGCATACATCTAGAGTATTTTCAAATTACAAGAAAAAAAGTAAGCAAATAAAAATTTGAGTGTTGCAATAATTACAAACAAAAAGCGGTATCATGATAAAAAAATTACCTCCTAATTTGTCGTGAATATCCTTATTCCCTATATTTCCTACACCCTAACTAGATTAGTATCTTGATTGCAATTTCAATGCCTATAAAGTGCAAAAATTTTGAAAACATTAAAGGTTTATCTTAATCAAATATGGGTGTTTTACTACAGGTACCTATTGCTCAACATATAAGGTTAATAGTTGCTAGAAAAGCATTCTTGAATCTAATACTTGCAAATTTGAGCAATATTAATTAAATTTTCATATATGATATTATATAGAATACTAAAAAAGATGAGTGAAATCAAGTTTCTTACATATAAAAACTTGT
The DNA here is from genome assembly GCA_020226215.1 of Sindora glabra. NCBI lineage: Eukaryota > Viridiplantae > Streptophyta > Magnoliopsida > Fabales > Fabaceae > Sindora > Sindora glabra. The sequence continues at coordinate 45,048,336 of CM035228.1, read as the reverse complement.
AAAAGTTGCATTTAAGTAAAGAGCAACAAAATATGGTTAATTATAAGACCAAAAATTATATTGAAAGAATAAATGCAAAATATAAAATAAATTCTTATATTTATATTTTATATTTTACAATAAGTGTTAAACCTCACATATTTAGCCCAAGCTAATGAGGTTTTAGTCTTGCAAAATAATTAGTAAATACAAATAAAATTAAAAAGAATTATCCTTAGGTTAGTTAGAAAGTATACTTCATTAGATAGAGAATCATTTAAACTTTAAAATTAAATTTGCAGATAACATCATGACTTCACTCTTTTTATTTTCATCTTATGCCTTCTTTTTTGCTATGTTTAAAGTTTAGATGTTAGTTACTAATTAAAAATTAATGTGTATAACAAAATGACATTGATTAACTAAATAATTTTAAATGTTAGTCCTCAAATAAAAATCAACATCATAAATCAAAATATTTTTTTAAGCAAAAACTTTATAATTTTACAAGTTAATAGTATTAAAATTATTTTTTTATATTATAATATTTTTCTTATGCAATTAAACAAATACAAATAATAACAAATAGAGCAATCTTACAAATGAGAAATTATAATTTATAATGAATAAAAGTTTTAGTTAAAGTTAATGAGAAATGAATAATTTAATAAATGAAAAGTATAAATTATAAATTTTTACTTAAAATATTAATGCACAAAATGGTGTAAAGTTATAATAAAAACTTTTTGTTATTGCATAAATTAGGATGCTTTTTCTCATAGCTCCTTTATAATTGCTTGAGGTCTTCTAAGTTTGAGGATATGTAGATAGTTGCAAACTAATAATAAATTATAGTCAAAAAAGCTATACCACTATTCATACATTGAACTCAAGCCTACCAATGCAAGAATGGTCATGTTTTTTTTCTCCTTATAAGAATTTATTATCATTTTAAAACTCATCTTTCTATTTTCTCCCTAATTATACTTCTTGAGATAGACCATGAAAAATAGAGACAACTTTGGAAAGTTTGATGGTTGTAAGCTAATGATAAAATATATTGAGAAGAAACAATGTATTCATTCTTATAATTAATTCAAGGTCAAGCCTTCTAATTTAAAAATGGCCACATTAATTATTGTCATACAATTTCCCATTAATTTACACATCATTGATAAAATATTTCTTAGATGTTACAAATAGAGAGTGGAAGTAAAATCTATAAGATTATGTAGAGATTTAGATATTAATTATTAATCAAAACAGACATATTACATATGTTCTACTTCATAAAGCTTAATTGCTAATATACCTTAAAATGTTATAATTTTTAGCAATTTCTTGATAAATGTTACTTTATAAAGCTTAATATTTACGATCTATGTTTTCATCTCTTAATATAATATACCATATAAATGACATCATTGGTTTAGATGTTAATTATTATATAAAAATTGTAATGGTATCTAAATATTATTTTACCAAGCCATATTAATTTTAATAGATAACCGACATTATTTAGTTTTTTTTACAACTTTTGTTATTTTTTACAACTTCTTCATCCTAACATTTTTCTAACAATAGTTTTGAAGAAAAGTGATGATTCAGTAGGTTTTGTTCATTAATAGGTCAAGTTAGTATAATATCCAATTGAAACATGAATCCTATTTAAATCATTTTACTAATGTTATTTGTGATATTAGTTCCTACTCATGCTATAACACTTGTTGCAATTACTTCGATAAAGTGATGATAGAGTTAGCTGATTAATAGATCTATAAGGATCACAAGATTAATTTTCATAATGTAATCTATTAATAAATAAAATTTGGTATTTATTTTTTCAAAAAAGTGATAGTAATTGTCTTCACGGTATTCTTGAAGTAGTTTTTAATATCTATAGCAACCATTTTGTGACTATTATCAGTAAACTCCTATAAAAATGTTAGTTCTTTCTTGCTACCAATACTTTTATATTCACTTTATTCAGTTGGCAATATAAAAAAGAAACAAGGCCAAGAAAAGATGACAGCAAAAAAGTGGTGACTTGCATCATAGTAGTTAATGATCGAGCAGTATCAATTATGTAAAGTCCTCTTATGCCACTGCCATATAGAGTGAAAACCCAAATGAAATATAAAGTGAAAGATATGCTAAATAAAAAATAAAGTAAAAGAGAAACTTTATAGGCAAAGAATTTAGATAATAAATAAAGTGAAAGAGAAAATTTATAGATAAGGGAATAAGAATAAACGTTGATTATTTAATAAGAATTAACCTACAAATATAAATTATCTTACACAATGAATGTCTTTTGGATGATGATTATAGGAAATCAATATGATAATTTCTAAATGCTAATCATTCAAAAAACTTCCTAGGAGATGGATCATATATGACAAAACTTGAAAGTTACATAAACCAAATGATAGGTTTACTTTGTTTAAAGACATTAATTTTTTAAATTTAAAGAAAAAAGGCTAGTTTCAAAATAAATAAAGAATGCTTCTTTAATTTTAATTATTAAATATCATAAATTCATGATAAATTATATTTTTTTTGCATGTTTTTCTTATAATGATACAAGCATCAACATATTAAACGTGAGTTTACAATATAAGAAAGAAAACATTAATATAAAAAATTATTCTATAATTTTATTCATTTTAAATATTATTACATTAATAAATAGAAATTTACAACAATATTATATAAGATAAGAAAAAGAGGACTTTGGTCTTCCAATCTCATTGTTAACCTTAATACTAATTCTCATAGCCATCATCCAAAAACCATCAAATTTCAATATTAGTAAATTATGGATTTAGGCAATACATTTGCCTTTATTATCAATGCCAAGCAATGTTTGAGAATGAGGAAAATAGCTCCCCTATCATCTCATTTAACCCATTTAAATGATATTGATTAAATTTTATAATGTCTCTAAATGTATTAAATAAATTGGTAAGGGAGATATTTTCCTCCTCCTCAAATACATGCTAAAGTTAAATAATGGAGGCTAAAGTATCACTAAAGTGTTTTCAAATAGAAAGTAAGCATAAAATATATTAGTAATAAATAAACTATGATTATCGATTATTAACTCAAAATTAACATTGTAAGCATGCTTGATGGTGGTTGCATTGCCTTAGGAAACTTCTAAAATGTCTTTACACATTGGTTAATAACAAAACCGACATGTAAATGTTTTCTCTTCCTACTTAACTTTTGAAATGCCTCTTAGATAATCGTTTCTTAATTTAACCATCATCTTAAATTTTTATTTAAATTTTAAAAATTCCATCGCATAACTATATATGTTAACTTTTTCTATGACCATCATTTTTTTCTAATAATTTTAAAAATATCACTGCATTTATATAGATGTCATTTGGCCTATTACTAATGTTTATCAATTGACATAGAAATTTAATTCTATAGTAGTAACAATACTTGAATCATCCTAAGTCTATAACAATATAACCATATTTTAGCCATGTTCATACATACTTTTAACTTTAATTCAATTCTCATGTACTAGGGTATCTTTTTTAATATTATTAATCTTACCCTTAGCCATTCATAAGTAATCATGGAAGTGAAATTGTTGTTTCAATCATCAATTCATTTTATATGTACAAACTTACATTTCTATTATATTAGACTTGTATTATTAAAATATTAATCCAAGGTATTAATTTCAAGCAACAAGGAAGCAATGATCAACCTTTTAAAGCCTAATGGATGATTGTTGGCTTTTGGATGGAAATATCAATAAGTTGCTAGTGCAATGGTCAACCATTTAGGCCTAGTGGTAGACCATTATATTTAGTTTCTACAAATTTTTCCATTGCAAATCATTGTTCACATGCATTCTAGACACCCTTTAATCCATTTATTACTTAATTATTCCTTACTAAACCATCAATATTTCCTAAAATAATCTTATTTAGTCTATTTGTTATACACAATTTATCCAACACAAAACACTTTATTTGTCATAAAATTCATAAAACCCTAAATTTTCTTAACTAAACTAAACTATGCAAATCTTGAAATTTGAGTTAGGATGTTCACTCACCTGAAGTGGAAGAAGTTTTGACAAGTTGAAATCATCATTTTTTTGTCTTAATTATCTGAAACTTCAAGGATTTCTTATTAATGTTTAGACTATCCCTTTTCAAGCTTAAGGTTAGGCTTCATCCAAAATTCAAAGGAGAAAATAGATAGGAAATTTAAGATTAATGATAGTTTAGGGATCCTGACATCAATTATTTAAAGAATTTGATAACATCTTACTTCCTTCTTTCATAATTTATTGAAGAAAAAATGGAATGGAAAAAGAGGAAGGAGGAAAGGGAAGTATAGGCTTTAAATTAGGAAATGAAGAAAGAGAAAGAAAGGGTTGAAATGGGTTTTAAAAGGGTGCAGGGGTATTTTTATACTTTATCCAAAATCTTTTGTACACTTATCCACTCACTTCTAATCACTTACAACTTTTAATTCTATTATTCCACATACTTTTCCTAAATAGATTTCACAAAATTTCCTTTTTATGCATATTTAATTAATTTAATTTTTACTTACCTAAAATTTCTATTTGAAACTATTTTAAGTAATAAATTTTTTTCGTCACTATTGTTGTCATCTTTATTTACTTAAAATTTATTTTTGCCTTTATGAAATTTTTGACCTAGAGGATAGAAATTGAAACAAACAAATTGCTTCTATTACCATAAACTATTTAATTTATTTAATTTCTTTTCTTTTTATTGAATAAAATTTTAAAATTTTAAGGCTATAACATGGTCTTATTTAATTTTAGTCATTTAACTTTGCTAGATATTCTAACTTGAGAAATACTTATCATATTCAATATTTAGCTATTTATTGTAAGGTTTTAGAGGTTGTGTAACACTATTTAAGATTATCCTATTGATCAAGGCTTTGAAGACTAAACCTTTTAAGTTTACATTTTTGCCTCACCCTATAATGCAACTATGCCTAATTTGTTGGCTTCAAGCATATCCTTGTAACCCTTGTCACTTTCCATGTCCCACTAAGTCCAAACACTAGTCACTCAACTCCTTGTTCCACTGACTTCATTGCCCACTACCTTCATCATACTTTATTGCTTTCTTTATGAACGTAAGTAGACTAGCTATTAGTATAGTCATTATATCTTTTTCTAATATGATTCTTATTACTCTAATTATATATTTTAGATAAAATATTTAGGTTAACTTTACTTAAATTGCCTTAAGTTCTCTATATCCTATTATACTTACTATTTAATTAATTCTCATGTATCCAAGACATAAAACCATTTAATTCACATTTTGCTTGTTTGAATATTTCCTTACTCCTTTCTTTTTACTTCTACCTATAATTCCTTGGAATGTAATGTCCTTAGTATCACATAAAAATATCCCTCATATAGTATAAAATGAACTTAACATCTTCCTTCAATTCTTATAAAAAGGTTAGGAATTTTCTTTCACTTAACTATATCTTACTCTTTATTATGTCTCTCTCAAAATAATAAGTTCTTTATGTTAACTAACATCTATCTGAGTCTTATGGTTAATGATCTTTATTAAATCTATTAGCTAATAAGTTTGGCAAAAGTCTATTAAAACACTAATTTTGATACAAAAGTTATTACTCCTAATAGTACATTAAAGGTAAGATCAAAGTGCTCAATTAGTTTTTAATCTTCTACTCATCAAACCATGATATTTTCTAGTTGTCCAAATTCTTACACTTTAGTCACACCAATTACTCTCTTCATTTGCTCAATGCTCTATCCTCAAACATAGATATGCTGATCACTCAGCCTTATTTGTGTGTTACCATAACGATATCAATATAATACTCAATCATCATAAATTATAGAGTTAATTCAAGTTGTGACACAATCAAATGTCTAACTAGTATGAACCTTTGAATCAAACTATATAATCCATATAACTATTATTTCCTTTTGTTATGTTTACACTCTTATTCAAGTATGCTCCACATTCTTCAAGATTTCATCTTTCTCAATTGAAGATTTATATCCTATTGAATGGCACTACACCTTTATGATGGCATTACCCTTCTTGGCTATTCTTTTAGGCTTGGAATGAGAGAAAGCTAAATTCCTAAAAAGAAGATTATAGAATTAATTTGAACTTAGTTTTAGCGAAGCCTAAGTCTTGGCTCATCTCTTATTACATAGGCTAGCATAACGCTAAACAAATGCACTAAAAAGTTCATTTCCTAGACCTACTCATAAAGAACTAAGGAAAGATTGGTGGCTTGCTAATTTTAGTGACAATCATATCCCTCACTAAGTTCCCCACTAAATGCTTTTAATTTTTTAATTCAAAATTTATTATTTTTCCTCATTAATTTATCATTAAACCCTTACTAATTGTTATATTTAGCAAGGGAAGATGTGCCACTAACTAAATGTTGTCACTAATTGAGTTTTTTCCCTTTTCCTTTTGACTCTCTTTAGCCTTACCATTCACAATCCAAACTAGTCTTTTGGATTCAACTTTATCCTTTACAAATGGCTATACAAATTTAATGTATATAGCCAGAAGATATGTATCATCACCTTTAATATCATCAATCTCACTAATCACACAATAGTTAAAATAAAAACTAGTACTTCGCTAACACTTCCATTTAATTGCTATGATATGAATATCCATATATGAACAAGTTTATAAACAATAAATGTTAATAATATAAATTAATTACAAGATTTTCCAATTAATTCACAATGCATACATGTATGTCCTAACTTTATCGAGCCTTTTTTTATGGTCTTACATCATTTAATTAACATTGTCAATGCCTAATAGCATGTATTATCATTATATGATAATCTACTCATATTGGCTATTAATAATAAGCATTATCTAAAATACAGAGGTCATAATTGATTATACAACACTTGAAAGCAACTCTACATGAGTATAATTAATTATGTAATAGATTATAAAGGCCTAAAGGTAAGGCTTTCAAGCATATGATCAATTATGTAACCAAATACACCATACTAAAGAATAAGGCTCTCAAGTAAAATTGATTAGGTAAATTATTATAAACTTCCATATAGCAAATCTTATTAACGCATAATTGATTATGTCTACCTAGAAAATCAATTTTAAGGACGTAACTGATTATATAATTGATTATCTTATGGTTTTTGTATAATCTTTTGATAAAAATACTATTCATTCTTAAGGAAATTATCTCTAACTCATTTCTAAGGCTAAATTATTTAAACATTTCTCCATATTCATCCTTGAAAAATGTTAAACCTGCTAAATCCAACAAAATTCAAGTCATAAACACCTAGTGATAACATTTTAACATAAGATTTAAAAGAACAAAGAAACCTACCCTTAATCCAATTCAAATCATTCACAGTGTTCAATATTTAAGTAACCCAAAATTCATCCAAAATTCAAGTAACCCAAGGTTTTCTAAAATCACTCTTTGAACTAAAATCCATAAGTCATTCCAAATCTAAAATAAATGAAGAAAGAGTCTTTTAAAGATTGAAGTTTAGGAAACTTTACCTTATTTAGGTTAAAAAGTTTGAAGGATTAAGGAAGATTAGTGCCTCCTTTATGCTTAATTGATAAAGAAGAAGAGGAAAGGATGAAGAAGATAATAGAAAAAGTAGGACTTTTTAAGGAAAATATGAAGTAGGTGGTTGAAAGGGAAAGTAAAAAAGGAAAGTAGAGCTAGTCACAAAATTAAAAAAGTTCTCAAAATCTCCTGCACACTCCAATATTTAACTCTAACCATACTTAGCTTTTAAATATTTTGTTTGTTCTTTTCTCAACCATTTTACACAAAAAAAATAATTCAAATTTCATAATAATTATTTATTTTTAAATAAAATATTTTAAATTTTAACAAGTGTGATAACTTAAAATAGATTATGTATCATTAATTATAATAATTAATTATTTTCACTATAATAACTAACAAGCCCTTAATATTATATTTAGTTATGAAAATTTTAATCATTCTACTACAAACCTTCCTATTATGTTTCAATAGATAATTTCACATTTATTTTTCAAAAGTTAAAATCAAATTTTACTATTTTCTAGGCAAGTAAAATGTTTTACAAATATGTAGACATGTAAAACGGGGCTCGTGATAATGGGCAATGCAAGCAACTCGCAATCATAAGCTAATACGAGCAGCCTAGCATGAAACTTATATTTAATGCGGACTTATGCAAGCAAAAGCCCGTACAGTCAAGCCTGCACAATCGCGGGTTTGACCATGGGTAAAAAAAATTTTAAATTATTTTCTTCTTACATTTAGGCCTAATATATATTTAAAAAAAAATTAATTCAATTACTTTCTAATAAATTTAATCCAATTTCTATACTCTAATTTAATTTTTTTGCCTAAATAATTTAATAAAATTGAAATATTAAAAAATAATTTATAAATTATAAAATAAAATAATTAATAAAAATATTTTAAAAAAATAGGCTATTCGCGGGTAAGCCCGCACCTTCATATGAAGCTCGCGCTGCCTAGGCTTGTATAAGCTTACCCTACCTATTTTATATGTCTACAAATATGGTATATTTGTTTGGAGTTTATGTCCTTACAGATGGATATTTTAAATAAATAATCTCAACTTAATTATCATGTTATATGCTGTAGCATTAGTGAATGATATGGTTTTTTCTTTCTTATTCAAATCATATCACATTACCTTTCTATTGAAAATGATAAAAATAAAGTTTATCTCTTGCAGTGTATTAGTAATATTATTTCTTTTTATAACCAATTAAATAACTACTATTTTTTATTCAATTAACATTTTTGTTTAAATAATCAATTTTTATAATCCTTCCTTTTATATCTCACATTATTCTAGCCTTATATATCATCATTAATTATCTCCTAAATTAAAAAACTAATAACTTAATTTCATATTTATTCCCATATTTTTTATATTTTTTAATCCTTTATGTTTAAGAAACTATTGATAATTACTCTCATAATTCATAGTAGTTTATGGTTGTTTCATTCAATCTATAAATTAAATTTTATTTCATTCAACAATTGTTTGACAAGATGCTAGTAGATATAATATCACATGTAATAAGATAATCATTATATTTTTTTATATATTTTCAATTGATTTTTGAAACTTATATTAAGGGTTCATTTATTTTGATGAAAAGCATTTTCTATAAAAATATAGTTGTAAAATGTTAAACTAAGATAAAATGTTTTATTTATTTAGTGTTAAATATGAAGAAAATTAAACCATATTAATATGCTTTTTGTTTCAAATCACAAATCAAGAAAATATAGAAGCTACACGTTTTGTTTCTATAAGTGATCAAAGATGGCTTTGATATAGAAGATTAAGTTATGTTAACATGCTACTCATTTCAAACCTTTCCAAAAATAATTCAGTTCATGACCTTCCCAAAATGAACATTGAGAAAAATCACATATGGAGTACTTGTCAGGAAAAGAAACATATAAAATCTTTTCTTCAATACAAAAATGTTATTTCCACTTTAAGATCCTTAAAACTACTATATATAGATCTTTTTTATCCTACTAAAACCTAAAGTTTTGATGGCAAAAGATATAGTTTAGTTATTATCAATGATTTCTAAAGATATATTTGGGTGTTCTTTCTAACTCATAAAGATAAAACTTTCAATGAATTTAAAAAATTTTGCGAAAAGATTCAAAATGGGAATAATGTGTGCATATCAAGCATTAGAATTAACAATGGTGAAGAATTTGAAAATCATATTTTTGAATATTTTTATGAAAAAATGGTATTAACTATAATTTTTCATGTCTAAGAACTTCTTAATAAAATGGGGTAGTTAAAAAGAAAAATAAACCTTTAACTGATATAGTTAAAACTATGCTTTGTGAAAATGATCTTTTAAAATATTTTTTGTAGAAGTCACAAACACTTTGTCTATCTAAAAATATATACATTTAATATGTTTCATTTTGAAGAAAAAAAAACCTTATAAGCTTAAACAAATGAAAGAAAAGCCAATATGAAAGTGCTCATTATGGACATATCCATAAACCTTTTTACTAGGCTTAGCCAACACTTGAGATCTAAATTCCCTACCAAATTTAGATCTTGACCATATAGGGTGAGACAAAGGATTGTCACACATTATGAATCATTACTTCTTTACAATGAACCCAAAAACACATTTTCAAGGAAGACAATGTGGTACTATCATTTTAAACTATTTACTACACTCATTACTTAACATTTTAGTCTTACTTTAATAGGATAACATTATCATTTTTTCAAATAGAAATAATCATAAAATGCTATGCAAATGGCACATGATTCGGAGAGGAGAGAATTGTTTATAAGGCATAAGGTGTTCTAGACTTACCATAAGGAATGGATAGATTAGTCTTAACTCCACTATCTTTAGCAATGGGATCAAGCCATGTGGACTAAGGGCTAATCAAATTGCTATAAACAATAAGGCTAGTCAAGACTAACCAATTTACTTCATGTGGCAGGGTTAATGTAAGCATTTAAAAAAACATTTAAAATGTTGATACAATGTAAACTGAAGCATTCTAGGAATTAGTTTTGAAATTAAGTCAAAGTGAGAATTAAGTTTTTATTTAGTGGAAGTAACTACTAAGCTAGTAAATAACTTATAAATTAATTGATAATTGATAAATTGTATTAAAAATATTTAGTAAAATTAGTTATTGAACAAGCTAAAAATATAATAAAATGATATAAAAGAACCTATTAATATAAATAAATATATAAAATAAATTGATTCATATTAATATTGGGATGGTTCTACAAAATTTATTATAAAAGTATAGATACTGTAAAATTAAGCCATCATAGCAAATGAAAAAAAAGAGGAAAGCATCTCTACCATTGATTAAAAATAACTTGAAACTTTCTTAAGTGAGATAAGATGTTGAACAAAATGTCCATCATGCCCTTTTCATTTTATAAGAGAAAAGGGATCATTTTTGTATTGCTAAGAAAAATTAGGTTAATTCAAAGAACATCCCACTAATATTTAAGCTTTGAACTATTGATTGATAGTTGAGAATTCAGAAATGGCATAGTTCATTAATGCACCTTTTGGGATTAAGATGAAAATGAAGTTAAAGATAGGTATGGATTGAAATAATCCATAATGCCATTCTTATTTTACATGATGATTTGTTTTCATAATTTATTTTCCTCTAATAAGAAGGGGTTAACTTTAGTTAATACAAAGATGAATTAAATTAATCATTCTCATATCTAGTTTGGATTACAAACACATTAAATAAAAATTCTTGTAATTCCAAGTGATTACACAAGATAAAGGAAGAGTATAATTCTGAGTTCAACTTATGTAAGGACCATTCATAAGAGCTAAAATTTAAGAATCGGAATCATTAAAGGAACCATTAGATTCATCTCATAATCACTAGAACCATATAGTGTGCATCTCATATATCAATTTATAAAAACTTCTTCTTTTTCTTCTTCAATTTTATCTTTTATTGTATGAATAATCTTCTCCATTTCATGGCATAAGATTTTTTAAGAAAAAATTAATTATAGAGAATAGTTCCATATAGAAATTACCTAAAAGCACAAGTAAAGAAGCTAAATCCAAAAAGGAAGAATTGAAGAAGTGTCAAAGTACATGGGATGAGTTAATACAAGCTTTTCAAAGGAAGAACAATTAATGGTTTCTGGGACCATTGTAGTATTAGGCTTCCATACTTTGAAAATTGTCTATAAAGATTTCTTATTGGTCAGTATTAATGTCCCTCATGATCCTAGCTTCTTTACTTTTATAGAGGTTTTCTTCTCTTTGTTCCTTTTTTGTAGTTTTTGTTCATATGATAATTTCATGATTTATTTTTAAATTAGGCACTGGTTTTTTTAGAGCTTCTATAGAAAATGAAAAGGAGCAATAACCCTTTCGACCCATAGGTAATATGGTACATTACATAAAAATCTTACAAATTTGATAGCTTAAAATTCGCTCTTTTTATAGTTAATTGCATTGAAAATTTTTCAATATAAGTGGTTGATGACTTTCTATTATTTTTATACTTAATGTCTTCCTCTTAATAAATTTTTTTTTCATATAACAATTATTAATGATTGATGAAAATGGGATGCTTAATCCTTAAGGCAGTTGCTTTGTTTTGGTTCATGGTATTTTACTTTTAATCGATTTGAACCATTGAGGTAGCATTAATGCATACTTTTAATAGTGTAAGTAGAATAGCTATAAAGGCTAATTCTCACTTAAGCTATAGAAATACCATAAATTGTTCATTTTCTATGTTATTTCAGGAAAAACTTCTACATTTAAACAAAAAAACTTCCGTAACTCAAGTTGAAACATCTTTATTTAGTCTAACTGAGAAAAATAAAAGTCATTTTTAAGTAGGTAGAGAGAGGGAAAGGGGTGTAAGCAGGGGTTCCACCCTTAAAAATTTTGATGTTTTCATTTTTATATATAGTAATTTTAGATATTCATCCTTCTAAATTTAAAAATTCTATATCTTCTATAAAAATTTTGGTGTTATCCCTTTTTAGTGGAAAATTCTAACTTTTCCACTATAATAAGTTGCATTATGTGTTATAATTGATTAAACGCAGGTAGCTAACCCTATTAAATAAGACGGTCTTAATTTTTATTGTTGTCGTTGAGTGAAGACAAATAAATTATAGCTTGTTATCTATATTTATTAAGTTCTCTCAAACCTTTACTCATAAAAGTTTTAGCCTAGCCTATCATCTTGGAGTTATGACAAATCTCCTAATTCTTTCGATTAGAAAGAATGTTAGTTTTAATGCAAAAGAAAAAAAGAAAGAAAGAAAGAAAGAAAGGATGTCAATTATGATAATATCACCAATTAATTATATTGAAGCCAAAATATTCTTTTCTTTATCCATCTTATCTTATAAACTAGATAAGGCTATATGGATTTCATAATCTTGATCTCTACATGCTTTTTTACTAATGTAGAAGTTCTATCATATATGCTATTCTTGTTTGCAAGATTCTTGAATTCTTATTTATTAGTTTTGTATGTTCTACCTACATCATATGGATAGGCTTAACTATTAACTAGAGTGATGCAACTTTTAGAAGCTAAATAATATCATGCTAAAGATTGTATTACTTTGGTGGGCTACTCTAGGCATACCTTAGGAGTGGTAAGATATTAAAGTATTGGTGCTTTTTTTCTTTTATATAATGATAATATGTTAAGTATAAATTTAATGGCAAAAAATTACATCTTTTTGTTTTTAACCCTTCACATTATATCTTATTTCAACATTTTAGTTTTTGTATTCCTTTTTGTTGTTAAGAAATCAAACTTTCACTCTATAAGATCTATAGAAATCTCCGTAAAGCCAATATTTATATTAGTTGGTCACTAGATATCACTATATACTAGCTATAACAATTGTTGAGATGACTTGTAACTATTGCATGCTTGACTTTAGATTGCCATTACAATTTGTCAAATAACTTGCAATTATTACATGCTTAAGCCTATGTAGCTATTGAAATTATTTGCATTTAAAGGCATATCAAATCTACTTTGTTCAATGTATATATTATATATTTGTAGCTAGCTAAAATTAAAAAAGTGGAATAGTAAAGCAATCTAATTGATAGAATTATGGTCTTTATGATTTAATCATTTATATCTTCAAGATAAAAATGATTCTTTTTCTATTAAATTGTAAATTAATATAAGATCTAGAGATTACATCCAAAAGCTTTGATAAAGTGCCAAAATCATTTGGCTTTAAGAAAGGAAAGACTTAGATAGTTCAATTAAGATGAAATAAAGAAAAAAGATCATGAATTTGCTTAGCTTTTGTGATAAGAATTGGGTTTTTTTAGTAAATACATACCTAAAAGGCACAATGGTATCTTCCATTTAGGCACACAAGGTTTATCATCATACTATATCCATATTTAACCCACTTGTAAAAGAGCATCACTGGCTCAAATTGTAAACTTATGAGTGTCAAGATTTGTTATATAAAAGTAAGATATCCATCATATGTTACATGTATTTAGGGAAGTGACAATGCTAAATATTGTATGATCAAGATTGACTTGCCAAAGAAAAAACTTATTCATTAGAATGTTTTGAGTATTGTTAAGTTATAAACCTAATTACTAGAAAAGCAATAGTGTATGCAATTTCCTTTTTCTTTTTATTTTATGAGTTGTATTGAAAGTTTTATAGCTAATCTCACTTGTCTTTAGTTATGAAATCCATCTAATAAAACCAACAACTATGTTGAATTAATCCAAAAAGTAAAACCAAATCATATTTTTTTTAATAATCAATCCCAAACTACAATTTACATTTCATTTTTACCATTTCTATCCAATTATTTGAAGGTTAAACACTTAATTCACTTTCTCCAAGGATGATAAATTTAACAAGGTAGAAAATTAACATCAGAGGTTACAAAATAATAAACAACAAAAATACAAGCAGTATCTTGAGAAATCCAATTCTCCTATTTAAACTAGCAAAATCAATATGGATTATGATTATGAATTTGCAATCTCCCTTTAAGAAAGACATGAAAATTTACAAACACTATCAAGCTAGTCAATTATCTAATAGTGGCTATTAAATGCATAGGAAATATTACCTTTAGCATCTAAATTTCCATATGATTCCCCATACGTAAACTTGAAAACTACATATTTCTTTATAACAATATTTTTTTTTAGAATCTTTTGAATAAATTTATGAAATATACATGGACTAAATGCATTCTTTCATATCATAAAAAATAACCAATTTCAGGAATCATCTAATACTTGTATAAAAAAAATAAAACTATCTTTCATTATCCTAAGAAACAAATTCAAAATTCATTATTGAAAAAATTGATAAGTATCCAATTTTAACTTTAAAACATATTTTATTGTTAATTCATATATTTTAAATATAAGTTACCTTATTATAGAATTAACTTTATTGTAGCACAATATGGAATTAAAATAAAGAAATGTCAAAAAAAAATTTCTCGATATATGGAGAAATAATTTTTCAATTCAATACCAATAAGATAGTCTTAGATTGAAGAAAGAACAACCTACATGAAATTAATTCAAAATAAAGATCTCAAAGCAATAACATAACAAAAAATTAGTATCCAAGCACAACTTCATTAATTAACACATCCTTACAACATATCTAGCTTCTATGTGAAAATACAAAGGCAAGATTTGTTGAAGGACTATAACTATTTCTTAGTGGACAAAAATATATCCAACTAAAGAAAGAAGTCTTCGGTATGTTGAATATGCAAAAATAAGTAAAACTATCATAGAATATAATTGAAAAAAGTAGGATTAAGATAAAACCAAAAATAATGACTAAAATTTAAAACCAAAATACTTCAATCTATTTATTCAACTTTACAATTATATTACTCATGCTTTAGGGAAGGTAACACAAAAATCTTAGAAGAATTATTTTCTACCAGTATACATAAGAATAATGGAAAACTAAAATATTCTTTCCTTTGTTTTGGCAACTATCCTATAAAGGAAAGAAAGTAAAAAAGCAAATACTATTTTATACTCTAAAATATAAAAAAAAGGAAGACTTACATCTTAATTCCATGGTTAACAATTATAAATGTTCGCTACAATCATAGCATGAATATTAAAAAATGAGCAAAGCTATGAAATTGGGATTAGCAAAGGAAATCAGAAGGAGCATGCATGAAAAACCATATCAAATCCTAGCTTAGCTTAGCTAGAAATAGGGTTATTACAATTTTGTAATATAAAACATACTTTATACAAATAAGTCTTTATGGGTAAGATTTTATATTCCCATAAACTTCTTTAAACATGCTTTTAAGGAAATTGCTAAAGATAATTAAAGGCACTCTCACAAGCAATAGTGCATAGCAAATGTACATCCTTTCTACAAGACATATCAAGTGAATAATACTGGGATTTGGCTTTTAATATTACATACATACATATATATATATATATATTACATAGGTATACAATGCAATTCTTATTCACATTTATAGAAAATTGCATATGGAGCTTATATAATAGTAAGAATCTATCAAAGATCTCCTTATAAAGGATAAACTAAAATCTAAGTGAATCAATTAAAAGAAATTTCTTTTCTTCTCTTAGGTGATTCAAAATTTTCAACTTAGTTTTTATTAATGTGGTTTTTATTAATGTGAAGCAAGTAGACAAAGACAATGGGAGAGAAAGTTTACCATGTTAGGTCTATGAAAGCCTCCTTTGGTGTTAATGAATTCATCCTTCTTGACTTTGCTTTTCATAGGATCACTATAATTCATAATACCAAACCAAAATGAAGCCTATAACATAAATTTATGTAATTCTTCTTACTTAAAATTTAAGTTTCAATACATTTAGGACATCCAACCGGAAAAGTTACTCAATGCAACATTTTATCCCATTTAGAAACAATTTAAAATTGTTCATTCATCTGTGAATCATAACATAATGACTTGACAAATTATTTGAAAATATTCATTCATTTGTAAATTATGGCAAATAATTATAAGCCTTTAAGTTTACTTCCAACTTCCTTTTCCTTAATTCTAAAATAATATTAACCTCTATATAGCATATTAAAAAGTAAAAATAAAGGGAATTACATACTTATAACTTAAATCAATGGAATATGTAGGATAAAAAAAACATATATAAACCATGAAACTAAGTGACATAAATGCTAGGCTAAAAAATTGGAAAGATGAATAAATTACAAAGAACTTTGTAGATGATTTTATGAAATCAATGCTCAAAACGTAAACAACTTTTTGACACATTACCAAAAATAGTTAAAAGGCAATGCATTTCAATAAAGCACACAATAAATAGAAATAAACACTCATTCTTGCAATTTTTCCTATTTTCTACCACTAACAAGCTAAATGTGCAAAATGGCTAGGATGAAAAAAGGAACACATTTTTATAATATTGGAGAAATTAGAACTTTAATTTTTTTTAGCTTACACATCCAAAAAAATCCATTAAGAAATAGGTGCTACAATAAAACAACATTATTACCATTAATAGTCTTCCACTACTGTTACTTCATAACCATTGACCAAGACTTTATGTGGAAAAGAACTAGCATTGTGTTAGGAACGAGCTCATAAAAGAAATCGGCTTTTAGGATTTATTTTAATTTTAATGAAAATAATTATAAATATTTTTAAATACTTATTTTGCATAAAAATTTAATAAAGATCTAATTAATTGTATAATATATACTCATGTGATTATAATGTAGATTCACAAAAGATATAAGCACAAGTTATGTATAATTAATAAAACTATTATTCACATTGTATTAATAAATTTAGGTACTTAGTTAATATTGTTATACATTTTGGAATATAAGGCTCAACTTGATCATATTGAATTTATAGATGTACTTGGTATATTGAATAGGATCATAAGTGAAATTCATATGACTATTATCAAGATAAATGGAATTTCATATGCATTAATTTGCTTTAATCTAAATCTTGAGTTATATATAATAATGTTCTTATAGATATAATCACATTTGAGTCATAAATGAGCGAGACTCAATTGTAAGTCAATATACTCTATAATTTAATTTTGATATATTTATTAAGAATATAATTATGATATGATAATATAAAATTTACTAATATAACAGTTTTAATAAATTTCGATACTTGATTATAAGTTATAGGTTTAAGCATGTCAATTCTAATTAAATTAGAAGAAAGTTAACTGATAATCATTAGAGAAATTAGTAAGTGTTAAGATAAATTAAATTAATTTTATAATTTTAATTAAATGTTATGCAAGGGCTATAAGTAAAGAATTAATGTGATATGAGAATATAATTTAAGGAAACTACCAAATTATTTGGATTTTTATCTGAATGAAAGCATATATAATTGAACTGCAATTTCAATTCCATAATGGAAGAATCACTAAATTAAATAATTAAAGTATTTAATTAATTAGGAGCTAATTGTATATGTACCTATAGGATTCTTGGACTAGATCAAG
Organism: Sindora glabra; assembly: GCA_020226215.1. NCBI lineage: Eukaryota > Viridiplantae > Streptophyta > Magnoliopsida > Fabales > Fabaceae > Sindora > Sindora glabra. The sequence continues at coordinate 45,030,235 of CM035228.1, read as the reverse complement.
GCCTTATACATATTACTATTGGCTAAGGCTGATTGAGAAAAATTATTAGATTGGTAAATAGAAATACATGCATAACTTAATCATTGAGTCCATGAATACAGCTTAGTATATTTAGATAATGGGAGTTAGTTTTTAGAAATACTAATTTAAAAAATATTTGCTCAGACAATTATCTCAAAGTTAAAGATATAATTTAGATTATTTAATTTATTAAATAAAATTATATCAAAAATCTAATAAAGATAATATTTAATCTTTAAATATTTACCAAAGATATATTCTAAGTCATGAATATCTAGTAAATGAGTTTAAAAATCAAATATATTTTAAATATTAATTGTACATATATTTTTAAATAGGAAATATCCAAATAGGAATATTTGAAATATGAAAATTAAAAACCTTTATGATGTGTTATCATCTTCAATAAATATTATTGGCCTTAATGAGACATCATAAATCTTAATGATGCATTATATGTCTTAATGAGATTTATTGGCCTTGATAAGTTATCATAAGTCTTAATGAAACATTAATAGCCTTAATAAGTTATTATGATTCTTAATGTTGCATTATGAGGCTTGATGTGACATTATGAGTAAGGATATTTTGGAAGATTAATGGATATAGTTTCTTATCCTAACCTTTCCTTATAAATAAGATTCTAAGATTCCAATTTTTAGAGATAGGCATGTAAAGTAGGGCGGGGCAGGCTTGCCCGTATAAGCCCACATAAAAAATGGGGATTTTTTGATAGGACCATGGTTGGACCGCGGGGAACTGTGGGTAGCCCATATTTTTTTTCTTTTTTTTATAGTTAAATTATTAAAAATACACATACAAATCAAATTTTAAATGTTAAAAAAGATATGTTTAAGAAAATATTAGATTAATATAGATTAAAGAAATCTAATTTTCTTTTATAAATTATAATTATCTAAGTAATTTTTTTTATTTTGTATAATTATGTAATTAAATAAGTCTACAAAAATTATATTAGATTGTTATATATTAAATTAAAAATTGAATTACATTAAAAAAATTTCTAAATACTTAAAAAATTATTAAAAAATAAAAAAATAAAAGGTCCACATAAGCACGTGGGGCCCACACTTGTGCGAACTTACCCACATGAGCCCACAAGAAAAACGGGTCAAGAGGAAAGAGGATCGGATCGCCCTGTACCCACAGGTTACCCACAAAGCCCGCGGGCCAGAGGCCCGTTTTACACCTCTATTTAGAGAGAAAATATAAAATGGGTTTTAAACTTATTAAAACTCTAAAGTTCTAGTTTTTGAAGGAACTTGGAAAGAGTTTTAAACCTATTGAAATTCTTGAGTTTCTATTTTCATAGGAATATGGAATAAGTTTTAGACCTATTAAAATTTTATTAAATTTTAGAGAGAAATTCAAAAAATTAAATGAATAATTTAGTTTATAAATTGTTCTTGATAATTAAGTTGGAATTTATCAATTCTAACAATGTTTTATTCTTCCTATGTTGTACCAAAAGGTCCTTATGTGTTCATCCTTCAGATATAGTCTGAAAAATCTTATGGATGATAATATGAAGATCTTGTATTTGTGTCTTCTTTAATAATACCAAGTAATCTTGTTAACATAATATTTATATATTAGATCATAAGTGTTCGATCATATTTACTTTCATTACCCCATAATTTCAAAAAATTGGTTAGAGATTTTGAAAGAATAAATTTTTTAAAATCCATTATCTAACCAGATTAGTTGAAAACTATTTTTCTAAATGGTAAGCAATAATTGGTACCAAAATGAGTTTATAGTATGTATATAAAAATATTTTTTTATCCATATTCTTTCTTTGATTTTATGTATTATGTATGTGTTAAATGAGTAGCACTAGGATTATATTTTTTTTTTGTCATTGCTATGCTAAATGTTTAGTATTATAAAAGTCTATAATTTTTAAATAATGGTTTGTTTCAATTCATGGTAGATATTTTCTTTTATTTTTCTTTTGGATTTGTAACAAAAAAGTTGGCCCATTTTGCTACATTTCCTTTTTGATTCATTTTTGCACTTTATTTTTTCTAGATATTGTAAGCCAATTTTGGCATAAGAATCCTTTTATGTAATTCTCAATGTTGACGACTATAAGAATCCTTTTAAAAAAAATATTTTTTTGTGTTCATGGATAATTTTTTTATTGGATTAAAATTAAACCTATGAATCCAAAGAAGCCTATAACTTAATTATGAAGCAAATCCAAGCAATCAATTTAGAAAAAAAATGAAGACAATTATTTGTTGAATTTTTTATCCTTCATAACCATGAATTGGAATTATTTATTATGTGGTTAACTACATTGTCATGTGTGGTTCTTAAGCATGCCATATAGATTTAAGTTATGCCACTCTATGCATCATGATACATGATACATATATTGCAATATTTAAATATAATTTTTAGAAAATATTGTATATGATGAAAAATTAAAATTTTAAAATATTGAATAGGAGAGGGTACATTTAGGATAATATACCCATAAGCTCTATTGTTCGTCCATTATAGTATAAATATATATAAACTCCTAAAGGAAAAATATATATTAGTATATTATGGATTGGATCTTTCTTAGATAAAATAGAAATACTTACACTAAAGTATGTATGCCCAAATGTGACTATTTTATGGAAGGTATTATATTCAAATAATGGTTTTTACACTCAACTAAGCATTAATTATTAACCTTCCTAAAAAGATTCATTAATTAATTCTAAGCCCAAAAATATAATGATAGTTAATTTTAGGATATGATTCTAAACTTATCTTGAAAGAATAAATTTGATGTAGTTAGGTCTAGCTAGTAAGAATATGACTTCCCCACAAATAACTTGTTTAATCAAGTACTAGATTATCATTACAATAAAAGTGATGCATGGTTTTATTTAGTTTGATTTGCATCATTACTTATATGTTTAATTTTATTACAAAGTTATTTATTATTAGATTTGTTATGCCTATTTTATTTTAGAATTGAAAATGAGTGACCTATAGCAAATCCTTAATTTTCTCCATAGTAATAAGCTCACTATTGATGGGTTGGGTTCTAAAAGCATACAAGTATGTATAAAAGCTATCCACTTATGCTAGAAAATATTCAAAAAGATCCATATGAACAATATGGTAATTGGATGCATGCCAATGCCATGGTTATGCTCATTATATTAGGTTTTGTCTCAACAAACTTGGAGCACATTATTTTGAGCAACAATATAATTAATGAGATCTTTAATTATCTCAACATATTTTTTCTTTTTGAAAGCAATAAGGTAAAGAACAATTTACTTTTATGGATTCTTAGTTCAAACTTCAAAGATAGCTCCTAATGTGAGGGTTCATGACTATGTTTGAAACATGATTGATATTATATGTTGGGTAAAAGTTAATGAAACAATTGTGATAGAGGAAATGCAAATTCTTTTGATACTTGTATCATTGCCTAATACATACAACAAGGTGAAAATAAATTATCATGCAAATAATGAAAATTTTTCTCTTCTAGAATTCACATATTAGCTTGGAGAGGTTGAGGCTTTTACATTAGCTACTATAATTGTTATGCTCTCGATTAGTATCGAAGTTAATGGAATGAAGTTGAAATACAATGGTGACAAGAATAAATAAAAAGCAATATGTTGTTGTTTTGCAGAAAACTAGGTCACAAAAAAGAAAGTTCTCTTTTGCTTAAATAAGTAAGGATACTCAGATGGAAGAGTGCAAGTGATGGATGAATTTCATTATAAGCCAATTATAAAACAACATTAGGTTATTATTTTTCAAGTTTAACTTCTTCATGTTTAGTTTTTATTTTGGTTATATTAAAATAAAGTTTTTTTTCCAAACTTGTTTTATTTATGAATAAAATTAGTACATGTTCTATTTTATTGATAATTTGAAAAAAAAACTATAGATTGTTGTTTATTTATATTTTGTTGATATTTATATTGGACCAAAAAATAGTTATTTCAAGTTTAATGCCTTAGAAGTATGATTCCATCAACCAAAATAGGATATAAAGTAAGATCGAAAATGAATCTTTGGACCCATTAAATTTTGATCATCACTTTATGGATGCCCTACTTAGAATGGAAAATGTTAAGGTACAAGTCTTATTACTAAAATCATAGAAGTTTAAAGTTCAATTGATAATTAATCTTACAATGGATATAGGTATCTAATTAGTCTCAAATCTAGATTTTGATCAACTTAAAAGATTTAAGATTGAGAAATAATTAAATTTATCTTGACAAGAATTTTTTATTTGTTCAAAAATAAGATAACTTCTATGAGAAGAACTTAAGAAATAGTGAGAGTTAATCACTCTTACTTATACCTAGATAACCATAATAAATAAATGTAACAAAAATAAAAGATTATCTTAGAAATGGTAAGAACAATAATATGTAATTCAATATCATAAATTTTTTTCTTGAAAAATGATTTTTATACAGGGCTAAATCTTTTAAATGAAATAAACTTCAATGAATTATAAAATATGCCCATAAAGTTATAAATAAGATACAAACTTTATTTGTATTCTATTTATAATTGAGCTATCAATTTCATTAATTGAAGTTTAATCATAAAGATTATGCATTTTCTAAAATCATTTAGATAGATAGGAGAAAGGCTCAGAAATAATTCTTAAAGAAAATTATTTTCTTAAAAAAATATTAAATGAAAAAGAATAAACTAAAGAGTGTAGTAATACTTGCAAGTCTTTCTTGTAATACTATAAACTGTAGAATTTCTATACTTATTCTTAAATAAATAGAAATTAGAATGAATAGTAATGAAAGATGTTAACTAGTGCAAAGTCAATATAAATAATCTTATTTTAGTGGAAGGGTAATTGATTTTATATAAATTATATGTTTGGGACATACTTTGTCTCACAAAAAAATGGTTCATAATCCTAGAAATTATAAAGAGTTCTACAACATGTTGAAAAAGCTATAAACCAATAATTAAAATATGAAGATTCTAATTGTGTTCTATATCTGTAATGACACTTAAAAGGGTGAAAACTTTAAAAAGTGACTAGACTCACAAGGAATTAAAAAAGAGTGATTAATAGATAAAAAAACAAGATCTATTGATTAGCAGATATTTATTATCTAATTATAATGTTTAAGATCTATTAGAGTGCTAAATCCATTTCTATATAGTCTTAATTATGAGAATTAAGAAAAAATGATGGGGTTATGCATTTTAATGAATTCACAAAAATGGAGTATTTAAATACAGTTACTCAAAGGGTTCATATAAAAGTCAAACTACACATGGAATGCAAGTTATAGATATTAATCTATGTATTGAAGCAAACATAAATGTCATGACATATTAGACTTGATTAAACTCACACTATTGATCAAAATATTAATGTTCATGTGTAAACTAGAAGTTACAAGATGATAATGTTACTTCTAGATCTTAAATGTGGATGATATTTGCTCTTTTGAAACAATATAGGAATATAGGATCTGGGTAACGTAAAGTTTCATTAATTACGTTATTGCATGATTGAGTAAATAAAAAACTTAGTGTATCCTAAATAAGATAAAGAAGATACTGATGTTATGTCAAGCAAGATAGACCCTAAGAAAAGATTTCATCTCTTTAGATGTAATTTTTAGTCAAAATTTTAACTTTTGAAGAAAATAAAAATTTGAGAAATATAACTTTTGTTATGGATTTCTCATATGGGAAGTTTAAACACAAATATCAATGTTCTTAGATATGGTATGAATATCATTAGTAGGTATCAACTAAAGGCATAGGAATAGAGTTGACTTATGAATTTTATATAGCCAATTTAAATACAAAAAAATATACATTTCAACTAAAATTAGGAAGTGGAAGTCTAGAGAAGAATAAATCAAATTTTGATGATCTTTTATACAGAAATTTAATATTTAATTATTTTAATATTGAATATTAGTTGTATAACACTAGAAAATTTTAGAACTTGAGATAGTTTTTAATGGTAAAAACCACCTGTCATTAAACTATTATTACAATTAGAAAATAAGTTAGTGGTATAACTAAAGAAACTAAGATACTCAAGCTATTAGATATATAGTTTGGCATGGAGAATTAAAAGACATAACCAAAGTATTAATTGATAATTCAATTAATTTTTAATGTGAGCAATCTTTTAACTAGCACTTAAAATTTATTGAGATAAAAGAGATTCCTTTGCTTCTTTAAGAATTAGTGGGAGATTGTTAGGAATGAGCTCATAAAAGCAATTGACTTTGTAAGTTATTTTACTTTTAATAGAAATAATTATAAGTATTATCTAAATACTTATTTTACATAAAATTTGGATAAAGGTCTAATTAATTGTATAATATATGCTTATTTAATCATAGTATGGATTCATAAAAAATATGTACAAGTTATTTACAATTAATAAAATTATTATTCACCATAGAGTAATAATGTTAGACTATTGTAAATTTTGGAATATATAGCTTATCTTGATCATATAAAAGTTATAGATATACTTAGTATTTCAAATAACATCATAAATGAAATCCATATGACTATTATCAATATAAATGGAATTTCATAGGCATTAATTTGCTTTACTCTGAATCTTAGGTTATATATAATTATGTTCTTATAGATATAATTACATTTGATTTGCAAATAAGTGAAACTCAATTGTGGGTTAATATATCTTATAATTTGATATTGATATATTTATTAAAATTATAATTATGATATGACAATAAAGAATTCAGTGATATAACAATCTTAAGGGATTTTGGCACTTAATTATAAGTCTTAAACCTAAGCATATAAATTCTAATTAAATTATAAGAAAGTAGACTAATGATTAATAATAGAAATCAGTAAATGATAATATAAATTAAATTAATTTTATCAATTTAATTGAATGTATACAAAAGAGGTATAAGTAATGAATTGATGAGGCATAGGAATATAGTTTAAAGATATTGACAAATTGTTAGGATTTTCATCTGAATAAATTTGCATATAATTGGAGTGCAATTTCAATTCCTTGGAAAGATCACTAAAATTAAATAATTAAAGTCTTTAATTATTTGAGAGTCAATTATATCTATACCCACAAAATCTTCAAACTTGTTCAAAGCCTTGTACATATTGTTATTGAATTAGGTTAATTGAGAAAAGATTATTGAATTGATGAATGAAGATACATGCATGACACAATTATTGGGTCTATGCATATGGTCTAGTATATTTAGATAATGAGAGTTAGTTTTTAGAAATACTGATTTCAAGAATATTCTCTTGGGCAATTATCTAAAAGTTAAATATATGATTTGGATTATTTAATTTATTAAATAAAATCATATAAAAAATCTTATATAGATAATATTTATAATGCATTATGAGCCTTAACAAACATTATTGACTTTAATGAGTCATCATGAACTTTAATGATGTATTATGTGCCTTAATGAGATTTATTTGCCTTAATGTGTTATCATGAGTCTTAATGGAATATTATTAGCCTTAGTACTTTAATGATGCATTATGTGCCTTAATGAGATTTATTTGCCTTAAAGAGTTATCATAAGTTTTAATGGAATATTATTAGCATTAATGTGACATTATGAGTAAGGACGTTTTAGGGTATCAATAGAATTAGTTTCTTATCCTAATCCTCCTATATAAATAAGATCCTAGGACTCCAATTTTCAAAAAAAAAAAAATATGGAATGAGTTTTAGACCTATCAAAATTCTAGTGTTCCAATTTTAGAAGGAACTTAAAAAAGAATTTTAGACCTATCGAAACCCTTGGGTTCCAATTTTCATAAGAATATAGAATAAGTTTCAAACTTATTAAAACTTTAAATTTTCAATTTTCATATGAATAGGAGTGAGTTTTAGAATTGTCAAAACTTTATTATATTTTTAAAGAAATTCAAAAAGTTAAGTGAATAATTTATTTTTTAAATTATTCTTGGTGCTTGAGTTTGAATGTACTAATTCTAACAATCTTTTATTCTTCTTATATAATATTCAAGAGGCTACATCTTGTGCATTCATTCTTCAAACATAGTTTCAAAGATCTTGTGGACGAAGGTCAAAAGGTCTTGTGTCGATGTCTTCTTAATAACGCTAGATAATCTTTTTTAACATAATATATATATGATCATAAGTGTTAATTCTTATTTATTTTCATTGCGTTATATTTTTAAAAAATTGGTTAGAGATTTTAAAAGAATAATTTTTTAAAAAATCCATTATCTAACTAGGTCAATTTTCAGTATTACTTTTCTAAATGGTAACTAACACAATGCCTTTCCCACCTCTTCTTCCTTTCCTTTCCCTTCAACTTTGATTGTTGTCAAACAATTTCTCTTCCAAAATGGCCTTTTTCTAAAAAGGAAATATAGCCTAGCTCATTTTCTCCAAAGGTAAAAGGTAAAAATGATGATTTACTTTTTCCTTACTATGATTGGCATCAATAAATTCATTTATACATATGTAAGTAAGACATCGTATCTTAACAATGAGTTGCTGAGAGTAGTGAAAGAATGAGAACACAAGAAACTTCCTTATTTTGAGGCTAAATTATATTGATGCAATAAAAAAACTAAGTAAGAATATAATTATCCAAACTTTAATTAATTATATTTTATAACATTATATATTTATTTACTTACTAACTTATTTATTTTTTAATTATTTATTATTCAAAATAAAAATATGATTATCTAAAATATAATTAATTATATTTTATGATATCATTCATTTATTTATTTACTTAATTTTTATTTATTTATATTTTATTAATAAGTTTAGGCCAAATATCTAGTTATATAATTATGATTTAGGCAATCATTTAATTAAAAGATGATAGATGAATTTGAAAAAGGAAATATATGTTATAAGTTATACATTATCTTGTAAAACTAATTATTAAATCATAACATTTTTTAAATAAATTAGTGTGTTAAATATATTTAGAAGTTAAGTTATAACTTATTAATCAAGGCTTGTTTAGTAGAGCAATATAAATAATTGATTATTGATTAATTGAATCGTGCAAATTGATTTTATATTTAGTATGACTTTTAGCAATGGTTGATTTTCTTGAAAAATAATTAGTGTAAAGGATTTGCTAGTATTTGATATATAGTATTTTGTTTGGCTATTAACTAATTAGAGTGGTTTTAACTAATTAATTAGGTCAACCTATTGATTTTAATATTTGTTAAATAGGTTTTTTAGTCATCAAATTGAGTTTCAACTTGCCGATTTGAAAATATTAGAAAATCTAACATTTTGAAATAGTTGATTCCATTTTTATATACAAAAAGGCACTCTTACCCATATTAATAAAATTTTTCCTTTGTCCACTAGTTTATTCATTTTATAGAACTACACTTATTCATCTTTTTTATATTAAATAATAATGTTATCAGAAAAATAATAATAATAATAATAATAATAATAATAATCAATAGACTTTTAACCTTCATTTGGTATTGGAGAAAGGAGGGGCAATAGAAATGGGGGATGAAATGCGCAATTTTGCCTATTTAGAACTGGGGAGAGAAGTTGGAAAAGAAAGAAATATGGGGGCAAAAAGGACGGTGGGGCCCATAAAAGTGACTGTGCAAACTTCTCTCTACTTTTGGAGAGAAAGAAGGAGAAACTTAGACCCATTTGCACTATTTCCAGAAAATACCCCTCCCGTGTCCTGTCTCTTACTACCGGAGAAGTTCTTCATTTGTTCTCAGCTATTTTGGATTGCTGTGTTCTATGATGATTTTTGGAGCTCTAGACGGTGGAGAGATTAGATCAGTGCTTAACCAAACTCCCCCAATTGGAGTAATTGCAATGACTCGGGAAGATGAAATAGTTCAAAAAGCAGCAGCTTCCTCCTCTAGTTACGCCTCCAGCTATTTCTGCTCCAATGGCTGGGTCTGGGCACCTAATGTCCAGGTTCCTCAGGTCTGACCCCGGTTCATTGGTCAATCCTACTCAGAACACGGTCAAATTGACCTAACTCCAAATTTTTAAAATTTTTTTTTCTATTGTTGAAAATTTTTTATTCAATTTCAGTTATTTTTTTAAAAAATGTAGAAATTCATTGCCTTCCTCATTACCTCCTCCATTTTGATATGTATATGTTTCAGTTGAAAGAAATTGGTATCCAATAGTGTAGTGGCCGTGAACATATTTTTCCCTAACAAGTAATTGTCTGTATTTGCAAGATATTAATATTAATTAGCATAAATAATAAATGAATTATACTTTTTAACTTTATCAACACTTTATTCGGTATTAGTTCTCCAAAATTCAACATACTTATGCATGCAATGTAAAACCTGTTGACGTAGTGTACACAATAAATTGCATAATTAGTTATTTGTTAAGTTTTTTTCTAATTTCAACTAATTAAGACAACAAAAATGTAATTAATTTTAATCTCAAAGATTTATACGAGATTGTGTATTCCTCTATAGTTTCCTAAAATTTTTTTGTTATTATCTAATTGAAATATAATTTCTTAAAAAATTGAAAAAAAAGGAAGGAAATAATTTATGTATGTGAAAAGGATTTATAAATCTATGTCATTTTCTAAATTGATATATGTAAAAAATGAAAATCTAATGCAAATATGCCTGAGAAATATATATTAAATGTTTGTAGCCATTTAGTATGTATCACTCATGAACTTACTTTTTAAGATAAGAAATATTATTGACAAAGTAATGCTACATCCATTTTAGATATTTATAGACATTTACATTTCCTTCTTCTATATATGTATACATACGTATAATTTACTATTTCTTTGTTAAGATAATCCCTATTAATCTAATGAAACAACAATTTAAAATTTTATGGATAATTTACACATATTTCTTTTGTTAATAGGTATTGTATTCGAGGCATCTATCCAAATATACACTTTCGGAGGACCAGCATCTTCACTAGAAGAAAGTCAACTAAATCAATTCCTAAGCTCATAGGTATCTTTCTAGCAACTTCATGATTCCCTTTGCATATGCTTGTGGGTGTGCATTTCTCTCCTATGTGTTTTTTATTCCTCTTCTGTTAATAATATTTAGCTAATTATTTTATAATGAAGTTGATACGTATGTCTACATTTGTTTAAAATTGATTATTTGTAATATTTAATAGTTACAATTTGAAGGTATTTCACGAGTGACTATGGAAGATAATATAGATTATTTATATTAAGAGCAGTTGGAATTAGACCAGTCGCCTATTATTGAAATGATGAAGGAATGAGATAGATTATATCAAATATGTGTGGTTCAACTTGTATGTTATATTGGTTATTTTATGTACCTACTGGAATTACAAGCAATATTGTACCTAGGACCATTGATAGAGTGATAGAAGCAAAAGATCAAATGCAACAACAACTCTTGCAAAACCTATTTCACTCAGAAAAATGTCATGACGTATTGTGCATGAGTCCTTATGCTTTTATATGATTATATGAAAATATAAGAGCAACAAGTAGAGTGAAGGATTCCACTGTAGAGGAACAAATAGATAAGTTCATGCATATCTTAGCATATAATGTAAAAAATAGGACTATATCCTTTTTCTTCCATCGGTCGAGAGAGATAGTTAGTCGTTATTTTCATAACATTCTACGGGTTATTGTATCTCTCAAGAATGAGTATCTTGTGCAGCCTTCTGGATCAAAGGTTCCTACACAAATCCTTAATAATAATAGATTTTATCCTTATTTCAAAGTAATATAATCAATAGTGTACGATGCAATTCTTATTTGAGTTGAAGTTATTTTATTATCATGATATGTAATTATACTAAAAAAGGGCATATTTATAGGATTATGTTGGAACTCTTAATGGAACACATACAAGTAAAAGTTCTAAGGAAAGATGCTCTTCACTTCTGATAAAGAAAGAATTATCCAACACAGAATGTGCTGGCAGTGTAATCCTTTAATATGAAGTTCACATATGTATTATCTGGTTGGGAGGGAATTACATCTAACTCCAGGGTTCTTAAGCATGCTTTAGCTAAGAGAGGGGATAGATTGAGAATTCCAAAAGGTAAGCATCAATTTTGATTTTCCTTGCACAATAATAGGTCAATGGCATAGAAATAAGGTGTTTATCTTTATGTATGTGTATTTTAACATGTATCTATATGATGCAGGTTTTCCTCTCAAAGGGGGTGTACTTACACCCTACAGAGGTATGCAATATCATTTGAAGGAATACACTACTCGTGGACCTTAGAATGTAAAGGGATTATATAACTACTGGCATGCATCGCTAAGAAATGTAATAGAAAGGGCATTTGGGGTTTTGAAAAAGAGATTTCTAATAATTGCCAGTGGCATGAAACCACATTACTCCTTCAGGACCATGTGGACATTACTATTGCATGTTGTATATTGCATAACTTTCTAATAAACATTGATCCCGATTAACAATTGATGGATGAGGTTGACCATGAGCTGCTAGAAAGGAATATAGAAGATATAGGAAATCATAAATCAAGGACCACAAAGGAAGACTATAGGCATGAGTTCATTATGAGAGAAAACCTAGCAGCCCAAATGTGGAGTGATTGTTAGCAAAGCTTGTCATAGTTTGTGTTATCTATACAACAACTCTTTGTACATTATCTTTTGATGCTTATGAATCTTGCGCTATTGATGTAGTTCCGAACTATATTTAGTGTCTTACATATATGAATTGTATTTGACAGATTATTGCACCCCCCTTTTGTAGCGTGAATTAAATTTCCACTATTGAATGCATCGATTGTGCATAGAACCTCCAAGTTGCATTGCACATAGATTAAACAACATATGTATGTGAGTAATTTATGACTAAGAAAATTATGTATTTTGCATGCAATAATCCCTTATGTGATCCTTGTACTATCAAATATTATTGAGTTGTATATTTCATTGTAGATTTTGCCATACTAAAGAACAAGAAGTTCGATAACAGGGGAGAAGGTTCTTCTAAAAATTTACTACATTGGACGCCCAACATGGATGCTATGTTATTAGACTTATTACTCGATAAGGTGCAAAAAAGGAACCGACTAGATGGAACATTCACTTCTATGGCTTATGCTGTGTGGTGGCCGAGCTTAAGTAGACAATAGATCTATTCTTCCAGAAGCAGCATATCAAGAATCAAATGAAGACATTGAAGGAGAACTTTAATGAATGCTATAATTTGTTCCATAGGTGGAGTGGGATTGCTTGGAACCTAACCACACACATGTTCAAGGCTGAACTAGAAGTATGGAGTGAGATTTGTCAGATAATGTTAGCATAACTCATGTATTAAACATAAATGTAATAATTAGTTGCATTCTTAGTATGGATTACAACAAACTCTAGCATATAATGATGTGATTGTAAGATAAACCCGAGGCCCAAAGATGGAAGCGTACACCAATACATAACTATGATAAGTTATTGGAACTGTTTGGAAAAGATAGGGCCACAGGAGCATATATTGAAAATGTAGTAGACAGGTTGAGGTGATGAGAGAAAGAAAGGTTGGACCTGAATGACAACTTTGATCAGATGTTTGATTTTGATATTAATTAGGGAAGTGATACCCCCAACTATGTTAGACATTTTGACACATTTAGTCCTGAATGTGCTCCCTCCTACCACTCCTAGGAGTATCCCTACTCAAATCAATCTCAAGGTACATCATCATCAAGAGGTTAAAGCAGAAAGCGCCCACACTTGATTTAATTGAGAAGGGTTATAAAAAGTTGAACATAGGGATCAGTAGCTTAATGGATGTTATGAGAGATGTAGCAGAAAAGCATGTGCAAATAGCTGAAAGCCATGCTTGGATAGCTGAATAGCATGCTCATATAGCAGAAAGACAACACTCTATCATGGAAAGCAGTAAACCTTGCCACTACAGTGAGACAGAAGTATGGATAGAGTTGGAGAAAATAAGGATACTTAAGGAATATTAGTTGAAGTGTTACAGCTCCCTTTATGAAAATGAGAAAGCCAAGAAGCAATTTTTTGGGGTTTCGCCTCACTTAAAATTACAAGTGTTATATCAGCTTATGGCCAATGTAGGACTTGGTTGAGCCACCATATGAGGTATGCATTGGCGTTTGTCTTTCAATTAATATTTTAATGTTATCAAACGATAACGTAATATGAAGAATGACATTGACCCTATTATATTTTTTAAAATATGAAGTATTAGTATTATGCATAGATGGAGGTTGTTATAACTATATAAGAATGACCATAACTGTTTCATTGTCAAATCAAATTTTATATATTCTTTGTCTTTGTTATAGCAAAAAATCAAAATATGTCTTCTGATAGTATGTCCTATGTACTTAGTTATGACATATCTAGTTGATGAATGTGCTTATTATTGTATCTATATATCTACAAATAGATAACGTCACTGTGAAAGAAATGTTTCATTGTAATAAACATACATTAATTGTTTGATTTGATGCATAGGTATTGAGGAGAGTAGCATTACTTACTATCATAATTATGGCTTAGTGTCAGGTCACTCAGAAAGGTGATTTGGAGGCAAGAAGGATTTCTGATATCCATTAACTTGTATCTTAGTAGATCTTATATTAATTGAGTAAAGTGAACCTAGCTTGTTTCTATATTGTATGTGATGATGGGATCCTGAATCATGAATTAGAGATTTATGTCATGCATTACTGTAACTTTGTATAATTTAAAGTACTTCTAACTAGTTTTAATAGTGAGATAGTAGATATATCAATGGCTAAGTCTCAGGTAAATATTGGTTCTATAGTCGCTAGTCACAAAAGGGATTAATCTCAATGCCTATTACCCATTCATTTAGAATACTAAACATAATTATTGGATGACATTGAACAATTAAGTGAATATAAATATATGATTATTGTTATTAAATATAATAAATTGACCTATATATAACTATATTTTCATTATTTAAGTTGTTTTAATTATTGAATTACAAAAATATTGTATGAATAATTTTAAAATAATTTAAAATTATTTAATTAATGGATTTAGTTTTGAATTGATTTTTATTCTAGAAATTGAAATTATATTTTTTTAGAATACATTTTTTTTAAAATACACACTTGTATTATCTTTTACACATAAAGGCACAATAATCATTTTAAAAAAATTCTATTTTTTTCTCTCTTAACTTTTTCCTTTCCAAACAAAAAAAATCATTTCTCTTTTAACTTCTTTCTCTTATAACTTCTCTCTTTCCAAGTAACACAAAAGAAATTCTTTTCTCCTCCCACTTTTCTCTCCTCGAACTTCTTTCTCTCCCAATTTTTTTCTTCCCCCACTTCTCTTTAAGCCAAACAAAAGCTTAAGTTTTACACATACAATACGCTAACTTGTTAATATAATTTATTTCACAAATATCTTTTTTATGGAAGCAAGATAATCTAATTAAAAATGTGGTATGTATATGTAAATATAAAAAATTATATTAATACAAATATTTGATTTATTTTTAAAATGTAATTTAATATAATAAATCATATTTAAAAATAAAAAATATTTAAATAAATCATAAAATATAATCATATATCTTTATATATTATTTTAAACATAAACAGTTAATTTTATAAAATATTTTTCTCACACAATTAATGCTATCAATAAGTTAAACTAATTAAGATAATTAATTATCAAATAATTACTAATACAATCAACTAATTATTAATATAATTGATTGGTTATTAAATAAAAATTTTAATGGGATAAAATTTACAATTAAATAATAAATTATATTTTATAACTTATTTGTTAAGATAATTTTTTCTATTAAAATTTTTTATATCAATTATATTAAAAAATTCATTATTCCTAACTGTCAAATCAACATCCAAATAATAATAATTTATTTTTACTGCCATATCAAGCCCCCGATGGATTATTCGTTGGACCAAGTGCTTTAATTTATGTGACGTGGACAAGCTGTTCCAAAGTCTAGGTGGCAGGGTGAGGCATGCGCCAAGGTTGGTTTGCGTAAGTCGGGGTTCGGGAAAATTTCCGCTAACGCGACTTTGAATAATAAAAGCGGCACGAGTCAACCGGTCGCGTCGGGTGATGTTGATAAGGAATTCAAGGATATTTTAAAAATCCTGAGCTTAAATTTGCTCTTAATTAATATAAGAAAATTGTTATTTACTTGACAGAAAATATATTAATGTGTACACTTTTTGGTCAATTTCATAATTTATCATTAGTATATTAAATGTCGAAAAGAGTGATCTGATTTAATTATATATTGACTATCATTTTAATTTAATTAAATTGATTAATGCATTTGGATTAGCTAACTGAGTGATGTTCTCCTAAAAAAATTATCAAAAAAAAAAAAAACTGTCAATTGTTAATTTTAAAGGAGGAAATTTAAATCTCCTCCCTACTATTCTCTCCTTCCATTTAGGGTTCTTTCAACGTAACAAGAGATGCTTCAACGAAGGAATTTTGAAGTGAGATATGCTCTCCAAATTAGAATTAGTTCTTATTGGGTTGATGCTTGTTAAAAATTATTGACAGCAATTAAATTCTATGTAAAAAAAAATCATATGGACTAATCAATTATTTAGTAAGTGGTTTAATAACTTTTTATTTAATTTTTAAATATTATCATAATTAATTTAGAATGTATTTAAAAATACAAATACGTACAGTACGGAATTGTTCTAACTTAATCAGACGTTTTGAATTTGAATTCATGAGAATGCAATTATATTTTAATTCAATTGACAAAATTTTATTACTCAATGTGATCCCGTACAACTCAAATTTAAATTAGTCAATACTTAGTATAGTGTTTGAATATTGAGTGATTATTATAAAAAAAAATACAAATACACATCTAATACATATTTAAGTGAATAGATTTAAGCTTAAATTTATATTTTAGTTATTTGATTTTTTCACATCAAATATTAAGTTAAAAAATTATTATTTCAAAATTAAATTATCAAGTTATTAATTAAATTTAGAATTTAAAATGTGATATTATTCGAACTCCATATATTTAAAAATAGAATTTAAGTAAACTTTCATAAATATTTGTTATAAAATTTTTCATTCACACTGGGACACGTATATTAACTCCAAAATTTTTCATTTACCTAGATCTTGTCTTAAGTTTGAATCTTACTGAATTTAACAGTTAAAATTCAGTCACCAGTCAATATTATCAAACATATTGGCAGTGTGATATTTATTTTTCATAGTTCACAAAGTAGTACTGCTTTCATGTCTACTATTCAAAATAATTTTTCGAACCGAATCTTAAATAAATTTGTGATCAGTGAACTTGAACGAAATATTCTGGAACGAGATTTTTTTTATAATAAATAATATCCATGACGGATATAAAAAATAATCCACACTAATTACCTCTTCTTCATTTTTTTTTTAGAAGGAAAAAAAAAATCAAACCAACTTTTCTTAGCACAAAACGCGCGTGGGACCAGATTCAATGTGATTTTGCCAATAGTAGAGTGCCCAGAGCAGGGATGTAAATAAATTTAGCAATTCGACGTCAATTCAAAATTAATTCGTAAAAAATTTGATTTAAACTTAAATTTATTTATTAAATGAGCTGAACGTAATTTTTTATTATTTAATTTAAATTATTTATTATATTAAATAAATTTAATATAAAATATATTTTTATTTATTATATTATATATAATATAAATATAAAAAAATTATTAAATTTATTTAAATTTGAATATAATTTAAATTTAAGTTTGATTTCAAATTTTTAAATTTAATTAAAAATTTAAAATAAAAAATTTAAAATTTATTTAAATTTAAATAAACTTAATTCAACTCATATTTGAATCGGCTTCAATTTAAGTTTCAGCTCGATTTTTTATGGTTGGATTAGCTCGAATTTGAATTCAAATATACAGATGTTGAACTCAAAACGGTTGATTTGCATCCTAGCACGGAGTTAAAAAAAATGCAATGTGAAATTGTCTCCCTTTTTTTTTTTTTTCCACGGTCCAAGTCTTTGTGCAGACCAGCAAATCCCAGTCAAGAGTCAACTCCACTCCCAACACACTCAAAACATCTCTGGTCCTTCCTGCAAATTTCCTTGCATCTTAACGGCAACCAAACAAACAATCCCAAATGCCAAGAACAAAATCTGCTGCAGATGTTTCTATTCTCTTGCTCCCTTCTTGTTCCTCTCTCTCTCTCTCTGACCTCCCCCACCTGAAGCCCGAATAAAATATACAAAAGGACAACTTGACAATAATCAGAAACCAGACACACAAAATGGGCAGGTATGAATCCAGCACCACCGGTTTTCTCCGTCCTTCCCTCCGTCTTTAAAATGAGATCATGAAAAAATTTATAGCTTGCTGTTATGCTTAAAAAATTATTAGCTTACGCTTTTAGTATTTTGTTTCATTGTTAATTTAAAACTAGAAATTACATAAACTAATATTTTAAAAAGTAGTTTAAATTCTTATAAATTTAAAAAATTTTATATTATCAGAAAACAAGAATATATTATATTACTTTTTAAAAAGTAACAATAGTTCAAGTTTTTATATTAGAAGTCAGAAAAATTCACGTTGATGCTTGATGATGTAGTAGAATGTTGCCTTATAAACCTTACTTTTTTTTTATCACAAATATATGATTTTAAGTATATATTAAATTAATTATTATTTTTATTATTATTAAAAATGAAAGTTCATCAAATTCTTAATGTTATAACAATATATGATCATATGATAATGCAAAATTAATTTATAATAACAATGAATTCAATTTAAATCCTATGAAGATAAAAAAAATTACATCAATTCATAAATTTATGATTGTGTAAGATTGATTTATAATGATAATAAATTCAATTTAAATCTTTTGAAGATAGAAAGGATTGCATCAATTATTTATTTAAACTTAAGAATGATAATTTGATGAGAGATTAATCAGTATTGCACTTAAAATTTACAGATGAAATTGCGCAATAAAATGAACAATTTTGCTCTTGTATTTGGAGATTTGCAAATAGAAAATGCAGAGAAAACTCGTCATAGACTTATATTAACTTAAATATAAGCATGTTTATACAAAAAAAAATGAATATGCAATGATGATGATCCCACACTAGTCTCAATAAAGAATTTCACGTAGAAAAAGGACCTTAAACTAAAAAAAAGTCAATGATCCACTTTCAGAGCGTACAAGGAGAGGTCGAGTTCCAAATTTTAGCCACAACATCAAATACAATACCTTAGCTCAACCACTATGCTAATAGCCTTTCTTTGTTTGGTGATACGTAAGTTATATATTATTATAACAATAACAATAATAATACGTTGCTAAAGTTTTAAAACATTACATACTTATCGGAAGTTTCTACTGCACAAATCTTAAATTGTTGTATCTTGTACAACACAATATATGACAATGAATGATTAACTCGTGTGCCCCTCTTGTTTTCGAAACCAAATATTGCTGGTTAAACAACAAAGGAGAAATTCTGAAATTGGTCCCTGAGAATTTTCCGTTCAAAAGCCCAAAAGAAAAAAAAGAGAGAAAATCTCTGAAATAGGGATCTGCAATGAAAAAATTTAATGAAATTTGATTGTGGCAAGTGAATTGTATTGAACGAATTTTTTTGCGACGCAATTGTCTGTGACGATGGAGGAAATTTGTACATCTAGTGCGAAGCTTCCATTACGACAAGAGTATGGGTTAGCTCCGATAGCTGATGATGTGGTGTTTGTAATGATTGTTGATAAATGAGATTTAGGTAGCGTTGAAGACTGGAGAAGTGTTCGTAAATTTCGCAGTGGTGAAAGGCATCCTCAGATGAGTGTTCTATGTACTTTCTTATCAAATTTGGTAAGTGGTGGTGCTGCTTCTTTTTATGTATTTCTTCGTTAGAAAATTCTTTTCTTCATTCATTGATATTGATTTTCCCTGTTTATCATTTGTAAACACTTCTTTTCATCTTTATGAAATACAGATTAGCATTGTTTTCCTCTATTTCTGTTGTAATGTCAGAAACTAGAAAATTTATGTCATATGATCCTATAAACAAAGTTCTATTTTAGTTTGCCATATTGCATATCACATGTTACTGCATCTTGCCCAAAAAAGTATTGCTGTGTTTGTTAGATAAAGAGAGAAAAAAATTCATTTTAAAAATTTTATTACTTGAATTTTTGGCTATGATTATAATTATAAATAACAAAATGCGAAAGTAAAAAAATTAGATGAAATACCTTGAGTCATAATAAATTTGATAGTTACAACAAATAAAATAAGATATAAAATTAAATAATACCTTAGTCTTCTCTCTTCTTACTCTAATAATACTATAATATTTGTAAAATGATGGAAGTCACATAAACTTGTATTCATGAGTGAAGAGAGGGACCAAGAGCCCTATTTATAATTTTCATAACTCAACCCATTAAAGAATCTTGACTCTTTACTTTCCTCTAATATTTATGAATCTAATTAATTCAAGTAATTAAGTGAAAAATTTTTCATATGCAAAACCATCAAATGCATTTAAGGGTATATTAATTTTTCATAATGCATATTTAATTTAAATAAATAATATTAATCTTTCATAATGGATATTTATGATATTAATTATTTATAATGAATATTTAATACATATTTAATTTAGATAACTGACATAACTGTCATTAATCATACATAATGAATATTTAATGCATATTTAATTTAGATAACTGACATAAATGTTATTAATCGTACATAATAAATATTTAATGCATGACATTACTTATGCATAATGAATATTTAATGTATATTTAATTTAGATAAATAACTTTAGTTAAATATCTAAATTATTCAATAATATAGACTGTGCCCTTTCATATAGTCATGAAGGCCACATTAATTTTATCACAAAATCTATCATAAATCTAACGGTGTTTATATTGAGAGATAGATTTAGTTTTTGATTTACAACAGGATATCATCTATAGATTCAAATGATATTGATATGTTAATCTTACTAAATGATCGTTTTGATAGTCCACCTGGTTCCCTAAGTGCTGGTGATTGAGGCTCATTTATTGGTGAGTAACGACTACATTTAGAAGTTTTCATTGAATTGGAACTATTATATTGCCAAAATCTTTATTGATCAAACCAAATGTTAATTTTTAATTGTCTTTCCTATTTTTAGCACCAATGCTAAAAGTAGCAAGACTAATGGTGGACCATAGCTGACTCCTACCTACCCTGTTATTTTTCTTTTTAACGGGGTTGAGGAACTTTTATATTGGCATGACATTTTACTAAAAGAAGTTTTATAACTGAAATTACATTACATTTGATTATAAATCTTGTAATTATTTTAGTATTCTTTTATGATATGTCTAATTATATAATTACTGGAAAGTAAAGCCTTCATCAAAATGCCATGACACTTGGAAAAAAATGCATTCATTTTTAGCTGAACATAATTTTTTTATTGATCTTTTCCATATTGGAGCTTGTCAACTGTTGTTTTCTTTTGATGTTTAAGGGCTCACATAGGTTCATGAAGACACATAAATGGCGTAATACAGTTGGAGCTTTCATCAATGTGGGGGCATCCAGGACTAGACGGCTTGCTAGGATAAATTCCGATCTAATTTTATACAACTTTTTTTTAAGTTAATTATTGAATAGATTTATATATTTTTTCAATTATGCAGTTCTTTACAAAATAACATCATTCACAGTTAGAACTATAAATTTTAAAACCTTTTTCATTGGTTCAATTGCTGATATCTTTCAGTGTTCCTAGCAACATTGAAATCGAGAAGAGGGGTCAACAGAAATTAAGGCACTGAACAATTCCCCTGTGAAGTTAATGCTGAGATAAGCTGCTATAGAGAAAATATTGATGATGGAGGAAAATTTCAAAAAAAAAAAAAAATGGAGAACAGAAAATATCCATAGAAAACACAACTGCTTTATGTTTAACTTTGTGAAGATCCTTGCTGAGATGGAACAATTGAAGCCTATTATTGTTAAAGCCAAGCAGAGAACAAGCAATCACAATTGAGACAACTCGAGGATTGTTTTAAATAATTTAAGATTATACCATCTGTATTATGTTGCTCTTTATTGTCATCATTTTAAGATTTCAGCAGTGTACTGAGATGTGAATTAACTAAGGCACAAATTTTTTCCCACTTACATCCAAGAATACGCTTGGTTTTCATGTTATAAAAATGAATTACCTTAAAAAGTTATTTGCTCTTCCGTATGGTACATACTTTTTGGCAGATAAATTATGGTTGTAATATTATTTTCATGAATTCATGTGAAAGTCGAGATATATCTACACTTGAAGTGCCTTAGTTTAGATTTTATGTTCCATGGGAGAGAATCACACAAATGAGACAAAAACAGGAAGAGATAAGCGAGATCACGTCAAATTGTCATTTGGATATACTTTAGATTTCAAATGTTAGGTATATAGATGGAATCTTAGAGCAATATCTATTTAGTTTTACTTTAGGGCTCTGATATAGCCCGGAAGCCATTTGACCTTTTTTATACTGTTCTTTTCCACTTGTATTTACTTTTAATACAAGTAAAATCGTCACATGGTGCACCATAACAATTATAAAAAGTTATTTATGTAAAAATGTTTATTAATAAAATTTCATAAAACAAGCTATGTATGCCTGTTAGTGAGTAAAAGGCAATGGAATTTTACATAGGAATTAATCATTTGGCTGTCCCTTTGTACAATGCTAAAACATTAAAAAAGAAGATCAAATTGTTTGATCATTGAATATCAACCATTAGATGGACTTAAACTTTTAATCTCTACTTGCGACACACAAGTCATATTTGGATAACTTTCCATACTAATTTGATAGTGTTTTTATTAATGCTATATGATGTTATGCAAGTCCCTGCATTAGTAGTCTTGCAATGTAAATCTGGTTAGAAGCCTTATCCATGAACCTCACTATGGGCTTTAACATAAAAAGATGGCCTTTCATAATTTACAGAAGCTCTGATGTTAATGCGTGGTGTATATTTTGCAGGAATGGATGAAAAGAACAAAAAAAGAAAAAAAAATTGATATATTACTTGTAAAATGACTTATATCGAGGGCATAATGTAAAATTGATTGAAGAAAAAATCACAAAATTATATCTTTGGTATAATTGCCATGAAAAACATATTTCTATAAGCTTTTTAACCAATCAAATCTTAATAAGAGAATCTCCATTTCTTTTTTATTCTATCTTATTTTAATTCTTTATTGCAAATTTAATTTTTCATTTTAGGAATTTAGTAATTTTGGTTGACAATATAGGGAATATGTTACAAAATGCAAGGCATGGCCTTGGTATGGTTTCTTAGCAAAGTTTATTCCCATTTTTTTTTTCCATTTAAGTGCTGTTTTAGCATGATTCTCCCGTAGTAGCATATGCAACATGTATTTTTAGTACAAAACTCTACTACAGTACTACTACTAATTACTTTTGTAATTAACTAGCAGAATTGGTCATTCATAATCTAAACACCAATTCTATTTTAATCTTATAAATACCACCAAAGTCTTAACTTACCGCTTCACAAGAATCTTATAAAACCAATGCGCAAACAATAATCATGCACTCCAAACATTTTACAATAGAACAAGGATCGAGGATAAATAGGTGCAAAAAAGTGTTGCATATATAAATTTGTGGCATGGATTCAAGATTATCCCTATTCCAAACTTATTTAACAATTAAATAATTATATTAATAGTTAGTTAATTTAATTAATTATTAGTTGATGATTGATTGTATTAACTAATATACCAATTGATTGCATTAGTTGTTTAAATAAAAATATTTAATAAAATAAATTATTTATGATTACTTTATGTAAAATAACATATAAGGACATGAGTATATTGTATGAATTATTTAAGTATTCTTTTATTTTAATAATATTTTAATATTTTTATTCTATATATTATTTAATAAATTAAATTTTCTTGTAAATAATATGTTATTATAATTTATTATATATTAAATATTTTTTAAAATTAAATTAATATAATTTTTATAGTTAATAATTAAATTTTTTATAAATAATATATCATGTAGTTTCACAATTTTTCCTTCAATTAACTTCTTTTCTCAAGCAAACTATCCATTAGCCTAACTTGGTTTTGTTTTTTTTCCCCTTCTCTTCCTCCTTCCCTTGATACTCTGTGTTTCCAACTTTCCTAAATGCAATCTAACTCATCACCTCTTTGAAGCCCTTTCCCTTTATGCATTTGCTTGCTCTTGTCATTTTCCCTTTTGATCTAAAGATTTTAGCAGGATTTGAGATAATACAAATCCAATCCCTAAAATTTTCCATTTCTTAGATTTATATTAACTCTCTTACAATTAGGTCTTCTTCAAAATTATTTACAAATGATTTGATTGAATCTTTACAGACAAGATCCAATATAAAAGGAACTTAAAATTATTAGTAAGTGAATGATTTTTTTTTTCAAAGTTTAATTAATTTATTCCAATATTTTATCACTTTCCTAATTTGTTTTGTTACACTTAAAGTGGGATGAGCTAGAGTTGAATATGCCTCAAGTAAGGATTCTACTAATCTTAATGCTAAGCAGACCTTGAATATTCTTTTTAGCTAGACTTAACGTGCATCAAATGGAAACTCGCTCACTTAGAAGAAGAAATGTGAGTAAATAAATCATTGTGCATCCAAACAAAAAAGGTGTCTAAGGGGTGGAGGCTTTGCAAAATAATTGGATTAGGTATTATTAGAAGGACAAAATGAAAAATATTAAAATTAATCAAGGACAATTTAATCTTTTCTTAAATCGACTTCTTCAAAATGCTACCCAGCCTAACATTTTTAAAATAGATGTTTGGAAGGCAATCAACTAATTAAACACTAAAATTAGCTTATTTAGGCAATCAATCAACTAATTTAGTCAAACTAACAAAAAATCACTCAATAAGCTAATTGTCAAACATCTTCTATGTCTATAAAGCAAATGTACTGGCTACTAATTGTTGATACATATACATAAAATATAAGTGTTAAAACACAAAATTGGATAATGGCACATTGAGTGCATTCATTATAAGGAGGAATTGCTTAGCATGAAGAACATCTTGGTTTAGTTCACCTTACGGTACTAATGTTATCTAATTAATTTGTTCCTTTATTAATTGAATTGATTCATGTTATATAATAAATTAATTTAAGTCTCAAAATGAAAAGGAAAAAAAGATACAATGAGATAAAATAGTTAATTCAACAATGCATCAAAACTAATTATTGCACTAATAAGACATCAAACCTAAATAATTTGAGTTTTAGCAAATATAAAAGAATATAACCTACAAGATATAGTTATATACTTTGTCTATCAAGTTGATTTTAAATGATGAAGTGGTTCTTAGCCTTTTCTAATTTAAATATGTGTGTGTAATGTTAAGAACATAACAAAAAGAAAAACATAAATTATAGCTCAAACAAATCCTATACATGATATATCAATACAAACTTTCTAAAGATTTTATCTAAAATATATCATCTCAGGATAACATAATAACATACATGATCCAATGGCATGCTCCATACAATAATAATATATAAAGGCAAACACCATCTAACCTTAGAAAGATTAGGATTTACTAAAATCTTACCTAATTTCTGGTATAGATTGCCTATAATTCGAAACCTAATGAACTAGCTATATTACCTTAATCATATATTACTTTTGGTACACTAGAAATCATGTTAGATTTCGCAATAAAAACCCCACGTTCTACCAAAATCCTTCACATGATAAATAAAATGCATGCAAAATATCTCTAAACAATATATCAATAGCAAAATTAGAAGAAAGAAAACACTATATTAGGCTCTATGCTCATTAAGTCTAATAAACTATTATAAATGTTTGTTTAAGTTAAAATTTCATAAATCAAGTTACCATCAACAAATGCTTTAGAATTGCAAAGCACTTTTTGAAGCAAATAAGATTACTTATTTCCAACTAATCTTCACATGAAAGCCAAAAAAGGAAAGATCTTTCATTCATTATATGTCATTACTTCCCTTTTTCAATCTTTGATTTTTGCAAATTCAAGTCCAAGGCTATGATCTTACCTTACCAAGCACAGATGGCATATTGATTTGTTTTTGTTATCAAGCAACTGCTAGTTAGAGACTATAGTCAAAAAAATTAAAAGAACCAAAAAAATTCAAAGAAAATTGTTCAATTAGAAAAACTTACTAGTTCTTTACAATAGTGCTTAACAATAAAGCATGATAGAAATAAGAAGTAGTGACCAAAGTAGTGGATTGCATTTTATGCTTTGTGAGTGGAAGCAAATAAATGATGGTAGAATTTTTCTAATTAGTCGTATAATAAGTAAGGTGGTGTCTAGCATAATGGTAGCAATCTTCCTTTGATAATCCAAGTTAAGTTAAGTGGGTGAGAAAAAGGTTAGGACAAGACAAATGGAGAAAGAAATAAATGGGGGGATAAAGTGGATTTCACAATTTCATATTAAAATTCTAATTTTTTTGATAGCTTTGTGATGGATATAAACATAAAAAATATGAAGAATAAGATAGGCTTTAAAATCTTTTAATTTGCAATGAATTTTCTAACATGTTTTTTATGTCCGTTCTCAGCATTCAAAAAGAAAATTCAAAAAACAAAGGGTTTAGTTGCAACATAAGGCAAAAAAAAGTAAGACTTTTTTTTTCTTATAGAGATAGACTTCTAAGAGTGAATAGTTTATAAATTTAAGAATATTTGTATATTGTAAGACCTTGTAGACTATTAATTGAACAATAATAAAGTTTTAATAATGATTAGTTTAAATGATTGATTTTAAATTTTCAAAGATATGGTATTAATGTTAAACTAGCACACTAGGTAAAAATCTTCAGCTTTAAATTAAACACATCTATTACCTAATTGCTCTTTGTCATGCTACTACTTTCCATAATGGTGAAATATTGCTTCCTTTATCATCAAAATTTAGCTAGAAAGATATTGTTTAAGTCTAAGTTGCACTTTGTTTTTGTAGTACTACCTTTTGTGGAATTTCATTTTTTTTGTAGGTTGTACTTTGCTTCTATCACCTCGTGTTAACTTAATTGAGGGTTTTCTCGAGTTCTAAGATATTTTAGAAGAGCAATCCAAATTTTGCACCAAACAAGCACTTGATAGGTCAATTTTCAAAAATTCTAGAAAAAATAAGTTGGTCTTGCTTTTAAAGTATACAATGAAAATAAACTTTGAAGCTAGCAAAGGAAAAAGCAAGTATTACCATTCAATAATTGTTAATTTTAAAAGTGATTGTACAATGACATTTAAGAAAGAGTAAGCAATAAAGAAGATTTAAAGAAAAGAGAAGAAGCCTAGGATGAAAGTTACTCTTTACATACTGCACATTATTAACAATTAATTTTCCATCCACCATTATAAAAAGAGGACCACCCTCTATTGGCATGACTCATAAGCATCTTTTCAATTTTCTAAGAAGACTTCTCTTTTTAGATTTCTTACATTCTTCTGAAGCATTCTTTCTCAAGCTTAGATTGGTAAATTTACACTATTAAAGTGTGAAAACCTTGTTGTCTCTTTAAGATAAAACATTCCTTATAAAAAAGTTTACTAGATAGGTTAGAGCATGAGTGAAACACTTGTAGATATCTTGTATCTAGTTTAATGAAAAAATCCCTTAGCATTTTAATATGGGATTGGTTAAATACTTGAAAGATCAAGTGAGAAAATGTGAAAAGGCTTTTAAAAGAAAATGTCCTAGTGGATAAACCCTAAGATTGAATTTAACCTTGGAAGAGAGGAATAAATCTAAAGGAATTATTTTTTATTTAGACCATCAAATGGATAATATTTAAGTAATTTCCTTAAAAGATATTCCTCCAAAGAAAGCTAGGTGTGTTGTTTCTATAAGTGATCAAAGTTAGCCTTGGC
The DNA here is from genome assembly GCA_020226215.1 of Sindora glabra. NCBI lineage: Eukaryota > Viridiplantae > Streptophyta > Magnoliopsida > Fabales > Fabaceae > Sindora > Sindora glabra. Next base: position 45,002,179 of record CM035228.1, on the reverse strand, counting down.
ATAGAAGGCTAAGCCATTTTAACATATACCTCATTTCAAATCTTTACAAAAATAATTTAGTTTATAACCTTACTAAAATTCACTTTGAGAAAAATCACATATGGAATACTTGCCAACGAAGGAAACAAGTAAAATCTTCTTTTCAATCTAAAAATATTTTAACTTTAAGATCCTTAGACATATTGTATATGGATGTTTTTGGTCATACTAAAACCTAAAGTTTTAATGGTAAAAGATATAATTTAGTTATTATTGGTGATTTTTCAAGATATACTAGGTGTTCTTTCTAGCTCATAAAAATGAAACTTTTAATGAACTTGAAAAGCTTTACAAAAAGATTCAAAATGCGAAATGAGTGTGTATATCATGCATTAGAAGTGATCATGGTAGAAAATTTCAAAACCATCTTTTAGAATATTTTTATAGAAATAAATTATATTAATTATCCTTTTTTCATATCTTAGAACTCTTCAATAAAATAAAGTAGTTGAAAGGAAAAATAGAATGTTAATTAGTATGGCTAGAATCAGGTTTTGTTAAAATAATCTTCCATAATATTTTTGTTTGGAAGCCATGAACACTTCATGTTATATTGCAAATATATACTTGATACATCTCATCTTGGATAAAAAATTCTTTATAAGCTTAAAAATGAAAGAAAACCTAACAAGGAGGTGATCATTGTGGAGATATCCATAAACACCCACCCTTGGCCTAGCTAACACTTGTGCTCTAATCCTCCATGAAATTTATATCTCCATACACTTTATTGGATAAGGAAGAGGAAAGGCACATACCTTGGTTCACTACTTCTTTACGGTGAGCACTAGAACACATTTAAAGGAAAATAATATGACAATATCTTTCTAAATTTTTTACTACATGTATTACTTAATATTTTGCTCTTACTTTGATAGCATAACATTATCATTCTCTCAGATAGAAGGAACCAAAGAGGTATTGCAAATGATGAAGGGCTAGTAGAGAAGGAAGGTATTTATAGATGGGGTACTCTAACCTTGCTATGTGAAGCAAATAAGTTAGTCTTGACTTTGCCATCTCTAGTAGTGGGATTAGACCTTATAGACTATTGAGTTGATCCCACTACTCTAAAAAGTAGAGTTAGTCAAAAGTGAACTAACCTATTTGCTCCATAAGGCAAGGTTGATGCTAGCATTGAAAGAAAAATATATAAAATGGCAATGCAAAGTAAACTGAAGCATTTTGAGAATTGGTTTTGAAATTGGATTCAATTTGATACAAGCAACTAATAAATTAATTAATAGTTGATAAATTAATCGATAATTAATTAATTAATTGTATTAAAAGTATTTGATAAACTAACTATTGAATTAGTTAAAAAATATAAAAGAATGTAAAAGAATATGTTAATATAAATAAATATATAAAATAAATTAATTCATTTTATTTTAAGATTAAATTTATTAATGTAATCAAGGTAAGAATATAATCATAAAATTTTAATTAATTTTATAACATTACATATTTATTAATTTAATCAATTAATTTTTATTTATTTATATTTAATTAATAAGTATAGGCCAATATTAATTTATATAATTAAGATATAGGTTGTACTCTAATTAATAGATGATGAATAAATTTAAAAAAATAAATATATGATATGAGTTATAAATATTGTAAAACTTATTAAATCATAACTTATTTTTTTTAATAAATCAGTGCACCAAACATATATAAAAGTTAAGTTATAATTTATTAATTAAAGACTTATTTGGTATAATAACACAAATAAGTGATTATTGATTAATTATAGTATCTAAATTGACTTTTTTCAAGATATTTCATTAATTCAACTCACATTTCAAAAGAAAAATCTTCATAAAGTAAAGCACTAACCTCTCTCTTATCAATCAAATTATTATTTTTTTTTTATTTTCCCTTTCAATTTTACATAACAAATTAGAAAACTTATCATCAAATTCATAAATAAGTATTTTTACTTTCTTCATGAAAAATTGCATAGATATATTTGACAGATTACAACTTAGTACATAATTTCTCTAGTGTACGATACAAGAAAAAATGATGACTACATTGCAAATACTTGGATCAAATATGTTCATGAAAATTCTGTATAACTATTCAATACTAATATAATTAGAAGAAGTCTAGTATGTTAATTATATTTCTTATTTGTTTTACTACTTTATTACTGTGATTTGATTATACTTTAAAATTTAACACAACCTATATTATGTACGTGTTAAACCTATTTGTAACAATCATATGATATATATATAAAGGAGTCGGTGCATTCAAAAGGATTAAAATATCAAAAGTAAACAAAATAATAAAGCAGAAATCCACATTATATTATCCAATCTTTGAGCACACATACAATATGCTTTGAGGAAAATCTTAAAGATTTCTTTAATATTTATGGGTATTTTGGTAAAATGATAATTAATAAATTAAAATTTATAAAAAATTAAATAAAAATATTTAAATTATTATTTAAAAAATGTTATAATTAGGTTAGGGGAAATTTATATATATTTTAAAATTAAAGAGAAAGTCTGTATAATTTTAATTAAATGCAGGAGATATTTATGTATTTTATTCAAATACATGATTAAATATTTTTATAACTTATTTTTTACACTTATTAAAATTTTTTATATAAATTATCTCTAAAAGAAATCAATTATTATCATTGTAAGTTATACCAAATTTAAAATCAATTCATGCGCTTCATTTAATCATTAATCATTAATTATTTTTATTATTGCATTAAATAAATTCTAAATTAATAAATTATAAATAAGATTATTCGTTGCCCTTATCGCATTCTTAATTGGCGTGACTAACACAATCTGTCAGAAGCATTGATGTCAGAGTAAGGCATACGCCGAGACTGACAAAGTTTACATAAGTCAGGCTTTGGGGTTCGAGGAAATTTCCGCCAACGCAGCTCTGAATAATAAAAGCGGCATGAGTCAAGCGGTGGAGTTTGGGCAAGGGAAAATACTATCCGGAGAGAGAGAGACAAACACAATATAGTCCTTACTCCAGAATTAAAGTAATATTTTTTCTGGACAAGGCATAGGTCCCACTTTCTTTGATTTCTTGACATTGGATTGGATATTAGTGACTCATACTCCAATTCCAAAACCATTTTACAATGATTGATATAAAATGGTAACGTAACTTTTACCAGTACGCCTTGGACCATATAATATTGGAAAAGTTTTGGAATCATATAATCATTATTAATAAATAAAAATTTAAAATTTTAATATTTATATATTTTATAAAAATAATAAATAAATAATAAAATTAATAATTATTTTTTATTATAATTAAAAATATATGACATAATACCATATAAAATTTTTTCCTTAGATATTCCTCCTTGCACCGAATCTAATGGATTAAAATAGTTATTTTCAAACTACCTGATGTTGGTAAGGAATTTAAGGACTATTTTAAAAATCATAAGTTCAAACTTGGTCTTAGTTATTATACTAAAAAATTGTTATTTACTTGACATAAAATATGCTAAGCTGTACATTTTTTTCGGTCAATTATAATTTGATAATTTGTCATTCTATGGTTAGTATATTAAATTTTCAAACGGATGAATTGATGTGATCATAAATTGATTATAGTTTAAATCTAATAGAATTAAGAGTAGACATGATAATTAATTTTCTTAAAAGTAGTAATTATTATATATTTTAAATTTTATATTCAATATTATTAATTTTTTTGTTATAACTATTCAACTTTTTCTTTCCTTGTAATTCTAAAATAAAAATGAAAAGAAAGAATATAATTAAAAAATATGCATATACTTAACATTATTAAGGTGGATTTTAATAATTTATTATAATTTTTTTTATTTTAATTTTATAAGTAAAGAAAGATATGAATAATCATGATAAAAATAAAAAAAAGTATTATTAAGATTAATTATGAAATGTAAGAACCATAATAATCACTACTTTCATAAATGAAAAACTAAATGTTATATTTATTTTCAAAGTAACTAATTCATTTGAATAATTAATAGAATTCTTAATAAGATTAACTATTGCTAATTTCGAAGGAAAGGATTTGAATTTCTTTTCTACTATTCTCCCTCCTTATTTATGTGCTTCTGTGATATGATAGCAAGGGTCCTAAAAATGGAGAAATATTTTTAATCCTAAGTAATATCCAATTATTATTATTATTTTTATTTATATTTTAATAAGTAAAATATTTTGATATTATAATTAAATAATTATTAAATTTTAAAAAGTAATTATTTTAATTAATAAAATATAAATAAAAATAATATGAAAAATTCTGATACTACGGCGGATTATAAATATTTCTCAAGGAAGAGTCCTTTAAAACGAGAGTACCTCTCTCCAAATTTACAATTGGTCGGTTACCAAAATATAATTCATTTGGATTAATCGTTTATTCAGTCTATCGAAGTAATTAAATAATGGTTTAATTTTTTTATTCATTTTCAATTATCATTATAATTGATTTAAAGTATATTTGAAAATACTAATTCAACATTTAATTGAATAAATTTAAACTTAAATTTATATTCCATTTTTTTATTCTGTACATATTGAATATCAAATTTAAGAAAAATCACTTTGACACTTAATTGAATAAATTTAAATTTAAAATTAATTTTTATTTATTTAATTTATTAAGTAAAATTCTGATAAAATCATTCAGCAGCAACTATTTAGATACATAATACATATATCATATCATTTATCATTTTTAAAATTATTATCGAAGACAATTTTGTAACTATATAAAGTATTAATATTAATATTATAGGATTAAATTATAAAATTATTAATTAAATTCAGAACTTAAATTGTTCTATATCAAGGTGTATTAGTTAAAATTTTCTTTCAATATTTATGAATAACTTGTATTTTTTTCCCTTTTAAATATAAAAATAACAAGATTGTTTACTTTATATGAGGTCAATATTGTGATCAAGTTACTTCCTTTTTATATAATGCAAATATAATCTAGCTCTTTTATTTTAAGTTTCTTATGCTCATTAATCAATTTATTATCATTATCATTATTATTATTGTTACTACTATTAATACTATTATTAAAATTATTGACACTACTGCCACTATTAATATTATTATTATTCCAATCATACTTTACAATTTAAATGTAAGCCTCATCATTTCTTCTTCTTCATATATAATAAAGTTGTTTCTAGATGCTAACTCATCAAAGATGTAAGATTTTTTTTTAAAAAAAATTTCTTTAAATAATAAATATAAATTAATTTATATTTGTATTATGTATTATGTACCAAATTATAATATAACATACTTATCTTTATGATTAGGACTTTTCCATTATATCTCATTTATGATTATAACTAATTTGGTAGTTTATGGGCCATTTCCACAAATAGATAATAATTACAAATAAATTCTTTTTAAATAGTTAAAGTATATAAATAAAAGATAAGATAATAATATGATAAGAGATATATAACTCATATTTAGTTAAATTTAAAGATTTCTTAGCTGAGTAGGTAAGATGTTTCACAATTTCAATTTTTTTAAACCCGTCAATAGTTTCCTTACTTAATTAACATATTTCAGAGGCAATTTTATTACCAATTAATGTATTTTGCAAAGCTTTATTGTCAAATTAAAATACAATCAAAATTCTATACAACTAAACCCCGTGCCTTTATGTAAATGTTAGCATAAAAATTTGACTTTTTTTTTCACTTGTCCCCTAACTACATCCCTCCTCATTCTCATAAAAATTATTTCTTTTTTTCATCTCAATCCATAATCTGAGTTAATCATACACATTTTTGTTAATTTTCTTATAAATTTAATAAATAATCTTACACTAAAAAAAAATTCTAACGATAATATGTGATAAATATGATTATAGAAATAAACTGAATCTATTCCTTTTTAATTGTTATCTATTGTTTCTTTTAAAAAAACTACTAATTTTGAAAGGGTTTGTGATTTTATTTTGCCTTTATTTTATAAAAAATTTAATCAAAATATTCATACTTTATAGTTTTGAAACTTAAATAAACATTGAACCAAGAGTGAAGATATACAACAAAGTAGACTATTGTTGAGATACAATGGAAAAGAGCTTCCATGATAAGGAGAGAGAAATAATGTAAAAATTGATGGTGAATGAGTTTTTTTTAATTAGTATAAAATAATTTTAATGTCCTTTGTTTATCTATTAGCCTTAAATTTAATGTATGGGTTTTCTTTATCCACTTAAAAATGCGAAGGATGCTATATATATATATATATATATATATATATATATATATATATATATATATATATATATTATGTATGTATGCATGTATGGGGATATATTAAGTGAAAGGAGTGTTTTTATATGAAACATGAAATGAGTGAATTATAACTATAAATTCTTGCATTGGCTAAAATTAAAATATAATTGAAAGTTAAATAATCATTTAAAAAATTACATGATCACTTTAAAAAAATTATATAACTTTATATTCTAATTTTATTCCTTTATTATTAAACCTAATAACTATGATTCACTCCTCTAATTTAATAGGTTCTCTATATGTATGTATGTATATATGTATATATGTGTAAGAAAAATTATTTTCTTTTGATCATAATAAATAATATATATTAATAACATAGATATATAAACCAACAATGAAAGATAATGTGATGATAGATCTATAACTGATGCTTAATAGGTTTGAAAGATTTTAATTTTAAGTGAATTGATAAAGATTTTTCAAAATTTTAATTACTTTTTAATCCTGTCAATGATTTTTTTTACCTAATCAATATACTTTGATAAATTTTTTTAACCAATTAATTATGGTGACAAAATTTATAACCAATTGATTATGGTGGCAAAATTTTATTACAAAATAAAAATGCAATCATTGAAACTTTGATATGATTAATTTATGATAATTAAAAAATAATTTCAATATTAAATTACATTTCAAATTTTTCATAATTGAAAATTTAATCAGTTACGCACATTAATTTAAATTAGATTATATTTATATTAAATTGGTACAAAATTTTCGCAATCCAAACTTCATTTTAAATGGGCCAATGATATCCTAAAATAATCAATATTTTTTTGATAATTTTTACTACTAATTAATTTATTTTAACAAAATTTTCTTACCAAATCAGAATGTAATAATTTTTTTGTACTATTAATTTTATCATTAATAAGATTAAATATAACATTAAATCAAAATTCAAATTTTTAGAATTGAATAATTAATTAATTATATATTAATTTAAATCAAATTTGATCATGTCTAAAGTCTTGAATACACCAAAATGTTTGGGAATTCCTAATCATCAACTAAAATTGAAAATTAATATTCCAATAATGCTTTTAAGAAATATTAATCAATCTTTAGGTATATGTAATAACACAAGACTAACAATTATTAAATTAGGTAATCATGTATTAAAGGTTAAGGTGATTTTTGGAAGTGCATTAGGTGATATTATCTATATTGTTAGAATGATATTATATTCAAAATACAAGTTTACCAATAAAATTTCATAGATATCAATTTTCATTGTTAACTTACTTTGCCATGACAAATAATTAAGTGTTAAGGACAATCACTTTCTTAGGTTGGTTTTTATTTTCTAAGACCAATCTTCCATTATGATCAACTATATCTTAAATTATCTAGAGTGAAAAATACAATATTTCAAAACTTGATTTGACTATTGACCTGATGAGGTGAACAAATTAAAGCCAAATCAATTTAACTAATTAAACTGAGTGGTCAAACTAACTATTGTATTATTATACATAACAAATTATATATTATATATATGCCTTTACTATATTATTATATTTCTAAAATACAAGAAATAAACATTAATTTTATTGTAATTGCAATAATTATCCAACATAATTTTAGTTCAAATAAAAGGTTACATTCATGCAAATCTTAATTCTTTTTACTTATAATAACTACAAATGATAAAAATATTCATTATCTCATTCATTGTCAAACATGGGAGGAACTTGATCAAATTAAGCCATGTTATTACTATCATTAAAGTCATCTCTACTAATATTGTTATCCTTATCTTGTAAAATTGAGCTTAAATCCACCAATGAAGCCTCCATGCTTAGTATTTGAATATCATTCTCAATTATGTCACCAAACCAAAAAAAAAAAAAGAAATTATTAAAACTTTTAAAAAAGTAAAATAATTTTCTACATTTTCAAACTCATTATGTTATTTTGATGAGTAAAAGTTTAAAGGAAAGAAAGTAGTCTAAAACAATTTTCATGTATAAAAGAATGAAAACTAACCTTTTTTATTAGTAGATGAAGTCTTTGGAATTGCTTCATCATTTTAGAGCATTCTTTCTATTTTTTCATGATCAAGCAATGGTGAATCTTTTTCCATAATCTAAAATTAAGTTTTGCCTATGCTTTCATAGTCAATAAGATTAAATGATCTATTCTTGTTTAAAGTCCTATAAAGTATATGTTAAGTAAATTATAAATATTGTACTTTCATATATACTAATTATTATTAACCAGTTGAATAAAAGCACCAAATAATATTACCTATCTTTCAAATACAAATTGTAATGCATAAATACAAGATCATTCAACCTTTTATGCTCCAATCTATTTCTCTTATTGGTATATATTTTTTCAAAGACACACAAATTTCTTTCACAACTTGAAGACGATGTTATTTAGCTTGAAAGAGTGATAGCTAACTTTTGTACATTAGAAGCACTATACCCAAAATTCTTCCACTATTGATCTATCACAAATTCATAAGTCATAACAAAAATAAAAAAACCAAATTAATCATTTTAATCATAATTTAAATAATACAATATAAAAAATAACTCACATAAATTGAAATTCCTACCAAGTAGCACATTTTTTAAAGCTTCAAAAGCCATTTGGCCATTGAAACTTTCAAACCTGTCATGGTACAACATACTTTCCTTTAAAAATTTAGTTTTGCTTGACTTGGTTTTTACTTCCAAAACATCAAGGAACCTTTATTGTATGTCTAGTTTGTTGAAGAAAAATTTTTTTGTCATAGACAAAAATTGGATTCAATAGATATGCAATAACATGAACTTTTTAACAAAGTTGCTTATCCCACCTATGTTTGATAATCCTTGTATATGGCTTGTACAATGTCTTTTTATTCAAAAAAATATTCTTAATAGCTTTCCTTACCATGTACATAGCATCATACATATAGCATAATGAAAGCAGTTCATCCACATCAATAATCCTCAATACTCGAACAAATAAAGCCATAATTTGAGTCGCAATAGCACATTCATTCTAAAATTTATCATTTAAAATAATATCAATAACTTTCTCAGCCTTTTGATCTTTACATTATCTAGAATAAATGTATGCCTTACTAGTCACCAATGCTATAAGATCATGTCTATGTTTCTAAAAGCTTTATGAAGCAATAAAAATTATAGTAAAATAAGTTATATCTAGACATATGATTTCTTTTCATCCTTCTCTTTTTCTTAACCAAGCTAATAAAAATGCATGATTAAAGATAAAGTTAATTATCAATGGTGCATATCTTACTAGGTTACTCATAGGTTCCATCTTACCAATCTCTACTAAAATCAAGCTTAAATAATGTGCAACACAAGTGACTAGTAAATTGAAAGATACTTTTCATTCAACAATCTTGTAGCAACTTTATAATTAGTAGCATTATGAACGACCAAGTGGACAACATTACTTGCCATAACAAACTCAACCATCTCTTCAAACAACTTACAAAGTGTTACTACATCCTTCACAATATCTAAAGTTGGGGTGATCATTGGTCAATTAATAACAGTTAAGACTATTTTTTAACCAACCACTCTTAATCAAGAAGTGTTTTTTTAACTAAAATTAATTGATTGCATAACCTTAACCAAATTTAGTTGATGAATTCAGTTTTGATCAATTTAAAATTTGGATTTTTTTCAAAAATACCTAAATAAATTAATTTAATGGTTAAAATTAGTCTATAAATATATGTTAATACCATAATTCCTTTAATATAACTATAATAAAAAGTAGTCAAGTATTAAATTACAAAAATGATTAATAAAACTTTAAATATAAACTTTTAACTATATAAATTAATATATATTATGGTTAGTGTTAGTTTGTTATGGTTCAAAATTTTAAACCCGCAATTAACCGACTACTTGAAATTAATACATTTTTTCTTTATTTTTAATCAATAATAATATATTAACCGCTCTTACCTAACAAATTTCAAGTTTAGCCAATCAGTTAAGAATGTTTCAAAGATATTTGATCACCCTTAAACTAAAGCATCTATAGATTTAATAAAAGTAATGTTAGTTAGACAACAAATAAGGAAATTAATGAGTTGTCTTTTTTTTATATATATATCTTATTAACAATAAGTCATTATAGTGCAACTAATGTTTTTCTACGTACTTTTACAAGCATTAAATAATAGTTGAACTTTTTTTTCATATCATACAATAACTTAATTCTCATGGCATGATAAGTTCAAGCCTTACAACTAAGAGCTATTGTCACTACTGCATTAAACATTTTCTAGAACTAAATTGAATTCATTTCATTTAATGGGATGCAATTCTCATAAAAAAAACCTAGTAATCACCAAATTTTCCCTTCTTTACTTGCCAATGCACTTTTGATTAATGGTCGAGCCCTAAGAGTGATTCCTAATGCAAACCTTTTTTCAATACCTCCATTTGCCTTTCTTTTACCTTGGGCTTGAAATTGTTTACCATGTGTTTCTTCAATATCTTATGTACCTCCATCAAATGGTGTAGTACTCTAAGCATATGGATCCTCCTCCTATTGATCTTAAGTAAACTCTTCCTTTTTCTTTTATTTAGCCTATTTCAAATACTCTTCAATTTGATACTAAACTTTATATGAAACTTTTGAACATGCTTAGACTTCATCCTTTTTTTTTGGCAAGATATAGTTTCATTCTAGTTATCCTTCCACCTTTGATTTTTTTTGCACAATACAAGTATTTTAAGATTTTTTTTTCCTTTTAAGTCTACACTTTTCATACAATGGTTCCATGTAAGGTTTATTTTTGCTTTAACAGATTGTGTTAAAGATACATCTATTGATTGGCCAATTAAGGAAGATGACATGTTTTACATTTAAACAAAATAGAACATAAGTTAAAAACATGTTTTAAATTAAAGCTATTCTATAGAGTAAAGCAATATAGATGCTTTATGCATTAATAAAATAGGTTATTCTCAGTACTTTAATAAGCTTTATATAGCAAACATTTTTGTTCAATTATTAACTCTAAATTTACTAAAAGAAGATGAAAAAAAATATAGAATTCCATGCGATTTTCTATCTCTAAACAACAATCTCATAAGATTTGAAAATTAGATATAAGAATAAATATATGGTGTTTGTATTTGGGATTAAACAATGATTTTATTTCACTAAATACTAGATAGATCAAAGAAACTTCTCATGGATAATGAAAAATTACTATAGAACATTAATAGACTTCATGGTTCATATATTTAAATTTTTTCTCTTTGGAGTATTTAATTCTTACATACATTTTATAGATTTTTTTAAAAAATTATAACTTTATATAATTGTATAAAAAATTTCTAATTACATGTTATGACTAAGCCAAATTTTACTCTAATTATCAATATCCATAATAAACAAACTTATAGTGAATGTATGTACCTTAAAAGTCCTAGGCAATTTCATGAACAAGATGTTGGAAAGGTAGCTTGCAAATCAAAAGCTAAGTGTTTTCTTTTTTTGGTATTTTCACATCTTATTGGCATTGAATAATAAATGAAACATGTTATTACTGATTTGAAAGACAAATAATAGTAACAAACTAAACATATTATGGATTGAATTCAAGAGCAAGAATTATCGAAGGACAACAATTCCAGGATGGTAATAGTGAGGCTTCTTAACACCCCTAGTTATGAAGCAAATTTCCTTGTAGCTTATAAATAATAATATAAGGAAGAACATCACATTCAAACTTCTAAATTCAAAGATGTAAAATTTCATGAAATAAAGACATTCATCATTAAATCGTTGATAATCTTTACTTTACTAATTCACCTATTGCAAAATATTGAAACAAAGTTGAATTTCTTATTATTGCAATATCAAGGTAGTCAAGCAAAGTTGCAAATAAGCATGTAAAATAGGTAAGGCAAGCTTATGTAAGCCTTCTCCACATAGGCTTTTGCTCATGCGGCCTTACCTACATAAGCTTGTGCAAAAATAGGCAACAAAAGAATTATCTACACCACCCCACGTGCGATACGAGCATGCCTATTGGTAGCCCACATATAAAAAATTCAACATAACAATGAAAAAACTCATGAACTAATTGGATCATTGCCTATAGAAAAATTCACTATGTTCCAACATATAACATTAAAATTAAAAAACATACATTGTTCCAACCCAAAAGGTTTAATTGATTTTAAAAAAATACTAAAAATAATGTATTTAGCCATTTACTCCATTTCCAATAGTATCATTTCAAAATTTGAAGTTTAATACTTCAATTTAAACTGAAAATTTAGCTAGTAAAAGCTCAATTTTGTCACCCATTACAAGCCTATATTGCATGGGAAAAACTAATTGGGAAAATTAGAGGACAAGCACCATCTTGGTAGCTTGGTTAATTAGCATTTGGCAATCTATCACATTAGTGAAAGATAAGGTAATTAATAGTAATAAATCACTAAGTACTGAAAAAACAAGATGAAAGAAATAAATCACAATAATCTTTTAATTATAGAATATGCCTAATATTTTCAATTGAGAATGGAAAGAAAGTCCAAGTTATATAATTTATTATAGAACATGATAGTGAATGGAAGGAAAAAATGTTGAATTTTTTTTTCTGTGTGTAAAGTAAAAGCATGGAGAGAGGCATGGCATTAACAAATGAACAAATAAATTTTGAAGTGTCTAAAGTGAAATGCAAATAATTACAAATAATATTACACCTTTTCTAATAGTAGTTATGGTTGTACTTGGATTATTTAAATCTTCCTCTGAAATAACTCCTTCTTCAGCATCTTTAAAAGTTATAAATTATATAATTATGATTATAATTGTTCATTAAATCATATAAAATTTGTAAAATAATTAATTTTTTAAAATACTACCACCAACATCAAAACCATAAAGCAAACTTCATATGCATATGAAAATTTGAACTTTTTTTTTTGAAGTTAACTTATATACTTATTCAACACATGCCCTACAATGCTAAATACTGACTCTAAAGCCATAGTTGTAATAGAAACATACAATATATCACAAGTCGTAAATGACAAGTTGGGAAATCTTTTGTATTTCTCCTTCCACCATTCCAACACATCTAGATTTCTATACAGTATAACATTAAGCAATGACATCTCCAAATAAATTTCTAATTGAGACTTAAAGTTGAAAGTTAGGCTAACAACTTTTTTTTTTTTAAATCAATCCATATCTATGAAAAAATTTATGATAATTCAAATTAACAAAATAAAACAAATAAAACACATAAAAGGATATTTTAAACTTACATAAATGACATCCAAAGTGCTTATACTATAGCTTATAGAATTAGAAGCATGGGCCATTTGATTAATATATGGTAAGGTAGGATTAGGAAAATCCTTTACATACTCTTCATGGAATTGAAATAATTTGGTCTTCACTACATCAATCTTTTCTTAATAAAAAGGTAGATCTATACTTTGATAACTAAATTCTAATATTGTTAACTTCAACCTAAGATCAAATACGACCATCATTGCAACTAAAACACTATATTGACTCCAATTATTAAACTTTTTCTTTATATTACAAGCCATGATTTTTATCATCTTATCTTTAATGTTCACATTATCCATGAGAAATTTCTCAATCTCCTAAACTTGGCCAAAATATAAATTAGATGTAGGATAACAAAATCTTGAAATCAAATTGGTCATGTCATAAAAAGGTTTCAAGAATACATAAATTATCTTTAGTTTTTTCCACTCTTCATCAGTTGGATAATGCTTGTAATTCTTATCATTACATGTCAGCAAAGAAAATGCATGCTTATATTTTAAAGCACCTTCAAGTATTATATATGTAGAGTTCTATCTAATAGGCATGTTTAAACATAAATGTGCACTAGTATTAATTCAAACCTTTCTTGCACATTCTTGAAAGTTTCTCATTCTACCTTTAGACCCCTTCACATAAGCAATACTTTCTCCAATTTTATAACAAGCACTTGAGGCAACTTTCAACCTTTCTTCTATAATGAGATTTAATATATGAGCAAAATAATGAACATGAAAAAACTCACCATTACAAAGAAAATTTCCTTTCAAAACCATTTAAGTCTTTAAGCTCATTTGATATTATCATTAACAAAAGCATTATCCAAAGTAAAAGAAAATTTTTTTTCTCTATCCCCTAATCAATTAATATATCTAATACCTTTCTTGCTAACTCCACACTCGAATATAAAGGATGCATATCACAAAAAGCAATATTTTTTACTTTTCAAATGCTAATCAACATCAACATAATGTGTAGTTATGCAAATATGTCTTTTATTAGTGCAAGCAATCCATAAATCACAAGTCAAAGATATTCTACTAGAAATATTAGACAAATTTTCTTTCATTTTCTTCCTTTATTCAGCATGAACTTTTGACATATTATAACTTACAGTAGTTTTAGAAATAAATCTAACAGTAGCATTGCAATATTTAAGCAAATTCCTAATCCCATCATATTTAGCAAATTTAAAAAGATGATTATATTTTATGATGGCTATGGCTATTTTTTCTCTTACAACTTTAGGATCAAGCTTGGAATCTCTCAATTTTCTTAAATGATCAAGAATCATAAGAAAATTCTTTAATTTTTCATTATTCTAATTCCTTCACATTTCTCCATATGACGAGAAAGAGTTAAAATTCCATAGGTCTACAACCCCCAATCATAAGTTCATTACATCTCTTACATTTAACCTTTAGTCTTTCATCAATTATACCTATTTGAAGTAGTTATTTTTACATCTTCTAAATTTTCCATATTTGGACCTACCTACCAATGTGTAAATGCATATGATAAAAGATAGCTTATTTGATGTAAAAAAAATTATGAAAATAGAACCTCTAACAATGCAAAATAGCAAAGACAAATGCAGATAAATAAAACCAAGGTGAGACAAATTGGACTAAAAATGAATATAAATTTCATTCTTTAATGTTAATATATTAACATAAATACCTTATTATTAATAATTTTTTTCTAGAAGTGCAAGTGCAACTTGCTAACATTGACATACATAACAACTTGATAATGGAAATAAGACAAACTAACAAAGCAAATTAGTAAATTAAACTCACAATTTAAAATAGCAACTTAACAGGAAGAAAATAGATACATAAATGAAGCCATTTTCTAATCTTCCTTAAGTTCAATAGTAGATTTAGTGATCAAATTCGTTCTGCTCTAACTCTGTTCAAATATGAGATGTCAGATTATGGCATTATGCTGACAACCTGAGAGCTAAATGTCATTATGCTTGTTATTGTAACCATATTTTGTCTTCATGGTTGCACCACTTTAGAATGTCAAAATGGCCAAATATTCTTACTATGTTTGGTATCTTGCTATTGCTACCTCTAACGATGTTGGTTGAAAAGTTTCATTATTGGCTATGGTGTTAAAGCTTGCGAATCTTTGCTAGGGTTTTGTTCATCCATCACAACATCGCTCCAATGGATCTAAATCAGGCTAATCTATGGTATTCTTTTAAATCTTTAGTTGTTAGGTGACTTAAGTCTAATTGTGTCTATGTTCTATTTATGTTGCATTGCTACTGAGATTCTAAGAATACTTAAGCTAAGTTTACTAAGAGGCAAGAGGATTGGAAAATTGAGAGCTAAAGGTTTGACATTATTTGACCTATTTAATTTTGTGTTTCAAAGCAAGTTAAGTAACTAGTCACTTCCATTATTCCACACACAAGCATAATTCCATGCTTAACAAGTTAGTGATTTTAATTTTTAATTTTTTATTAATTAATTTATTTTAGAAACTACAATATTAATATTTTTATTTAGGTTAGTTGGTTGGGGCAATTGTGGAAAGGAATTTAAATTCAAAAATAAAAATTAGTTAGGTTTGTTAGGATTTAATTGAGTTGAGTTTATTTATTTCACAAGTTGGGTCTATATGGGTAGGGAGTAGAGGAGGAAAGATTGAAAAAAAAAGTTACTTGCCTACGTTTAGGCCGGTGATCATGTAGGCTATGACCATATGAGCTATCACCCAGGTGGATTGCTCATTTAAGCTTATAATTAAAACAAACTTCATATTAACTAGCCTAAACTACCACATGACCCTAGGCTACCTACATTGTCGATGGTTACAGGGCCCATTTTACATGCATAGTTGCAAAAGTAAAATAATAGAAGAATAATTAAACAAAGATGTAGAACAACAATAATAAAAGAAAATTTAAGTTTTCCACTTTAATTTCATTCCTAAATGCTACTAATTAATCAAACTGTGTAATTTCATTATGGCTAGGTTAAGCTTTTTTATTGAGCTTTTAGACTGTCTAACTCAAAAAAAAATCAAAAAAGGCTAAAAGGTCTAATGGGTTAATGGTTAAATTGATTTTTTTATCAAGTTTTACTAATTCAATCCAAGTTTTTCCTTAGAATGGTTCTATGGGTCTATATAACTTGATTTTATGCCTAGTTACCAATCTAACTAGTTAAACTAGTCGGGCTAATTTGAGTTTAAGAATACTGATTGAAGTTAAGGAAACCTTTCCTTATTTAGGTTGAAAATTGTGGAAAACTAAAGTAAATTAATGTTTCCTTTATGCTTGAATAATAAAGAAAAAGATACTAGTAAGAAGTGAGATTTTTTGAGGAAAATATGAAAGGACATGGTTGAATAGGGAAAATGGGGCTAGTGGCAAATTGAAAAAGTTCTCTAAATCTCCTTTACACTTGAATATTTAACTTCAATCATACTTAGCTTTTAAATATTTCATTTGTTCTTTTCTCAACTATTTTACACAAAAAAATATTTCAAATTTCATCATAATTAATTATATTTTAAATAAAATATTTTAAACTTTAAGGAGTATGATAACATAAAATAAATTATTTATTTCAAAATTATCTATAATAATCAATTATTTTCATTGTAACAACTAGCAAGCCCTTAATGTTTTATTTAGTCATTATAATTTTAATCATTCTATTACAAACCTTCCTATTATGTTTGAATCAATAATTTTATATCTATTTTTCAAAAGTTAAAATTAAACTTTATTATTTTTTGGCATGTAAAATACTTTACAAATATGATATATTTGTTTGGATTTCAAGTCCTTTTGGATAATATTGAGAATAAAAATCTCTTAATTATCCACGTTATATGCTATGACATTAGTGTACGCTATAGTTCCTTTTTTTTTCCTCATTCAAATCATAGCAGATTACTTTTTTTATTGAAAATAACAAAAAAAATAAAGTTTATCTCTAGCAGTGTATCAATCAATGTTGTTTCTTTTTATAACCAATTAAACAACTACTATTTTCAATTCAATTAAAATTTTTGTTTAAATAATCAATTTTTATATTCCTCCATCTTATATCTCACATTATTCTAGTCTTATATGCTATCATTAACAATCACCTAAATTAAGAAACCCATAGCTTAATTTCCTTTCTATTCTTGTATTTTTTATATTTTTTAATCCTTTATGTTTAAGAAATTATTGATAATTACTATCATAATTCGTAATAGTTGATGGTTGTTTCATATTAATCCACAAATTAAATTTTATTTCATTTAACAATTGTTTGATAAGATACAACTAGATATAATATCACATGTAATAAGATAATTTTTATATTTTTTTATATATATTTTTAAGCTAATTTTGAAAACTTATATTAAGAGTCCATTTATTTTGATGAAAAGCATTTCTATAAAATATAATTTTAAAATATCAAAATGAAGTAAAGTGTTTCATTTATTTAATATTAAATATGAAAAAATTTAAGCCATGTTAATACATTCCTTGTTTCAAATCACACATTAAGAAAATATGAAGGCTAAATGTTTTGTTTCTATGAGTGATCAATGTTGGCTTTGGTATAGAAGATTATGTCATGTTAACACGTGGGTCATTTCAAACCTTTGCAAAATAATTTAGTTTATGACCTTCCTAAAATGAACTTTAAGGAAAATCACATATAAAGTACTTATTAGCAATAGAAACATATAAAATCTTCTTTTCAATCTAAAAATGTTATTTCCACTTTAAGATCCTTGAAACTATTATATATGGATCTTTTTTATCCTACCAAAACCCAAAATTTTGGTAGAAAAAGATATAATTTAATTATTGTCAATAATTTCTCAAGATATTTTTGAGTGTTTTTTTTTTTTAGCTTGTAAAGATAAAACTTTCAATGAATTTGAAAAATTTTACATAAAGATTCAAAATGAGAATAATGTGTGCATATCAAGCATTAGAATTGATTATATTGGAGAATTTAAAAATTATATTTTTATTAAAAAATGATGTTAACCATAATTTTTTATATCTAAGAACTTCTCAATAAAATGAAGTAACTAAAAGGAAAACTAAAATTTTAATTGATATGGTTAAAACCATGCTTTGTCAAAATAATCTTCCAAAATATTTTTTTACTAAAGTCATAAACACTTCAAACTATATCACAAATATATATATATATATATATATATATATATATATATATATATATATATATATATATATATATATATATATATATTCAACACATATCATCTTGAAAAAAAATTCTTATCAACTTGAAAATGAAAGAAAACCTAATATGGAGGTGCTTAGTATGGAGACATCCATAAACCTCATCACTTCGCTTGGCTAACATTTGAGCTCTAAATTCTCCACTAAATTTAGATCTACCATATAGGACGAGGAAAAGGATTGTCACACACTATAAGTCACTACTTTTTTATGACAAACCTAAAAACATATTTTCAATGAAGATAATGTGCTAATATCATTTTATATTATTTACTACACCTATTACTTAACAATTTTCTCTCACTCTGATGGGATAACAATATCATTTTTTTAAATAGAAAGGATCATAATGGGTTATGCAAATGACGTATGATTAGGAAAGGAAAGAGGTGTTTATAAGGCATGGAAGACTCTAGCCCCGCCACATGGAATGGATGGATTAGTCTTAACTCTGCTATCTTTAGTAGTGAAATCAAACCATGTAGACTAGTGGGTTGATCAAAGTATTATAGACAATAAAGCTAGTCAAGACTAACCCATCTACTCCATATGGCAGGGTTAATACGGGTACTGAAAGAAAAAAATATAAAATGCTAACACAATAGAAAGTGAAGCATTTCATGAATTAGTTTTGAAATTGAATCGAAGTGAGAATTAAGTTTTATTTAGTGCAAGTAACTACCAAGCTAGTAAATAATTGGTAAGCTAGTTGATAATTAACAAATTCTATTAAAAATATTTAGTAAAATCTAGTTATTAAATAAACTAAAAAATGTAATAAAATAATGTAAAAACCTATTAATATAAATAGATATATAAAATAAATAAATTCATATTAATTTTAGGATCATTCTATGATACTCATTATAAAAGTACCATAAAATTAAGCCACCATAGCCATTAAAAAAAGGGGAAACATCTTTACCATTGATTGGAAATGAATTGAAACTTCCTAAAGCAAGATAAGATACCAAATAAAATGTCCATAATGACCTTTCATTTTATGGGAGAAAAGGGATTGTTTTTATATTGTTAAGAGAGATTAAGCCAATTTAGAGATTACTTCGCTAAAGCTTAAGCTTTGAACCATTGATTGATTGCTAAGGATTTCAAAATGGCATTGCTCATGAATGCACCTTGTCATGACCTGCCAGAATACACAATATGAACAGGGTTCTAGCTAATAAATTTTCTGGCTGGGAGTGTGAATTGGGTTTTAGTCTAAGAAGTTTCCAGAAACTTCTAAATGCTTCTAGAAACTTCTAGAAGGTTCTAGACACTTCCAAAAAGTTCTAAGGGATTCCAGAAGCTTTTAGATGATTCTTAAAGCTTCCAAAGAATTCCAAAGATTTCTAGAAGTTTACAAACACTTCCAAAGAATTCTGGAATCTCCGAGAGACTTCTAGATAATTATAGAAGACCCTAGAAGTATGTAGAAATGTCTAGAGAATACTAGATAATTGTAGAATGTTCTAGAAGGTTTTGTAACTAGGACTTTCTAGAAATATCCTTATAAATATTTAGGAGAACTTTCTAGAGGATAAATCTAGACCTTAGATGCATTCAATCTCCGTCATCCATTAAAGACATGGAAAAGTTCTAGAACTTAAAGCTAGCCTATATATATGCATGTAACCTTCATTTGTAGCAATGATTCAAGAAGTAATGCAAGTTCTCTCAAGCATTCTCTTAAGCTCTTAAGTGTCTTCTATCAAGCTTTCTAGCTTACTTTAAGAAGGTGTTAAGGTGTTTCGAGGGACAACTAGGCTTACTTAGCTACCAAAGGGGTTTGAATTAGCTAAGTGTTGCACGACTACACTTGGGGAATGTTCAAGTCCTGATAGTTGGTATCAGAGCTGGTTTGCCAGCACACCTTGCAACACTCCTTCTTCTAGTAGTTGTTTGCGTGGGAAATTAGAAGGCACCATGGCGGATAGAGAGAACTCTAATATGGAGTCATGTGTAGTAAAAATGGAGCTCGCTGTTAGAGGCATCCTTGAACGGCTT
Organism: Sindora glabra; assembly: GCA_020226215.1. NCBI lineage: Eukaryota > Viridiplantae > Streptophyta > Magnoliopsida > Fabales > Fabaceae > Sindora > Sindora glabra. The sequence goes on along the minus strand of CM035228.1, from coordinate 44,981,252 downwards.
GACGTCTTGGAGCAAGGGTGCGACCACATGGATGAGGATGTCCAAACCATTAAGGAAACCATGTTCACCATGGACATGGAAAATGAAAAGCAAGCAAAACAAGTAACCTTCCAAGGAAGGGTGATGGGGATGCTTCTCGAATTCGAGGCTCGCCTAGAAGAAATGAGACAAGATTGCCCATGGCTCTATGGAGGCTAGGGTTGCTCATCGCATTAAGGTGCCTAAGCTAAAGTCCTTCAATGGCAAGAAGGATGCTAAGGAAATCGATAACTTTCTATGGGGCATGTAGTAATACTTCGATGCTGCAAAAGTTGCTGATGAAGATAAGATACATGTTGCTTCCTTGTATTTAGTTGATGATGCTATGCTATGGTATAGAATGAAGTAAAGCGAGAGGGAGTAAGGTAACACCATAACAACATAGGATGAGTTTAAAAGGGAGCTCAAGAGACAATTCTACTTTGAAAATGAGGGATACTTGGCAAGGAAGAAGTTGAAAGCCTTGAAGCAAACAGGCACCATTCGAGAATACATAAGGGAGTTTTCATCCTTATGACTTAGACTCCTAGATATGCCTACAAAATAACTTCTCTTTAACTTCATAGATGGATTACAACCTTGGGCACAATGAGAGTTAAGGTGAAAAAGAGTGCAAGACCTTACTTCGGCCATTGTTGTTGCAGAATCCTTGGTCAACTACTCCCGACCTTTCGACTTCGATAAACCAAAACAAAAGAAGTTCAAGGGGAAGGGTGGAGGAGATCATGGACACAAATTAAAGGGAGAAAGTGACCGTGCTAACTCTAGCAAGGAAGGACAACATAACAAGAAGGATAAGTGGGAAAATTTCAAACCCAAGAATAAGTGCTTCCTTTATGGTAGTGATCACTGGATGCATGATTGCCCTAAGAAAAATGCTCTAAGCACCATAATTGAAGAACATGAGAAGGAAAAAGCTTAATCACAAATGGGCACATTATAAATGTTAAATGTCGCTCATGCTTAACAACCCCAAGAGCCACTCAAGAAAAAGCTCATGTATGTGGATATGCTACTTGAAGTAAAGCACACAAAAGCAATGCTTAACACCGATGCTACACACAACTTTATGTCAACTGATGAAGCTAAGAGACTTGGTTTCAAGGTCTCCAAGGAAGGCGGTTTGGTGAAATCTATGAACTCCATCGCTAAGCCTGTAGAAGGAATTGCCCATGAAGTACAAGTTCATGTTGGCTCATGCGAAGGGAAGATAAACTTCTCTGTAATAGTCATGGATGACTTCAAGCTAGTATTGGGCTTGGAGTTCTTTGATAGAGTGAAGGCAGTTCCTATTCCTTTCCTTCGATCGATGGTCATTCTGCAAGATAAGTCTCCTTACATGATTCCTACTACAACTAAGGTAGGGCTACAAATGCTCTCTACTATACAACTAAGCAAGGAAGTGAATGAAAGAGAGCTAACTTATTTTGCAGCTTTGAAGGAGGAGACTCCTGCCCAACCAAAGGAGGATCTTTCTATGGAAATTGTTCAAGTATTAGAGGAAATGTCTAATGGTGGTGAATTATCTCAAGGTCCAAATGAGGAAGTCACTAAAAGTCAAAACAAAGTTAAGGTTACTATGGAAAATACTAAGGAATCTAAAGATCCTCAACCTTTATCAGACACAAACTAAGATGAATCACTAAGTGACAAGGCCTGCAATTTGGATGAGAATTTGAATTTGCTAGTAGTATCTGGTTACATACAGAAAGATTGGGCTAAGTTGATAGATGTGACTCAATTCTCTTATAACCTTCAAAGGAATAAAGCCATAAGAAAGAGCCAATTTAAGGTTGTCACTAGTCAACAACCTATCACTCCCCTCACTTTAGAGTCCAAGAACATTGGGAGCAGTCTTAATGCATCCAAAGCTACCAAGAATTCGAAGAAGTAAGACAGGATAATAAGGATTCACTGTAACCATTTAAGAACTTTATCCAAAAGTACCAAGAGGAAGCAACGAGAGCATTGCAAGAATAGGTGGGGGAGAGTGTCACGACCTGTCAGAATACACAATATGAATAGGGTTCTGGCTATTAAATTTTTCGGCTAGAAGTGTGAATTGGGTTCTAGTCTAAGAAGTTTCCATAAACTTCTAGATGCTTCTAGAAACTTCCAAAAGGTTCTAGACACTTCCATAAAGTTCCAGGGGATTCTAGAAGCTTCCAGATAATTCTTAAAGCTTCCAAAGAATTCCAGAGATTTCTGGAAGTTTATAGAGACTTCCAAAGAATTCTAGAATCTCCTAGAGACTTCTAGATAATTATAGAAGACCCTAGAAGTATGTAGAAATGTCTAAAGAATACTAGATAATTGTAGAATGTTCTAGAAAGTTTTGTAAATAGGACTTTCTAGAAATATCCTTATAAATATCTAGGAGAACTTTCTAAAGGATAAATCTAGACCGTTAGATGCATTCAATACCGTCCATTAAAGAGGTGGAAAAACTCTAGAACTTAGAGCTAGCCTATATATATGCATGTAACCTTCATTTGTAACAATGATTCAAGAAGTAATGCAAGTTCTCTCAAGCATTCTCTTAAGCTCTTAAGTGTCTTCTATCAAGCTTTCTAGCTTACTTCAAGAAGGTGTTAAGGTGTTTCGAGGGACAACTAGGCTTACTTAGCTACCAAAGGGGTTTGGATTAGCTAAGTGTCGTGCGACTACACTTGGGAAAGTGTTCGGGTTGTGACAACCTTCTAAAATCGAGATGAAAGTGAAATTAAAGATAGGTGTGGATTGAAATAATCCATAATGCCCTTCTCATTTTATACAATGATTTGTTTTCATAATTCATTTTCCTCTAACAAGAAAGGCTTGACTTTAGTTAATACAAAGATGAGTCAAATTAAGCATGCTTATATCTAGCCTAGATTACAAACATATTAAATTAAAATTTGTGTAATTTTGAGTGATTGCATGCGATAAAGGAAAAGTATGATTTTAAGTTATGAAAGAACCATTAGGAAACCATAAAATTTAAAAATAAAAAATTATCAAAGAAACCATCAGATTCATCTCATAATCACCAAATTTAGATAATGTACACTTTATATATTAATTTATAAAAAATTCTTCTTCATCTTTGATTTCGTATTTTGTTACATGAATAATATTTTCCATTTTAGGCCATAAGATTTTTTAAGAAAATCATAAAGAATATTTCCATGTGGAAATTAGCTAAAAGCATAAGAAAAGAAGCTAAATCCAAAAAGGAAGAATTGAAGAAGTGTTAAGGTACATAGGAGAAGTTAATATAAGCTTTTTAAAGGAGGACCTATCAATGGCTTATGGGACCATTTTAGTATTGGATTTCCATATTTTAGAAGTTATTTATGAAGATTTCTCATTAGTTAGTGTTAATGTCCTTCATGATCCTGCCTTCGTTGCTTTTAGATAGGCCTTCTTCTTTTTCTCCTTTTTTTGTAATTTTTGTTCTAATGTTATCTTTCTTCTAGACTGTATATGATACTTTTGTGATTTCTTTTTAAATTAAGTGACAGTTCTTCTAGAGCTTCTAAAGAAAACGAAAAGGAGTGATAACCCTTTCTCCCTACAAGTAATATGGTGTTACATAAAAATCTTATAAATTTAATTCTTTCAAATTTGCTTCTTTTATAGTTGATTGCATTAAAAAAAATTAATGCAAGAGGTTGCTAAATTTTTATTTTTTTATACTTAATATCTTTTTCTTAATGGAAGTTTCTTTTGATAATGTTAACAGTTGTTAATGATTAATGGAAATGGAATACTTCATCCTCAAGGCAATTGTTTCTTCTAGTATGGTTTGTTTTGGTTTATAGCATTTTGCTTTTAATTGATTCAAACAATTGAAATTGCATTAATGCAAACTTTTAATAGTGTAAGTGGAATGGCTATAATGGGTAATTCTTATTCAAGCTATAGAAAAACCATAGATTGCTCATTTTCTATATTGTTTTCGGTAGAACTTCTACATCTCAATGAAAGGATTTCCATAACTCAAGTTGAAACATCTTTATTCAATTTAAATAAAAGTCATTTCTAAGTAGGTAAGGGCAGATGCGAAGAGGGTGCAAGCAAGGGCTCTGCTTCTAAAAATTTTGATGTCTTCATTTTTATATATAGTAATTTTAAATTTATCATCCTTCTAAATTTAAAAATTATATATATTCTATAAAATTTTTGTATTTATCCCCCTTTAGTGAAAAATTCTAACAATGCCACTATAAGTAAGTTGCATTATGTGTTATAATTGATTAAACATAAGTAGCTAACTGCATTTAGTAAGATAATTCTTAGTTTTTATTGTTGTCATTAAGTGAAGACAAATAAGTTGCAGCTTGTTATTTATATTTATTAAGGTTTCTCAAACCTTTACTCATACAAGTTTTGGCTTAGCCTATCACCTTGGAATTATAACTAATCTCCTAATTATTGGGATTGGAAAGAATGTTAGTTTTAATGCTAAAAAAATAGAAAGAAAGTTAAATAATATCACCATTTAATTATATTTAAGCCAAAATATTCCTTTCTTTGTCCATCTCATCTCACAAACCATATAAAGCTATATAAATTTCATAGTCTTGATCTCTTTATGCTTTTTCACTATTGTAGAAGTCCTATCATGTATGCTATTCTTGTTGACAAGATTCTTGAATGCTTATTTATTAGTTTTGTTTGTTCTAGCTGCATCATATGGATAGGCTTAATTATTCTAATAGAGTGAGGCAACTTTTAGAAGCTAAAGAAAATCATGTTAAAAATTTTATTACTTTGGTGAGTTACTTTGGGCATACCTTGGAAGTGGTAAGACATTAAAGTATTGGCACTTTCTCTCTTTTATATAATGATAATGTGTTAAATATGCAATGACAAAAAATTATATCCTTTTGTTTACAACCTTTCACATTATATCTTGTTTCAACATGCTTAATTTATGTATTCCCTTTTCTTATTAAACAATCAAATTTCCACCCCATCAAATCTAGAAAAGGCTCCCTAGAGCTAATATTTATATCAATTGGTCACCAGATATTGTTACATACTGGCTATTACAAAGCATGCTTAACTTCATACTACCATTACAATTTGTCAAATAACTTATAATTATTACATGCCTAAGTTTATTTGACTAGTGAAACTGTTTGCATTTGAATGCATATCAATTATCAAATCTACTTTGTTTAATATATATACTATATGCATTTGTAACTAGTTGAAGTTAAAAACAAAAGTAGGATAATAAAGCAATCTAATTAATAGAATTTTAATCTTTATGATTTAATCATTTATATCTTTAAGATAAAAATGATTCTCTTTCTATTAAATTATAGGTTATACAAGATTTAGAGATTGCATTTGGAAACTCTAATTAAGTGTCAAAATCATTTAATTTTAAGAGAAAAAAGACTTAGACTATTTAATCAAGGTAGAAAAAAAAGGATAGTGAATTTGTTTAGCTTTTGTGATAATAATTGGGTTTTCTAGTAAATAAATGCCTAAAAGGCACAATGGTATCTTCAATTTTGGCACATAAGGTTTATCATCATACTATATCCATATTTAACCCACTTGTATAAAAAACATCACTAGTTCAAATTGTAAACTTGTAAGTACCAAGATTTGCTATGTAAAAGTAAGATATTCATTGTATGTTTCTTGTATTTGAGAAAGTAATAATGCTAAAGATTATATGATCAAGATTAATTTACCAAAAAGAGCCTATTCATCGGAATGTTTTAAATATTGTTAAGTTATAAACCTAATTGCCAAAAAAGCAATAATGCATGTAATTTGCTTTTCTTTTCATTTGATGAATTATCTTGAAAGTTTTACAACTAATCTTACTTGTCTTTGGTTACAAACTTCATCTAAAAAGACCACCAGCTATGTTAAATTAATCAAAAGAGTAAAACTAGAACATATTTTTTTTGTTTTAATAATCAATCCCAAACTACAACTTACATTTTTCTTTTACCATTTCCATCCTATTATTTAAAGGTCAAACACTCAATTCACTTCCTTCAAGTATGATAAATTTAACAATGTAACAAATTAACATTAGAGGTTATAGAACAATAAACACAAAAAATACAAGCAATATTCTAAGAAAATCAAATTTTCCCATTTAAACCAAAAAAATTAGTTAGATCATGATTATGATTTGTAATCTCCCTTTAAAAAAGACTTGTAAACTTATAAACACTATCAAGCTAGTCATTTATCTAATAGTGGCTATTATATGCATAAGAAATATTACCTCTTGCATCTAAATTTCTATGTGATGTCCTATGTGTAAACATGAAAACTACATATTTCTTTATGGTAATGTTTTTTTAACAATCTTTTTAACAAATTCACAATATACACATGGACTAAATGCGTTCTTTCAAATCATAAAGAAGTAATCCAATTTCAAGAATTGTCTAATACATGTATATTAAAAAATTAAAAATGTCTTTCATTGTCTTAAGAACAAAATCAAAAATTTATTGTGGAAAAAATTGATAAGTATTCAATTTTAACTTTAAAACATATTTTATTGCTAGTTAATCTATTTTGAATATAAGTTTGAATTAAATTTATGACAGCATATATGAAAATAAAATAAATAAATGTACGAAAAAAAAACCTTTTTTAGGTAGATAGAGAAACACTTTTTAATACCAATAAGATAGTCTTGGATAGAAGAAAGAACAACTTACATGATATTAATTTAAAATAAAGCTCTCAAAGCAATAATATTAACCAAAAAATTAGTATCCAAGCATAATTTCATTAGTTAATACATCCTTACAAAATAATAGGCTTCTATATAAAAATACAAAGGCAACATTTGTTAAAGGACTGCAACTAATTCTTAATGGATAAAAGTTCATCCAATTGAAGAAAGAAGCCTTTCGTATGTTGAATATCCAAACATGAGTAAAACAATTATAAAATGTAATTGGAAAAAGTAAGGTGAATATAAAACTAAAATGATGATTGAAAGCTAAACCAAAATATCTTAATCTATTAATTCAAATCTACAAGGCTATCACTCCTACTTTAAGGAAGGTAACATGGAAATCTCATAAGATTCATTTTTTATCAATATACATAAGAAAAGTAAAAGACCAAAAATTTCTTTCCCTTATGTTAGCAACTATCCTATAAAGGAAAGGAAGTAGAAAAGCAAATGCTAATGTATACTTTAAAATATAGGAAAAAGGAAAACTCACTTCTCAATTCCATGGTCAACAATTGGAAATGTCCTCTATAATCATAGCATGAATATCCAATGGCAAGAAAACTATGAAATTGGTATTAGCAATGGAAATTAAAAAGAGCATACATGAATGACTATACTAGATCGTAGCTTAGCTCATCTAGAAATGGGATCACTACAACTTCATATTATAAAACATACCTTATACAAATAAGTTTTCATGGGCAAGATTTTATATCCTTACAAACATCTCTAAACAATACTCTTAAGGAGATCGCTGAAAATAATAGAAGGCATTCTTACAAGCAACAATGTATAATTGAACGTATACCTTTTCTACAAAAAATGTCAAGTGAACAATGCCAGCATTTGGCTTTTAGTATTACAAAGATATATAGGTTACATAGGTACACAATGTAATTCTTATTCGCATTAATAAAAAAATGTATATGGAGCACACATTGCAATAAAAATCTATTAAAAATCTTTTTGTAAAGGATAACTAAAATCTAAGTGATTAATTAAAAAATATCTTTATTTTTGGTGATTCAAAATTTTTAACTTTAGATTTTACAAATGAAGCAAGTAGATAAAGGCGATAGGAGAGGGAGTTTAACATGTTAGGTTTATGAAAGCCATCTTTAGTGTTGGTAAATTGATCATTTTTTACTCTACTTTTCCTATGATCACTATAATTCATAACAACAAACCAAAATGAAGCCTATAACATAAATTTAAGTAATCCTTCTTAAAATTTTAAGTTTAAGTGCTTTTGGGACATCCACCAAGAAAAGCTACTCAATGTAACATATTAGCCCATTTAGAAATAATTTGAAATTGGTCATTCATTAGTAAATAATGGCAATTAATCATAAACATTTAATTTTACTTCTAACTTCCTTTTCCTCAATTTTAAAACAAAATTAGCCTTTCCATAGCATATTAAAAGGGAAAAATGAATTGAGAGCTTTTGACTCAAGTGCAATATCCTTTAAAAGCTTTGTACCTTTTGCTTCATTTAGGATTCAATCCTTCATATTTGTGTATGTACATTTAGTAGTTTAATCACTCTTACCATTACTAAAAAAATGGAGAATAAAGGGAGTCATATACTTATAGCTTTAACCAATGGAATATGTAGGATAAGTAATCTAAAGAAAGACATATATAAACCATCAGTCCAAATGACATAAATGCTAAGCTAAAAAATTGAAAAAAAATTAGAAAGATGAATAAATTACAAAGAACGTTGTAGATAATTTTATGAAATCAATGCTTAGAACTCAAACAACTCTTTGATATATTACTAAAAATAGTTAGAAGGCAATGCATTTCAACAAAGCACACAATGAATAGAAATAAACAAACATTCCTACAATTTTTTCTATTTTCTACCACTGACAAGTTAAATGTGCAAAATGGCTTAGATGAAAAAGAAACATGTTCTTTATAGTATTGGAGAAATTATAACTTTTTTTTTACCTTAAACGTCCAAAAAACCCATTGAGAAAAAGGTTCTACAATAAAATAATATTGCTACAATTAATACACTTCTACCACTATCGCTTCACAATTGTTAACTAACTTTGCTCCAATTAGCTTTTTGTGGAAAGGAACCAGCAATGTGTTAGGAATGAGTTCATAAAAGCAATTAATTTTTAGGAGTTATTTTATTTTTAATAAAAATAATTATAAGTATTTTCTAAATACTTATTTGGCATAAAAATTGAATAAAAGTTTAATTAATTGTATAATATATACTTATGTGATCATAATATGGATTCATTGAAAATATAAATACAAGTTATTTACAATTAATTAAACTATTATTCTTAGTGTATTAATAAAGTTAGGTGTCTTATTAATATTGTTGTACATTTTGGAATATATGGCTTATCTTGCTCATATAAAATTTGTAGATGTACCTAGTATACTGAATATGATCATAAGTGAAATCCATATGATTATTATAAAGATAAATGGAATTTCATAAGCATTAATTTGCTTTAATCTAAATCTTGAGTTATATATAATTATGTCCTTTAACATATAATCATATTTGAGTTGTAAATAAGTTTGACACAATTATGAGTCAATATACTATGTAATTTGGTATCGATATATTTATTAAGAATATAATTTATGATATAACAATGTAGAATTTAATGATATAACAATCTTAATGGATTTTAGTACTTGGTTATGAATCTTAAACCTAAGCACGTTAGTTCTAATTAAATAAGAAAAAGGCTAATTGATAATCATTAAAGAAATTAGTAAGCATTTAGATAAATTAAATGCTATAAAAAGGGGTATAAGTAAAGAATTAATGTTGCATAGGAATACAATTTAAGGAAATTACTAGATTGTTTAGATTTTCATTTGAATAAATGTGTATATAATTGGAGTGCACTTTTAGTTCCATAGTGGAAGGATTGTTTAAAGCAAATAATTAAAGTACTTAATTATTTAAGAGCTAATTATATATGTACCTATATGATCCTCAAACTAGCTTAACGTCTTGTACATACTACTATTGGATCAGGTTGATTAAAAAAAATTATTAGATTGATAAATAGAAATAAATGCATGAACTTATCATTAGATCCATGCATGTGAGTCAATATATTTGGATAATGGGAGTTAATTTTTAGATATACTAATTTTAAGAATATTCCCTTACACAAAAAGTGAAAGATGTAAATTAAATTAAAATTAAATATTTATTAGATATATTTTCTAAGTTAGGAGTATCCAATAAATGAGTTTTAAATAAATCAAATATATTTCAAATATTAATTGGACATATATTTTTGAATAGGAAATATCCAATTAGAAATATTTAAAATATGAAAATTGTGAATCTTTATGATACATTATGAGTCTTAATAAATATTATTGGCCTTAATGAGTCATCACAAACCTTAATGATGTATTATGTGCCTTAATAAGCCATTATAAGTCTTAACGAAACATTATCAGCCTTAATGAGATGTTATGATTCATAATGTAGTATTATAAGGCTTAATGTGATATTATGAGTGAAGATATTTTGGGATATTAATAGATATAGTTTCTTATTCTAATCCTTGTCTATAAATAAGATTCTAGGATTCTAATTTTTATAGATAAGATATGGAATGGGTTTCATACCTATCGAAAATCTAAGGTTCTAATTTTTGAAACCTATAAAAACTCATAGGTTCCAATATTCATAGGAATATGGGATAAGTTTCAAACCTATCAAAACCCTATTAAATTTTAAAGAGAAATTCAAAAAGTTAAGTGAACAATTTATTTTTAAATTGTTCATGGTAATTAAGTTTGACTTTCTCAATTCTATCAATTTTTTATTCTTCTTATATTGTACTCAAGGGCCCACATGTTATATGTTCATCCTTGAGATATAGTTTGGAAGATTTTGCGAATGGCAATTTGAAAATCTTATGTTGACATCTTTTTTAATAACATCAAATGATCTTCTTAACATGATATATATATATATATATGATCATTAATGTCCAATCCTATTTATTTTCATTACTTTATATTTTAGAAAAATTGTTAAAGGTTTTAAAAGAATAATTTTTTTTTGAAATCCATTCTCTAACCAAATTAATTTTCAAACTATTTTTCTAAATGGTAACCATAACTGGTGTCAAAGTGAGCTTATGATTTGTATATATGGATATTTTATTGTCTACATTCTCTCCTTAATTTTATGAATAATGTATGTGTTATATGAATGACACTAAGATTATTTTTTCATTGTTATCTTATAATTTATTGCTATGCTCAATATTCAATACTATGGTGGTTTATAATTTTTAAATAATGGTTTGTTCCAATTCATCATATATATTTTCTTGTATTTTTCTCTTAGATTTGTAACAAAAAAGGTGGCCCATATTGCCATGTTTCTTTCTCAATTCATTTTTTCATTTTATTTTTTCTGTATTTTTGTAAGCCAATTTTGGCATGGAAATTTTTTTATGTAATTCTCAATTTTAGAGACTACAAAAAGTGGAAAGTACAAAATGTTGACCTAAAGAGACATATATGAAAAAAATATATTTTTTATTGGATTAGGACTAAACCCAAGAATCCAAAGAAGTCTGTAATCTAATTTTCAAGTAAATCCAAGTAAGAAATTTGGAGAAAAGATGAAGATAATTATTTATTAAATTTTTTATCTTTCATTCCTCGATGACACTATGAAATGGAATTATTTTTTATATGACTAATTATATTACCATATATGATTCTTAAGCATGCCATATAGATTTAAGTTATGCCACTCTGTACATTATGATACATATATTGCAATACTTAAATATAATTTTTAGAAAACATTGCATGTGATGAAAAATTAAAATTTCAAAATATTAAATAGGAAAGGGTACATTTAGGATAATTTACCTACAAGCTCTATTGTTGGTCTATTATAATATAAATATATATAAACTTCCAAAGGATAAGTATATATTGGTATATTATAGATTAGATTTTCTTTGAATAAAATAAAAAATACCTATGCTATAATATGTATGCCTCAATATGACTATTTTAATAAGGATACTATAATGAAATAATAGTTATTACACTTAACTAAGAATTAATTATTAACCTTCCAAAAAAGCTTTGTTAATCAATTCTAGGCTTAAAAAGATAATGATAGTTAATTTCAAGACATGATTCTAAACTTGTCTTTGAGAGAATTAATCCAATGTCGTCAGGTGTAGTTAGTAAGAACATGACTTCCCCAAGGATAGTTTGTTTCATCAAGTGCTAGATTATCATTATAATAAAAGTAAAGCATGCTTTTATTTGATTTTATTTGCATTATTACTTGTATGTTTAATTTTATTGCAAAGTTATCTATTATTCAGTTTGTTATTCCTATTTTATTTCAAAATTGAAAATGAGTGACCTACAACAAATCCTTAATTATCTCCATAATAACAAGATCACCATGAATGGATTGGATGCCTATATGAATTAGAAGAAAAATATCCTTTATGGATACATTCTAAAAAGATACAAGTATGTATAAAAGCTATCCACCTATGCTAGAAAATCTTTGAGAAGATCCATACAAATAATATTGTAATTGGATGTATGCCAATGGCATGGTTATGCTCATTGCATTAGGTTTTGTCTCCATGGACCTAGAGTATATTATTTTGAGAAAAAATACAATTAGTGAGATAGTTAATTATCTCAATAAGTTTTTTTTTTAGAGTGACAAGGTAAAGAACAATGTACTTCTATGGATTGTTAGTTTAAAGATGGCTTCTAATGTAAAGGTTTGTGACCATGTCTAGACATGATTACCACTATATGTTGAGAAAAAATTAATGTATCTATTATGAAAAAGGAAGTAAAAGTTTCTTTTATACTTGCATCATTGCCTAACACATACAATAATGTAAAGAGAAATTATCATGCAAATAATGAAAAATGTTCTTTTTTTAGAACTCATATATCAACTTGAAGAGGTTGAGACTTTTGCATTGGTTATTATGACTACTATTCTTTCAACTAATATTGAAATTAAAGAAAAAAAAGTATAAATATAGTGATGACAATATTAAGCAAAAGCAAGATATTATTGGCTTTATAGAAAACAAGGTCACAAAAAAGAAAGTTACTTTTTACTTAAATAAGTAAGGATAATTAAATGGAAGAGTGATGGATAAATTTTCATTGTAAGCTAGTTATAAAACAATAGAACTAAGATATTATTTTTCAAGTTCAAATATCTTCATGTTTAACTTTTATTTTGGTTATATTAAAATAAAGTCTTCATGTTTAGCTTTTATTTTGGTTGTATTAAAATAAAGTTATTATTTTTCCTAAACGTGTTTTATTTATCAAATAAAATTAGTAAATGTTCTAGTTTATTGACAATTTGGGGAGACTATAAATTTTTATTTGTTTATATTTTTTTGATATCTATATTATACCAAAGAATAGTTATTTCAAGTTCAATGACTTAGAGGCATGATTACATCAACTAAAATAGGATACAAAGTAAGATTAAAAATGGATCATTAAACTTGTTAGATTTTGATCATCATTTTATGGATATCTTACTTAAAATGAAAAATATTAAGTGTACAAATCTAAATAGGTCATACTCTTGTATAGGGTCGGCAAGTAATGTACAAAAATCATAGAAGTTTAGAGTATAATATTAACTCAATTAATAATTACTCTTAGAATGGATATAGGCATCTAATTAGTTTCAAATCTAAATTTTGATGAACTTAAAAGATTTAAAATTGAGAAGTAATTAGATTTACCCTGGCAAGAATTTTTTATTTGTTCAAAAATTAGATAACTTCTATAAGAAAAACTTGAGAAATATTAGGAGTTAATCTCTCATGCTTATACCTAGGTAATCCCAATAAATAGATGTAACAAAAATAAAATACTATCTTATAAATGGTGAGAATAGTAATAAAGGATTCAACATTGTATGTTTCTTTTCTGGATAAATGATTTTTACATAGCAACAAATCTTCTGAATGAAATAAACTTCAGCAAATAATAAAATATGCCAATAGAGTTATGTATCTTATTTATAAATTAGGCCATCAATTTCATAAATTGAAGTTTAATCATATAGATTATGCATTTTCCAAAATTATCTAGATGGAAAAGAAAAAATCATAGAAATAATTCTTAAAGAGAATTATTTTCTCAAAGGGGGATTAAATGAAAAAGAATAAACCAAAAGGCAAAACAATGCTTGCAAGTCTCTCTAGTAATACTATAAATTCTAGGATTTTTATACTTATTCTTGAATAAGTAAAAATTAGAAAGAATAGTAATAAAGGATGTTAACTTGTGCAAAGACAATATAAATAAACTTGTTGTAGTGGAAAGATAATTAATTTTACATAAATCATGTGTTTAGGACATTAGCTATCTCATAAAAGCATAGTTTACAATCTTAGAAACTATAAAGAGTTCTAAGACATATTAAAAAAGCTATGAAGTAATAATTGAAATTTAAATATTCTAGTTATGTTCAATTCCTATAATGATACTTAAAAGGGTAAAACCTTCAAGGAGTGACTAGACTCACAAAAAAGTTAAAAATGAGTAATTGATAGATAAAGAAAAAGGTTTATGACTAGCAGATGTTTATTATTTAGTTACAGTGTTTAAGATCTATCAAAGTGCTAAGTTCATTTGTAACAATCTTAATTATAAAAATTAATAAACAAATGATAAGGTTGTACATTTTAGTGAATAAACAAAAAAAGGTATTTAAATACAATTACTCAAAAGGTTCATATAAAAGCCAAACTACACATGAAATGCAAGTTGCAAATATTAATCTATGGATTAAAGCAAGCATAAATGTCATGAAATATTAGACTAGATCAAACTTATAGTATTAATCAAAATATTAATGATCTATGTGTAAACTAAAAGGCATGAGATGATAATGTTACTTCTAGATCTTGAATGTGGATTATATTTGCTCTTTGGATATGATATAGAAATACCATTGAAATTCAAGAAATAAATTGTAATATAGTTTGATATAAAAGGAACTAGGTAACATTGAGTTTTATGGATCATCTATTGCATGATCAAGTAAATAAGAAACTTAATGTATCTTAAATAAAATAGAAAAGGTACTAATGCTATATCAAGTAAGATAGACCTTAAGAAAAGATTTCATCCTTTTTAGATGTAATTTTCAATCAAAATTTCAACTTTTGAAGAAAATAAAAAAAATTGAGAAATATAACTTTTGTTATGAATTTCTCATGTATAAAATCTAAACACAAATATTAGTATTTATGTTATAAACATGGTTAGCAAGTATCAACTAAAGATAAAGGAATGAGGTTGACTTATGAATTCTATATTGCCAATTTAAATTTAAGAAAGTCAATATTTCAACTTAAATTAGGAAATAAATTAGAATTTTATGATTTTCTATACAAAAACTAAATATTCAATTATTTTGATAATGAATATTAGTTATATGACACTAAAAAATTTCCTAACAAGACCTGAGATAGTTTATACTGGTAAAAATTACTTGTCATTGAACTATTGTTATAGTTAGAAAATGTGTTAGTGGTATAGCTAAAGAAACTAAGATACTAAAGTATAAAAGACCTTTGTATAAGATATAATGCAATGTGAAGGATTAAAAGATACAACTTAAGTATTAATTGATGATTCAATTAATTTTGGATGTGAGAAATCTTTTAAATAATACTTAAAATTTATTAAGATAAAGGAGATTCACTAGCTACTTTAAAAGTTAATAGGAGATTGTTAAGAATGAGCTCATAAAAATAGTTGACTTTTGTAAGTTATTTTATTTTTAATATAAATAAGTATTTTTTTAAATACTTATTTTGTGAAAAAATTGAATAAAAGTCTAATTAATTGTATAATATGTACTCATATGATCATAATATAGATTCACAAAAGATATGAGTATAAGTTGTTGACTATTAATTAAATTATTATTCACAATGTATTAATAAAGTTAGTTGCTTCATTAATACTATTGTAAATTTTGAAATATATGAATTATTTTGGTCATATAAAATTAATAGATGTATTTAGTATTTTGAATAAGATCATAAATAAAATTTATATAGCTATTGTCAAGATAAATGAAATTATATAGGCATTAATTTGTTTTACTCTAAATCTTGAGTTATATATAATTATATTCTTATAGATATAATTACAATTAAGTTGCTAATGAGTGAGACTTAATTGCAAGTCAATATACTTTGTAATTTAGTGTTGATATATCTATTAAGAATATAATTATGATATGACAATTTAGAATTTATCAATAGATTTTGGTATTTAATCATAAGTCTTAAGCCTAAACATGTCAATTCTAATTAAATTAAAAGAAAGTTGATCGATGATCATAAGAGATGTTAGTGAGTGCTAAGAAATAAATTGATTTTATCAATTCAATTGAATGTTATGCAAAGGAGTATAAATAAGGAATTAATGTAACATATGAATACAATTTAAGGAAACTACTAGATTGTTTGAATTTTCATCTAACCAAATGTGTATATAATTAGTGTGCAATTTTAGTTCCATAGTAAAAGGAGCACTAAAATTAAACAGTTAAAATATTTAATTATTTGGGAGTTAATTATATATGTACCCATAAGATTCTCAAACTAACTTAAGGACATGTATATATTGTTATTGGAGTAAGCTAATTAAAAAAATATTATTGGATTGATAAATAGAAATACATGTATAACCTGTCATTAGGTCCTTACAAGTAGTTTGGTATATTTAGATAGTGGAAGTTCATTTTTAGAAATACTAATTTTAAGAATATTCTTTTGGGCAATTATAGAAAAGTCAAAAGTATGATTTGAATTATTTAATTTACTAATTAGAAATTTGATAAAGATGACGTTTGATTTTTAAATATTTATTATAGATATATTTCAAGTTAGGAATATCCAATCAATGAGTTTTAAACAAATCAAATATATTTCAAACATTAATTGGAGATATATTTTCAAATAAGAAATGTCTAATTAGGAATTTTTAGAATATGAAAATTGGGAACCTTTATAATATGTTATGAGCCTTGACAAATATTATTGACCTTAATGAGTCATCATGAGTTTTAATGATGCATTATGTGCCTTGATGAGATTTATTTGCCTTAATAAGCTATTATGAGTCTTAATGGAACATTATTAGCTTTAATGAAATGTTATGATTCTTAATATGGCATTATGAGGCTTAATGTAATATTATGAGTAAGGACATTTTGAGATATCAATGAAAATAGTTTCTTATCCTAATCTTCCTATATAAGTAAGATCCCAAGGTTCCAATTTTCAAAGAGAAAATATGGGATAAGTTTCAAACCTATTGAAAGTCTAGAGTTCTAGTTTTTGACGTAACTTAGAAAGAGTGTTAGACCTATTGAAATTATTAGGCTCCAATTTTCATGAAAATACATAATGAATTTCAAATCTATCAAAATTCTAAAGTTTTAATTTTCATATAAATAGGAGTGAGTTTCATACTTATTAAAACTCCATCAGATTCTTGAGAGAAATTCAAGACATTAAGTGAATAATTTATTTTATAAATTATTCTTGATAATTAAGTTTGAATTTATAAGTTCTAATAATATTTAATATTTTTTTCCAGACATAATCTAAAAGATCTTGCGAACAACAATCTGAAGATTTTATGTTGGTATCTTTTCAACAACACTAGGTAATCTTCTTAACATTATATATATATATATATATATATATATATATATATATATATATATATATAAATTAACCCTATTTATTTCATGGCACTATATTTTAGAAAAATTGTTTAAGGATTTTAGAAGAATAAATTTTTTAAAATCCATTTTCTAACCAGATTAGTTTTTAGAATTATTTTTCTAAATGATAACCAACACAATGCCCTTCCTATCTATTCTTTCTTTCCTTCCTATTTAACTTTAATTGTTGTCAAACGATTTCTTTTCTAGAATGGCCTTCTTCCAAAATAGAAATATGGCGTAGATTGTTTTGTCCAAGGAAAAGGGGTAAAATGATAACTTACTTTCACCTTGCGATGATTAGCATCAATAAGTTCATTTATACTTGTGTACGTAGGATATTGTATCTCAACAGTAAGTAGCCGAGAATAGTAAAAGAATGAGAACAAAAGAAACCTTCTTAATTTTAAAATCAAATTATATTGATGCAATTGAAATAATCAAAACAAAAATATAATTACTCAAAATTTAATTAATTATATTTCATAATATTAAATTTTTTTACTTACTAACTCACTTGCTTATTTTTAATTATTTATTATTTAAAATAAGAATATAATTATCTAAAATATAATTAATTATATTTTATGACATCACATATCTTTTTATTCGCTTAATTTTTATTTATTTATATTTTATTAATAAATATAGGTCAAATATCTAGTTATACAATTATGATTTAGGCAATCATTTAATTAAAAGATGATAGATAAATTTGAAAAAAGAAATATATATTATGGGTTATAAGATACCTTCTAAAACTAATTATTAAATCATAATATTTTTTAGATAAATTAAAACATTAAATACATTTAAAAGTTAAGTTTTAACTTATTAATCAAGGTTTGTTTGGTATAGTAATATAAATAATTGATTATTAATTGATTATATTGTGTAAATTGATTTCATATTTGGCATGACTTTTGACAATGATTATTTTTTTGAAAGATAATTAGTATAAATGCTTTGATGGTGTTTAGTAAATAGTATTTTTAGCCAACCAATTGACCTTCAATCTATCAATTTGAAAATATTGGAAAGTGTAACATTTTGAAACGATTGATTCCATTTATATGTACCAAATGTCATTCCTACTCATATTTAATAAAAAAATTTCTTTGCCTACTAATTTATTCACTTTCTATAATTACACTTGTCTATCTTTTTGACATTAAATAATAATGTTATAAAAATAATAATAATGCTAAAAATTAATGGACTTTTAAGCTTTACACATACAATAGACTGCATTGCTAATATAATCTATCTCACAAATATTTTTTTAAAGGTAGAGTAATCTTATTAAAAATGTAGTATGTATTACAAAATTAAATATATATATATATATATATATATATATATATATATATATATATATATATATAAGCATAAAAATTATATTAATAAGAATATTTGATTTATTTTTAAAATATAATTTAATATGATAAATAATATTTTAAAATGTGAAATATTATTAAAATAAAAAATTCTTAAATAAACTATAAAATATAATCATATACCTTTATATGTTATTTTACATATAAATAATTAACTTGATTAAATTTTTTTTACAAATAGTTAATACTATCAATAAGTTAAACTAATTAAGATAATTAATTATTAATTAATTATTAATATAATTAATTAATTACTAATATATATAATCAATTGATTATCAAATAAAATTTTTTAATGGAACAAAATTTATGATCAAATAATAAATTATAATTTAAGAAAAATTATATTTTACCTCTCTTTAATTATGGAGTCATTGAATTTTATCTCCTTAATCATAAAAATTTAGATTTTACCCCACTGTTACTAACTTAATGAAATATGTTAAGAAAATAGCTGCTATCATATTTCACTCAACGACGACAAAAAATCGTCACTACATTTACTAATTTTTGAAAATTTTACTTACTGGCAATTTTGAATCGCTACTAAAGATGATGGTGTCGATTTTTAACCGTCATTAAATGTTATAACTATTAATTTGATAATAGTGAGAGTAAATTTTAAATTTTGTAAAATTCAAGAGGATAAATTCTAAATTTTCATAGTTTAAAGCAATAAAATTTCACAATTCTATAATTAAAGAGAATAAAATGTAATTTTTTCTATAATTTGTAACTTATTTTTTACGTTAGTTTTTTTCTTATTAAAATTTTTTATATCAATTATCTTAAAAAATCCATTATTACTAATAGTCAAATCAATATCCAATTAATAATAATATATTTTTATTGCTACATCAAGCCCCAGATAGATTATTCGTTGAACCAATGCTATAACTTGTGGGACATGGACGACCTATTCAAAAGTTCTGGTGGCAGTGTGAGGCAAGCACCCTGACTAACTTTGTTTACGTAAGTCGGGGTTCGAGGAAATTTCCGCTAACGCGACTTTGAATAATAAAAGCAGGATAAGTCAAGCGGTGGAGTCCGGGCAAGGAGCGGGTCCCACCTTTCATTCCTCGGCACTGGATTGGAGACCGGGATTCATACTCGAATTTCAAAACCATTTTACAATAATAAGTAACACAAAAAGGGTAACCCAACGCACCACTGCACAATTCCACGTTAGGAAAAATTTAGTGTTTCGCAGCCCCTGAAAATTTAATGCTGTTTTTTATAATTACTATTAAATGTATTATTTTTATTCGATTCTTAATATTAAATTTAATTTTTTATTTTTAAAATATAATAAAATATAATTTACAGTTAATTTTTATAAAAATAATATATTTAATAAAAATATATAAAAATAATATTAAAATTTTAATACTAACATAATACTTGAAAAGAGGACAGCATCACTTTTCTATGGTGTCCTAATATGCTTTAGACTAAAGTGTACGAGATATTTCTCCTTATTTTGATGAATTAAAATAGTTATTTCAATTAGCATCATAATATTGTAATAATATTTAATGTCATTTTAGATTTTTATTTTTCATCATAATTGAGATTTAAATTTATATTTATATTAAATGAATTATCATTTCAAGCATTAAAAAATAGTTATTTTTAGATTGGGTGATGTTGGCAAAGAATCTAAGGATATTTTAAAAATTTTGAGTTTAAATTTGCTCTTAATTAATGTAAGAAAAATGTTATTTACTTTACAGAAAATATATTAATGTGTACACCTTTTTGGTCAATTTGATAATGTATCATTAGTGTATAAAATTTTGAAATGGATGATCTGATTTAATCATAAATTGATTATCATTTTAATATAATTAAATTGATTAATTCATTTGGATTCGTTAAGAGAGTGACGTTGTCCTAATAAAATTATCCAAAAAAAATTATCAATTGTTAATTTTAAAGGAGGAATTTTGAATCTCCGCCCTACTATTCCCTCCTTTTGTTTAGGGTTCTTTCAATATTACAGCAGAAGTTTCAATGAAGGAATTTTGAAATGAGATAAAGTCTCTAAATTAGAATAGTTCTTGTTGGGTTGATGTTTGTTAAAAATTATTGACGGCAATCAAATTCTATGTTTATAAAGACAATTCATATGGATTAATCAATTATTTAGTAAACTGAATTAACTGAATAATGGTTTGATAACTTCTTTTTCAATTTTTAAATATTGTCATAATTGACTTAGAGTGTATTTGAAAACACAAATTCATATTTAATCCATATTTAGGTGAATAGATTTAGGCTTAAATTTATATTTTATTTATTTGATTTGTTCACACTAAATATTAAATTGAACAAAATTTATTGTTTCAAGATAAAATTATCAAACTATTAATTAATTTTAGAATTTAAAATGTGATATTATTCAAACTCCATATATTTAAAAATAAAATTTAAGTAAAATTTCATAAATTTTTATTATAAAATTTTTCATTTACACCAGAACACGTATATTAACTGCGAACTTAGCATATGCGCCCCCCAAAAAATTTTCGTAGATCTCGTCTTGAACTTAAATCTTAATGAATTTAACAGTTAAAATTCAGTTAACACTTGATATTATCAAACATATTGGCAGTTTGTTATTTATTTTTCATAATTCACAAAGTAGTATTGCTTTCATGTTCAAAATAAATTTTCCAACCGAATCTTAAATAAATTTGTGATCTGTGGACTTGAACGAAATATTCTGGAACGAGGTAGTTTTTTTTATAATAAATAATATCCGTGACGGATATAAAAAAATAATCCACACTAATTACCTCTTCTCACTTTTTTTTAAAAAAAAGGGAAAAAAAATCAGACTGATTCAATGAAACGGGCTTCTTGACCATTTTTCTCGTAATTGGAAAAACAATTAATCGAAAACCTGCGCCATCAAAATATTTTACTAAAATATTTAAAAAAATTTTTAAAAAAATTAGCAGGGTCACGGGAAGGGGCTCTCGTGACCAGTACAGCCATCGGCGGCCCCCATTACCAGAAAAAAATAAATTTTTTTTGAAATCTGAAAAAAAAAAATTTGCAAAAGACTTTTTGTCCCCCGTTACCAGAAAAAAATTATTTGAAACCTGAAAAAAAAAATTTCAAAAGACTTTTTTTTTTAAAAGAACCCCGCGCCTGTTACCATGTTTTTTTAAAGAAATTAACCAGAATTTTTCTAAAAAAAATTAACCAGACTCTTTATTCTTTTAAAAAAATAATTTTAACTTTATTTGCCCGTTACCAGAATCTTTTTTTAAAAAAATTAATTTTAACTTATCAGTTATTTTCATAAAAAGAATAAATTTTGAGCTTAAATTTAATTATTTTAATTTAAACCCATTTTTTACTTTTTTAAATTTTAATTTTAATTTTAATTTAATTTATATTTGATTTAATTTTTTACATGTCTACTATTGCTTAAACTGCTTAAACACTAATTATTCGATGTTTCAAGATGAAATCAAATTATTAACTCTCATAATAATGTGTAATATATAATATAATAAAATTAGTAAATATCATAAAATTTTTAAAATAATTAAAATTTTAATGGAGATAAAACTTTTCCTATTTTCCTATAAATTTATAAGTTGGGAGATTTAAGTTATAAAAATTATATTTTCATACAATATTTTATCATAACGCCATGTATATACATATATTAATCCTTGAGTATTTTTTTCAATCAATTATATATTCATAAAATTAGAGTGTATATTTCAAAAAGTAAAATAATAAAAAAATAAATGAAATAATAATAATAATTTAAATATTAAATACATTTTAAATGACTTATTATTTATTAACTCTAAAAGTTATAATTCTTCATCCAATAATAATTCATTTGAGCTCTTAAATAGTATTTTACACTTAGGGTAATCAAATTATATTACAAAACATGTAATTATATACATGAATAATGGAAAAGAGGGCATAACTCCGTAATAAAATAAGTTACATTGAATTCAAATTTCTTGGAAGCCATGCAAAGTTTTTTCTTGACATAGATAAATATTTGAACATTTAGATCATATTTTTGAAATAGTTATTTATTTAAATTTAATTGAATGTTAAGTTTAATCATTCATGTATATTTGTATAGCTTAATTGACTATTTAATCATTATACATCATTAT
The DNA here is from genome assembly GCA_020226215.1 of Sindora glabra. Classification (NCBI taxonomy): domain Eukaryota; kingdom Viridiplantae; phylum Streptophyta; class Magnoliopsida; order Fabales; family Fabaceae; genus Sindora; species Sindora glabra. Next base: position 44,958,152 of record CM035228.1, on the reverse strand, counting down.
TTTAGACGTAAGTGAATATACACAAATTTTTAAGTAATTTTAATCATTTCAATGAATGCGCAGATTGATTTTTTATTAAAGCTTGTGTTAAAATAATTTTGTTAATTTTTTTTAATTGTGATTCATATCACTGTACAAATATTTTTCTTCACTATATCATATTGAGAGAAATTTTTATGCACCTATTTTTATGAATGGAATGAATTTAATAATATGATTTGAATTAATGAAGAATAGTGGAATATGTAATTGTCAAGTTGTACAATTTATCTCCAAAAGTAGATATTATGGTTAATGAAATATGAAAAAGTAATAAATTTAAAGTAAAAAGATCATAAATCAATTAAATAAAAAATTAGATAAAACATTATAATTCAAAAATGAAATACTCAATCACTAAAATAATGGCTCTTAATCTCACAACAAGGGCGTCGCCTTATTCGTTGCAGTCGTTGAGCTAGGGGTTGATGCTGTTCACCTTCATCGTTATCCTCATTGTCATTTATCTCTACTAGGCGCGTTTGACCCCTAGAGGATGAAGAGTTCAAGTCCCAAAAGGAGGATTGAAATGGTGGAATAGAATTTCTTGATGTAAAAAACCCTTGTTGCTACTGCTATATGAATCCACTTGCATACTCAATAGTAAATGTAAATAGGTCAGCAAATAACGCCATTAAAGAACCAAAGACTTGTTGAGCTGATTATGATGGCGATAGGGTAAAGAATGATGATTGCGGAGCATCATAAGGGTGCTATGGGGGTAATGGCATGCCGTATAATGGGTTAGCTTCTCCACCTGCGAAGAATTGCAGTAATAGGATATAAATTGATGGACCCACATCTCCTATATCATCATGCATCAATGGAGGGGTGTAAAGGGAGGGGACACTTGCTTGTGTCGTCAATGAATGATCATAAGAGATACTTTCATCATCATCCCCATTCTTAGAAAAAATGGGATCTCTAAAAGACATGAAGCCGTGGACTCTCCTACCACGCCTAGGGTCAGGAATTGATGGTCTGGGTAATTCATCAACAGGATAAGCAGGCTGAGCAGCAGTCATGTCTCGATGCTCTCCTAGTACGCGTAGCATGAGGTGACATTCCCGATCCACTGTCTCCCTGAACTGACTGTACAGCTGAGAAAGGGAATCCTTGACACTTAGCTTGTGTAGTCTTTTAGCTATATCAGCCTACAAAGAAGTATATTTGATACATGTAAGGCATATTATATCTTGAAAAAATCACAAAGAAAGGTGAGAACATCATTGGTTACCACAAATCCTAGACCACCACTAATTGAATGGATCCATCATCTAGTGTGTTTCCAGTACCATGTCATGTAGCCTGAGTTATAGTGAAGAGCATCTGTCTCTATATCAGTCAATGAAAGTGTATTGCACCATTTATTCTAATCACTAATGAATATCAGATGATCTCGTCGCCAGTCTTTTGATGTCTTCCCCTGAAGCTGCAAGGTATGACATGAACCGAAATCAAATGGCACCTGTGGGATTGGTTGCCTCTATCCAAATTGTTGAAGTACACGATCTGCGTAGTGCCATTCCATGATATGGAAGCATATGATGGCAACTAATGGCAACCAAATGTCAAGTAAGATCAGGCAGTAATCAGGTATAAGCTATTGTACGTTGGGTATGTCATAAGGGCGCCAAATAATCTACATTACACAAGTATAAAATAAATAAGCATATCACTAATTCCGAGGTTGGCTTCATTAGATATAATAATGTAATGCTGACAACCTCATCAACCCTCATCTAATTAAGTAACACTCTGTACTGATGTATGACCATCGATGGCGATTGAAGAGGTAGACTAATATTCTTCCACTTAGGAGAAATAAATAGTGTATTATTTGTTTGAATACTTTAAGCAAGTGTAAGAAATGCAATACGAAACCATGTATAATCTACACCTGAAACCCAAAAGTGGAAGGAAAGAGTAAATGTCTAACCGAGGATCAAGATACGGTGGTCTCGCTGGTACTAGAGTAAGGAATCGATCCTACACCCATAAATATAACAAGTGCAAACATCCACTAATATTATATTCATCACATTTTATGGCGGTACACAACTCTCGATACAAGTATGCTAGAACTGCCAATCCTCAACTGTACTGACTAGCATCTACAAAGTTTTCTAGCAACAAGAGATACATCAGTAGCACTTTGTAGCCTGAAGTGTTGGGCATAAGATAACCGTCTATGAGTCTCAGGATGTAGTCACGTGCAAAGTGTCGCGTTTATTCATCACTTGCATCATCTAGTAAATGTTCAAAGGTTGTTGTTAACCAAGTGATGCTTAAGCGTTGGCTTTTTAAACATTCATCAAGCGATCTCACCTCAAGTAAATATTCACACACCCTTGGCCAATCAAGTTCGGCTCTCCAAAATACAGGGATGCCCTCACACGGTAGACCTAACTAAATGGAGACATCCTGCAGTGTAATGGTGCACTCCTCAGCAGTGGTGTGAAAAGTGTGTCTTAAGTCGCCATCATTCAATTAGGGCGAACACCATAACTGCATTGAAATCAAATTGTCTAAGCCGACTGATGCCATAGAAGCCTGCTTATTAAAGATAAGGCACAATTGCAATTGGTGAATCAAATAGCCAATCACCGTGCGCGATGCGTCATAACTTCAAGATTTTTTCCTCCTAGTTGCCATACATAGAAAAAAAAGTTAGCACGTTTACAATGAAGTAATTTTTATTAAGGGAGCCAAATTACTTAGTCTTGCCACATGGCTTGTGAAATATTTTTGGACTACAAGTACAATAGAGACTTATCATCGGGCCTAGGAGATACAACACATCGCTGACTGGCTATTATAGACGAGAGTTATGAACTATGTCAAACTACATGAATTCAATCAGTTGCTTAACCCTAAATTAATGCAAGTCTTCCATTACGAAGCAAAAAAAAAATTTAACTTGATACAATAAGCGAAGAACAATATACTTATTTATATATTACATGTTATCTAACTTTTACCAGTATGTCATCAAACTATGCATGGTTCAAAGCAATGTATAATAATAATCTGAATGAAAGGCATTTCGTTGCAAATTTCGGAGTTAGGGGTGTCATGGCACATTTTGTTAGTTGAATGGACAAGTTACATAATTATGCCCAATTTTTCGACATAACTCACACCTTTGAGATCTTGATAGACTTTCCCTCTAATCCATTTCGTTTCTTATTCGTATGGAACGGGGATGACCACCAAAATGCAAATGCGCAGGATCAGGCACAAGTATTGGTTCATTCAATAGCGGTATGTGCTCCACACCGCTAATTGATCGAAACTCATAGCTATAAGCCATCAACATTGTCTCCAGTTGAAATACAAGGTCGACAAACTATAATGGATCCAACATAACTTTCACATATGCTGCAAACACATATTGGCAAGGCCAATACTCTACTTGGAATTCACCGTAGTTACATGTTCATTGGCCCAAGTTAACCTTGCATGTTTGATCAAATTGTTTCCATGTCGGGTCATATGACTCTTCCACCTCGAATGTTGACCCCAAGCGGTCAAATCGACAGATGTGATAGGCAGATGCTCTCTAAGTGCACTCTTGAATCTTTTTTCGCATGTCTTCACTGAACACTTCTCTTGTCTGTAACTGTGCTATAATTATCTCCGCTCTATTGATAAAGTATGCATTTATTCGATACAACATAGCTTTGACCAACCTGGTAATCGGTAAAAATTTCACTCCTTTGAATACGCTATTGATACATTCAGCCACATTTATTGTCATGTGCCCTCACCATTGACATCCTTCATCATAAGCATGGCTCCATTGATTCTTTGAGATATTATCAATCCAATCAACAGCTCTTGATTGCAATTGGCGTAATTCATCCAGCTTAAAATCTACAACATGCCGCTCATATTGATAAGTTATACCAAATATCGTTATCATTAAGTACACAATAATCATAATAGGCAATGATAGTTAAAGATGTTAGTGATGGTAAAATACACACCAATGTTAGTAAACATCTGCTTCAACCACCCCGTCCTAAAAGCTGAGTTGAAATTACTGGCAATATGTCGAAAATAAAACACATGATAACCATAAAGGGGTTATCATCCTACATGTGGGTTTGCGACAATAGCTAGTATTCCAAGATGCTTGTCTGATATCAAGCAGACATCTTATCCGTCTTTAACAACACGCTGTCGAACATTTGATAAGAACCACGCCCATGTCTCATAGGTTTCTCCTTCCACCACATTCAATGCAAGAAGGACGACTTTTCTGTCACCATCTTGTGATGTCGTCGTAAGTAAAACCCCTTTATACTTGTCGTACAAAAATGTGCCATCTATTTGGACTATAGATTTCAAATGGATAAACAACTCAATGTAAGGCTTGAAAGTTCAAAACACTCGATGGAATAATGCAACTGGTTTATCTCTAGAACTACTTGGTGGGCATTCCCTAATAACAAGCTCAAAGTAAGACCTAAAGTTAAAGTGACGCCCTACTACCAACCACCTAGGTAATATAAAGTATGACTTCTCTCAATTCCCAAATACAATAGCGATAGCTTGGTATTTACCCTTCTACACCTTCCTATAGGATACTAAGCATCCAAAAATATTATGAATTTGCTCGATGACTTCTCGCATGGACACACTTGAATTTTTGATTACCATGGCTACAATGTATGATGAAATGATATCTGTATCAAATTTTGAATGATCTCGAAAAAAAGATGCAAATACACATGTATGAGGCTCATAATATCTTGATATCTATTAGTGATTCTCTCTCAACTTATAGCATGCTCTAACCCTCCAGTTACACTATACACCATAGTGAGGATATCGATATTCTTTATACTTGACCAATGAGTAGTGCACACAAAATATGTAGTGAGTCCGAATTGAGTATATTTTCATTGCACGGAGAAACGCCTTCTGGTTCATATATTGCAAACCCACATATGGCTCCTAGTTATCATTTATATTTATGTCATCTCCACCTAAAAAATAATCGTGGCTAATAGCGGCATCTATATTTAGCTATGAAAAAAAGGCAGTAACTGATTCCATATATCGGCTTTCAAATGTTAATGGCAATGTATTAGTGACATCTTCTCCGTCATCATCGTTATCGTCATCATCATTGTTATCATCACCACCAAACTCTTCAGGAACATAGTCGTTTGCATCTTCCTCTTCAAAATCATCCATAATATCCTTTATTTCCCCCTAAGAGGAGGGAAAGTGAGATAAGTCATAATTCTACTAAGAAAAACATAGCTCTGAAACGTAATCAACAATAAGATTATGAAATTACTAACCATAGTCATTTTATTTGTTTATTGGTTCTACGTTGACTAGATACGAGTAGTAACATGAGGGCCTTTCATTATCACTATTAAGTTGGCTGGTGGATGGTAACATGTAGGGAGGTCTTGCATCGACTGGTTGGCTTGCTATGTTCAAATAAAATCCCACTGTTAAGATATGTACGTACACTTTTGGATAGGACAGTTGAATAGGAAACCTCAAATTCACTTCCCACATCCGTTGAATGTCATCATTATCTTCTAACTCATATGCCTTATACCGTGTCGAATTTGGCAAGAGCGGATGTCTGTATATTTACTCGGTTACGATTTGATTTTCATTAAATCGTAACTTTCGTCCAACTATATTTTTTAGCGCATCCAAAGTTATATCTAATTTAATTCTTATTACTTTGACTCTATTGCATTTAAACGTATTGTCTTGATCTGATTCATAAATTTTTTCGTTCACATAAATATAAATATTTTCATCTCTAGAACTCATTGTGATTTCTACCGTAGCCAGGTTCATGAGTCATTGCAAAGGGTAAATTTAATAGTTATTGAAATATGTATCATAATTATAAAGACAACTATAGTTAACTATTATTACATAATTACTCGTAATTGTTTAATTAATGATATTAATAAACTAATTATTTCACATATCAATCCTACCTATTTTACATACACATGTATTACTTCTGTGCACTTTAGTTTTGTAGTTCAACATTTGATTAACCTCCTACAACTTGGTCACATTCATAAATGTGTAGATTTTTCTATCTAAAAGACCTTTGAATTTTTGCACTTTCTTAAGTTTTTTATGCAGTAGATAAATTAATTATTTTTAAATTTTAGGAAGAGATAAATCTAAACATGCCTGGTTATAGATAATTATGAATTTTTTATTTGTATTTTTCTATTTAATGTTAGTAGTAACCATAATGATTCATTGTTATAAAATATTCATATAAGCAAATATTGAACATACCCAAAAATAATAGCTCACAATAAAGATGATTACATCAAAACAAATAATCAATGTGATAAGTATCACAATTAATATAACAAATTAATTAATAACTTATTACTTTAAATATTTTATTTTAAAAATCAAATTTTTTACCATTACAATAGAATAAACAAATGTACATGATAAAATTCTAACCATCGTTGTTATAAAAAGATAGTAAACAAATAATTGAAACAAAATTTAAATAATAGTAGTCCCAAAATGACTACAATTAAAATTTAATTATTAAATTAATAATGTTAATAAATATACAAAGTACAACAAACCAAAAAAAACTTAGTTACATTAATAAAAATTTTATTAGAAATATTATTATTATAAAATCAATGAAATAGAAAATACAATTAATAATAATCAGCTCAAATTATTTCACTGCTAGTAATTACTATAAGATAGTTAATTAATATTTACACAATGAAAGGAATTCAATATTATCTTAATAATATTATTAACATTTACTTAAGAGATACATAATACCTATGAATATTATTTAATATAAAATATATAATAAATATCACAAAAAAATTTTATTATGCTGATAACTTTATATTTATTTTTCTATTTGTTATTTCTAATTTAATATGCTATTTTTAATTCATTAAAGTTTAGTAACATTAATAATTTATTTTCGATTATTATGGTTTGTTATTAAATTAAAATCAATAATTAATATCACTGGGATAATATTAATTACTATTCAATTTTTAAATTATAATATTTACATTACTTGGTAGTATTTGAGTTAAGAATAATATAATTAAATAGAATAAATGAAAAAACAAAAGTATTATGAAAGGTGTAAAACCTTGATAAATACATTAATTAATTCATACTTACCGGTGACACATAGCATTAAAATATTAATATGAAATCAATACTATTATAAATTAAATAAATTCATTTAATTTAAATATCAATATCATAATAGTGATTAATATTAAACAATTGTCTAAGTTATGCTATTGCTAAATAAAATAAAATTACTAGGATATACAATATAATAACTACTACAATAACAATTACAGGTTAAGTTCAATTTATACTGTTTTAATTTACTCAAATATAAAAATTAGTTATATTGTAAATAAAAATTTACAAAATACTCAGATATCGTAATAACAAAAAAATTAAAATAAGCAAATTAAAACAAGGACTACTTCAATATTTTGTATATTATAATATTTTTTTAAAAGTCAGTAAATTAAAGTTAATATTGTACACTTTTAATATTTTTTTCCTTACTTTTAACTGAGCACCTACATTATTTCAATTATTTCTAAATTATCTTAATTTATTTTTGTAATAGTTGTATTACTTATATAATTATTTATTCTTAATCAAAATAATTTTATAAAAGTTAGCTTTATTATAAATAAAAATTAATAATATACTTAAATATTTTAATAGTAAAATTTTTTAAATCATATAAGCATATTAAAACCAGGACTACTTCAGTATTTTATGTATTATAATATTATTTTAAAGGTCAATAGGTTAAGGTTAATATTGTACATTTTTAATATTTTTTTCCTTACTTAAATCTTAAACTCTAAACCTTACATTATTTCAATTATCTCTAAAATACCTTAACTTGTTCGTGTAGTATTTGCCTTTATTATATAATTATTTTTTCTTAATCAAAATAATTTTATAGAAGTTATTTTTATTATAAATAAAAATTAATAATATACTCAGATATCATAATCATAAAAAGATTAAAATAATACAGGCATATTAAAACAAGGACTACTTCAACATTTTTTTTATAATATTATTTTAAAGGTCAATAGGTCAAGAATAATATTGTATACTTTTAATATTTTCTTTCTTACTTTTAGGTGAGAAACAATATTATTTTAATTATTTCTAAATTATCTTAATTTATTTGTGTACTATTTATCTTAATTATATAATTATTTATTCTTAATCAAAATAAAATTACGTATATTTCAATATCTATTCTTCATTAAGATTTATAGTATGTAAAAATATTTTAAAAATCTCTAAGTATAATAGTCTACCTTCAATTAATATTTCTTAATAATAATTTATTATTAATGAATATTGCTATTTTTTCAAACATATATAAGTATTTAGATTTTTTTTCTTTTTTAATAATGTCTAACCCACAACATAATAATTAAAATTATAATGATGAATAGAACATGCAAAATTTAGTCAAACGAGAAGCATAATAGTATACTCAAACATCAAAATAATAAAAAAATTAAATAATATAAGTACATTAAAATAATACACAAGCATAATAATAGAAAGAATATTAAAATATTATAAACATCATAACAAATAAATCACGTTAATTAATTTAGACATAGTCATAAATTACATGATCAAATGAAATAATAATAATCTAGTTACAATATCTACTAATAATACCAATTTTAATGAGACAATAATTGTAAAAAATAATATCTTAATCATTTATTATACTTTCATATTACCTGAAAATATTAAATAATATTAAAACTAATAGATTCTAATTTTTAAAATAATCTTACTTGTATAATAAACTTTCTAAATAATGTAATCACTGTTGAAGATTTAATCATGAGCTGCTGATGGAAAGGAATTATTGCTGTGAAGAAAGTGTTTTACAAAAAGGTTGCTCGAGAGGATAATTTTTTAGGGCGCATGGATGTGAGGGGCTGCTAGGAAGGGGGTATTTGTAAGGCGTTTGGCTTTTCACAGGACAACAGTAGCGTGACACATGGCACTCAAGGGAGCACTAGCCAGTCACAAGCGAACATGCTCATAGACACGTGGCAGCTCCTTGAACTTTTGGGACACGTGGCATTGTAGGAAAGGTTGCTGCTAGCTGAGTCACGTGAAGCATTGTAGGAAAGGTTGCTGCTAGCTGAGTCACGTGATGCGTCTGAACGTGATCAAGGCCGACTAATCACGCAACTTAACTAGACGTTATCAGAGGCTTAATCACGTTGTGTCAGACTACGTGATTAGGCTCATTGATCACGCCCTATCCAGTCTCATGATTGGCTTTTTTTAAAGAAAAAAAAATTAAGCATATGGTATAAATAGTTTTTATGGCGTAACATTTTGGTGAATATTTTGCTAAAAACCAGAACAACAGTAAAAAAATCCCGATAAAACGGGCGCGGGCACCAGATTCAATGAGATTTTGCCATTAGTAAAGTGCACGAAATTCAAAAAAATGCAATGTGAAATAGGCCCCCTTTTTTTTCCACGGTCGAACTCTTTGTGCAGACCAGTAAATCCCAGTCATGAGTGAACTCCACTCCCAACACACTCAAAACATCTCTGGTCCTTCCTGCAAATTTCCTTGCGCCTAAACGGCAACCAAACAAACAATCCCAGATTCCAAGAACAAAATCTGCTACAGATGTTTCTATTCTCTTGCTCCCTTCCTGTTCCTCTCTTTCTGGTCTCCTCCACCTGAGGCCAGAATAAAATATACAAAGTACAACTAAACAATAATCAGAAGCCAGACCCACAAAATGGGCAGGTACGAATGCAGCACCGCCTGTTTTCTGTGTCTTTCTCTTTGTTTCTTGCTCTTTCCGATGGTGTTTTCTCGGCTATCTCAGAACCAAACAGACACCATGAAAAATCTCTCCCATCTTCTTAATGCCTCTGTAAATTGGCATAACAGTAAAGACCCAAATCCATGTGCATGGAATAGAGTCACTTGTGACTCCGGAAAATTTTCCGTAATCCGAATTGATTTATCTGGGTTAGCCATTTCTTCCTCAGAATTCCTGCCTGTCCTTTGTGAGATTAATTCCTTGCAGCATATCGATCTCTCCCATAATTCCTTGAGTTCAATCCCAGTTGAATTCATTACTGATTGTGGTAAGATTGGAGAGTTAAAGACACTTAACTTTAGTATGAATAGGCTGGCTGGTGGTTTGCCTATTTTTTCTGGTTTTGATGGGCTGGAATCGTTGGATATGTCTTTCAATAAGTTGGAAGGAGGAATTGGTTTGCAGTTAGCTGGGTTGGTTAGCCTGCAGAATTTGAATCTAGGTAACAATAATTTCAGTGGACCTGTTCCTGCCAACATAGGAAAGTCTATGGGTTTGGAGCAGCTTGTGCTCTCTGTGAATAAGTTTCAAGGTAAATTCCCTGATGAAATATTGGCTTACAAGGATTTGACTCTGATTGATCTTAGTGCCAATAGGCTGTCAGGGCCTGTTCCTGCAACTATCGGAGATCTCTCAAAGTTGAAGGTTTTGGTTCTATCCTCAAATTCGCTCACAGGGGAAATTCCTCGAACATTATCTGGCATTACAACTCTTACACGTTTTGCAGCAAATCAGAACCATTTCAATGGTTCTCTTCCTCAAGGAATTACAAAACATCTTGTAAACATTGATCTAAATTATAATAACTTGTCCGGACCTATTCCATCAGACCTTTTAGCACCATCGAATTTGCAGCTCGTAGATTTGTCCAATAATAATTTATCCGGGCCAGTGCCTGCAAATATATCTTCTAACTTAGTCAGGTTGAGATTAGGGGGCAATTCTCTGAATGGTATGATTTCAGTGAATTTTTCAGCAGCTCAGAAGTTGGTGTACATGGAGCTGGATAACAATCAGTTGACTGGATTAATTCCATCAGGATTGGGATCTTGCCCGAATTTGGCACTGTTGAATTTGGCTCAGAATCAAATGACCGGTGGGCTACCAATTGAGCTTGGTAACCTTCGTAATCTTCAAGTCTTGAAGCTTCAAATGAATAAGTTAAATGGTTCGATCTCAATTCCAATGGCCCAACTACAGATGCTATGGACACTGAATTTAAGCTGGAATTCTCTGACTGGATCAATTCCATCCACAATATCAAGCCTGAAAAACCTTACTAATCTCAATTTGCAACAGAACAATCTCAGCGGTTCTATACCGGAATCTGTCAGCAGCTTGACGTCTCTTACGGAACTCCAGCTTGGGGGAAACCAACTAAGTGGTCTGATTCCAAAAATGCCACCAAGTTTACAGATTACCTTGAATCTTAGCTACAACCTTTTTGAAGGACCGATTCCCACCGGTATTGATGGATTGATCAACCTTGAAGTCTTGGATCTCTCAAATAACAAATTTTCTGGTTATGTTCCTGAATTTCTAACCAACTTGCCAACACTGAAATAGTTGATACTGTCTAACAATCAACTATCTGGTGTCATTCCAGAATTTGGTTCTTATGTTGTGGTTGAAACAAGTGGAAATAAAGGTCTTATCAATATCACTGGTCAGGGAAACACGCCGTCCAATGTAAAAAAGAAGGGGATATCTCTGTCTTTCTCACAGGCATTTCTCATCTCTTATTTTTCCTTTTTCCTCTGTTCTTCTCTGTTTTTTTGTTATCTTTATAGAGTTCGCCTCCTTCGGGCATGTGGAAAAAAGGTCCTTAGGTTTTACTACTGATGAACAACATGTTTATCATTTACTTTATGGCAGATAGCAATAAACTTTTGTTCACATTCCTGCTTGTGCACATAATTTTCTATGGCTTAAAACGGTAGAATGGAACAATTCCGAAATCTCGATAGAAAAACCCTTCTATTGGGGTTTCTGTCAATCGGCTATGCAAACTAGTCACAAGAGGGGCTCGTAACACTGACACCCCCGGTCACAGCAAGAGGGGAAAAACTAAAATTTTACAGCTCTAAGAAGAGCACAATAAAAATCCGAAAGTAAGTGACAACCACAAATTTTTGCATTCTTAGTAATTACTGTACACCGTAAATTGTAACTAGTACATTCCACCAAAATCGAGACCAAATCTAGCAAAAACAAGACCAGAGTTAGTGCTACCTACCTGTCAATGTTTGAAAGCTCAAAACTTGTGCCGCCAACTCCTCCACTGCTTGCCCGACCACCACCCCTTAGGAGCTCGTTGGAAAATCTTATTTTAAGCTCTGATGCCTTCTGCTACTCATCCACGGATGCTCGGAAGCTGCTAAGAAGAAATGTCCGTCGGGTTGAGGCTCTCGGCAGCGGCAGACGGCCAGCGTTGGAAGAGTTAGATCAGGTGATGCCACTGGTTTCGTCGCTGATAGAATAGTCTTCCAGAGGGTTCTATCTCTTCTTTTCGATTAATAATAGAGAAACTTCACAATTGAGCTCTTCTACATCAACAATATGTTAAGTTGACAATGATATCTGTGATCAGCTCAGACTTGAAAGCCGAGCAGAAATTTCTAATTACATGAGCTGTGTCAAGTTATTTAAAACAATTTTTAAATATAAAGTTATTTATAAGTTTTAATTTAATACATAAATATCGATTATAATTATTAGATTTAGTAGTTTAAATAAATTATTTTTATATTTTTTATGAATCTCACATTAATTTTAATTTTAATTTCAATTTATTATAAATCTTCCATGTAACTAGTGATCGGATGACCGGAGGAAGAACTTCACTAGGGGGGAGCGAATGGAAACTCAAAATGAAGAAATTGCATAACAGAAAGGGCAAAAATGATTTACCCTTTGCATGGACATCTACTTCATATCAATGACGTTACATGTGTGGGTTTTCTAGTTGGTTTAACAGTACGTTATGTAATAAAAATAAGATTGAAGATTATATTTTGAATATATATTAACAGTTGTTATAACATATAAGGTAGGATGGAAAACTTATAAAATTTATATAAATAATTCAAATTTTAATTTTAAATTTTTTTATTATATATAATATTTTTATTTTTTAATTACTTAGTTTCGTATTATTTTGGTTAATGTCATATGCTTTTCTTGTATAGTATTGGGTTTTACAATCTGTTTATTTTAATAAAAAAATTTTAAGAATCTAATTGTAAGATATTAAAATAAAAATATTTTATTATTCAATATTAAATGTAAAAAATACAATAAAATTATTTTTATTTTAAAAAATAGATTTTCTTCTACTATCAAATCATTAATTATAATAATTTTTTAATCAAATAAAATAATACGTCATTTTCTTATTTCATACAAGTAGATAGACCTATTAAAATGGGCTAATCCGACCTTATCAAACTAATCTAACAGACAAATACTATATATCAGGCCAATCCCAAGTCGCATTGCTATACTCCCAATCCCTATTTTAAGTCGATATTTATTAGGGAGGTTTTTATAATTCGTTATATTTTATTATTATTATTATTATTATTATCATATTAGTTATTTATTTATTATTAATTATATATTATTAATTAATTAAAATATATTATTATTTATTAAATATAATTATATATTTATTTTATGTGTTTATTTTATTTAATAAAATAAATATATATTATTAAATGTATATTGATCAAGTCCAAAGTATTATTTATAAAAATAAATATATTTAATAATTTATATATTAATAAATATATATATAAATAAATAATTATATAAATAATTATTTATAAAAATAAATTTAATTTAAATAAATTAAATTTAAATTTAAGATATAACTTTTCAATATATTAAAATTTAAATAAATAATTTTAAATTTAAATTTAAAATATTTTTTACTTAAAAATGGAACATTGAATTAATTAATTCAATTAACAAGTTTAATATTAAAGGTTAAACTTACATAAAAAAATTTATAACAAAAATAAAATATACTATGTTATACTTATATTATTTAGTGAAACTGACACATAAATGGCAAATAAATGGGATGAATATATAAGGGAAAAAAAGGATAAATATGCAATGAAGTAAATAAAAGTAATGTCTATAAGTTATAAAACTTTAATAAAATTTCAATTAATATATGTTTAATTTCAAATATAGTACTTGAAAGATTGATATTAAAAAATATTGATAAAATTTAAGTAAATAAATTTTAATTTAAATTTTCAAACATGTTTATAAAAAAATAGAATAATTAGTTCAATCGATACATTTTATATTAAATATTTAACTTATTTAAACTAATTTTATAATAAAAGTAAATTATATTATATTATATCTATACTACCTAGTGATATTAGTATTAGAATTATAAATTATTTATTTATATATATAATTTATAATAAAAATAAAATATATCATATAATATATACACACTATATAATAATATTAGTATTTGAAATATATGCAATAGGAATGAACATATAAAAAAATAATTAGGTAAATAAAATAATAAAAATAATGCATCACTTATGAAAAGTAACAATGCTTAAAAATAAAATATATAGTTAAGAAATTTAATTAAATTAATCTTAAAATTATCTAAAATATATTTACAATAAAAAAATATATATATTTTGTATTCTATTATTTAGAGATATATATTAGTGTTTGGATTATAAATAATAGAAATTGAAATGAATGCATTTCTTATCAAATTTTTAATTTATGTAAAATATGATATATTTTATGTTGTTTAACTTATAAAATTCCTTTTTATGAAGTTATGATTATTATATATCGTTGTTATTATTATAATTACTCTTATTATTATAAAATATAATTATATTATATTATTATCATTTAAAAATTATTATTTAATAGAATTAAAAATAATAAAAAATAAATTAATACATAATAATTTTTAACGTGAAAACCCCCCATTAAGAAGGGTAAAAATCACAAAACCTAATTCAAAAAAATTTTATTATTAAATCAAATAAGTATAAATATTTTGTTAACTTAAGTTTATAACATATAAATAAATCACTATTTCTAATTATCTCCTTCACTGGATGATGATCCATCTTCTTGCAAATTATTTTATTGTCTATAGTCATCTCTAAATTCTAATCATTCATACATAAATGTTTGTCATCTAAAATTCGCTCACCAAGAGAAAATACGCTTTCTATTACTATTGAAGACATAGAGAGGTTAGTATACCACATGCTATAAGAAAAAGTATAGAATATTATGTCATTTATGCTTTCCACCATTCTAAAATGATAAAATTTGGTATATTAACTACAATAAGTGAAAATAAGTAAGAACTTAACTCATTATTAATTAAAGGAGTATCATCAATTAAATCTAAAAAGTTATTATATTTTTCAGGAAATTGGACACTTGTTTTTGAAGAAGATGAAAAATCTATGTGTGAATGTGAAAAATTAAATTTATTACTATATACTTGAAACATTTCTAATAGTAAATTGTTTATATCATTCATGTAAAACTCTAAGTCAAATTCATATTGCATATTTTCATAGTACTTTTATAGTAATTTTTTCACTCTTTCTTGTTTAATTCTAGGATCCATAATTACAATTATAACGTATAAATGAGGAATATTTCTAAAGTATTTATTCCATTTTAGTAAATATTCATTAATAATAATTTTAAACACATTAATACTTCTAAATTTTAAAAATACAAAACTACAATTAAGTAAAATATTAAGTATTGAGTGAGATGTTGGATAATAAGAACTAGATAAAAGATTAGTTACTATATAAAATATTTGTAAAAATTATAAGCAAATTTGTGTCCTTTCCCATTCAACATTTTCAAGGTGATGATTAACTTGAATTTTCATTGAATAAAAAGTATCGATGAGATTTTTATACTCTAAACAAAATTTCAACATTTTAAAAGTAGAATTCCATTGTATACAAACATATTGTGAAGGCATCTTAGGTTTCTTAAATATTTGAATACATAATTGTTTCCAATCATGCTTTCTAACTGATGATGATTTGATATATAAAACTATATTTCTAAGATTTTATATAAGTATAGAAATAACTTTTAATGCATCTTAAATAACTAAATTTAAAATATGGTATGTACATCTAAGATGAAAAAATTTAGCTTTAAAAATAGGATTTGGAGTTGGAATTAAAATTCTAATAGCACTAGTACTAGTAGATGCATTATCAAAGGTGATTGAAAATATTTTATTTGATATCATGTATTCAATACAAGTATTTTTTATATAACAAGTAATAGTAAATGCATTGTATAGTGGTAAAATTAGTTTAAAACAAAAAAACCCTTTTATGTAAAATAAAATTATCATCAATATAATGGCAGTTTTATAAATATAGATTATTTGAGATGATGATGTTCAAATATCCGATGTAAGTGCAATTCTACCTTTGAATATTGAAAAAATAGTTAGCTAAGCCTATTTTTTACTCTTTAAAAATTTTATTCAATTTATTTATACTAGTATTCCTACTCATACCATGTCATTGAAGATTAAAGTATCAAAGAAGAACCTTTAATTTTAGAAAACTAGCTATACTAAAAAGCATTTCAACATGACATATTCATTTACATATTTCACATTTATAACTATCTTGATTAGGTATGTTAGAATTTTCACTTGAAATATTTACAATATCCACATGTTTAAAAGAATAATGGTGTCTTATTGTACTAGTACTACTATAATTATCATAATTATAATTTTTTGAACAATATTTGTAAAATGCTTTAACTGCATCATCTAATTTTTTAGATGAAAATGATTTCATATGTCAGAATTTTTTTATCTTTTTGTTAAATCAAATAAAGATGTAAGAGTGTTTATATTCTTACGACTACAAATATGTTGTAAATATGGATATTGAAAAGAAAGAGGAGATGACATAAATTCGGGTGTACTTAAAGTGATATTTGTAAAATTGTTATTTGAAAAATTAGTAGTTACATTTTTTAAAAAATGTTGTTCATCAAAATAATTTTGCATATTATTAGGATCATTCAAATTCATAATTAAAATTTATTAATAATATAAAAATAAAATTACTAATATTAAATTTAACTAGAATAATAATTAACTAAAATACTATAAAAATTAAATATATAAAACTTAATAAAAATATAGAAATATAAGTATAGATTAGAAAAAGGTTGAAGAATGTCACTAATATTTTCTTTTGAAGTGAAAATTTCAATATTTTACAACTTCATGCACTACCTCCACTTTCAATCTTCAATATTTGTAAATAAATGATAATTATAAAAATGATATTGAAGAGAGAAAGAATGAACATTTGTTATGATTGGAAAATGAGAATTGAAGATAAGTATTTATAACAATGAAAAATATGTAAAATATATATGGAGTGGAATAACCATTGCACAATGGTTACAAACTACAAAGTGCAATGCAATGCAACAGCAAATTTCACGATCTAAATTCTAGTTTTGAAACTTCAAATTTTCTGCATTGGAAAAGGGTAGAAGAGTATAATACAGGGAGTCTATGGACTATCAAAGCCGTCCGCCTGATAAGTACACAAGCAAGCTAATATAATTAGTTAGGAGTAAATACAAGGCCAGGACTTCTTCAAGTGATAAGTCTTCAATATCTGGAATGCAAGTAAGGATTATAACCTCAATAGGTGGCATTTTTGTGATCACACAGAGATAAATCTTAAAATTTAAAAGGCAAACAATGCAAGACATAAATTAGCAGGAAAAATTTGAAGGGTAGATTTGCCACCATGCTCAAGTGCTTCTTTTGCTCATCGAAATCAATGAATTCATTAATTGAAAAATGGTCCAAAAAGTGTAACAAGGAACCATCAACTATTAAAATGAAACTTATTTATCCATAAATGAATTATTAATTAAAAGGGAAATATAAGTTTAAATGTAATTTTTAACTCTTAAAATATATGTGCCATTTAATTTCATTAAATAATTTATTTTTATTTTTTAAATGTTTAGTTAATTCAATTTTAACTCTTTTATTAAATTTTTATTAACTTTGTCAATTTTTATTTCACCTCTAAGTATTTATTATATTATTTTTTAGACAATAAAATTTTAAAATGAATTTAATTTTTATATATAATTAATAAGATGTTGATTTTATTCAAATTTTTTAATATGTAAAAAGAATTCTTTTACACCTATGTACAAGTCATTTTAATTAGTTTGAACAAAGCATCAAATAAAAATGATCTTTTAAAGTTAATAAATTAATAAACTTAAATAAAATGATCAAAACTATATAAATTAAGTATTTTAAAAAATTAAAATTAATTATTTTAATTAAAAATTAAAATGTACTATTTTATATTCCATGAGTGTCAACAATTTATAAAAAAGTTAGATATTATTTAAATTATATATGCACAACATAAATATATTATTATTAGTTAGACTTTTTTGTAATGTTAGTTAGATTTAATATAGCTAAATTGTGTGCATTATATGTATGAATTATAATTTATAAGAGAGATATACAAGTTGTAAGGTATACAAAGAGAAAGATTAATTGTAATTTATATTTAATGCACTTGAATTGCATGAATTGAGTAAAAGATAACATATTTTTTATTTAAATTTAATTTATTATAATATAAATTAATTTTATATCATTGCTAATTTTTATATTATCACATCAAAAATTTATCAAAATTTTTTTATTATTAAGAATTTTTAATTATTATTTATTAAGTGACATATTTTTTATTATTAATAATAATATAAAATATTTTATCATAAAAATCATATTTATATTTTTTTAATTATGACTTAGGTTATTAAGTATAATTTTAATATATAAAAAATTAAAAATTAAAAATTAAACATACAATAATAAATTAATTATTTATTATTTACTACAATTATCATACTAGCAGGCTAACCTAATAATCAAACAGGTTAACACTTACTAGTTTCAATCCTTTACTAGATTGGGTTAACCAATCGTAATCTCTTATTAAGTCGTGCCACTATTATCATTTTTTGTATTATTAACAGTCCCAATCCCAAGTCAGTAAAAATTATATCAGTTTCAAGCTAACTCATTAAACCTAATCCATTTTAATACTTCTATAAGTAGATAATATTTTTTAACTAAAAATAAATAAATCTTTTGATTGAGTATATGAAACTTAGCTCTCCCCTTTTCGACGTTATGGCATGATGTGTTAGTTGTGGGAGGCTTAACAGCTAGCTCTATTTATATTTGAGGTTTTGGGACAAATATTGCATGTTTTGTACAATTTTGTATATATCTAATTTTTCAGTGAGTTATTGGCTTAGGATCTCTTTTAAGACTTTTTTAGGTTATGCTCTTTGTATTGTTTATTAACACATGAGCTTATTCCTTGGAATTTTAAATAGAAAGTAGAAATTTTATTATGTTAAATTACATTCTAAATACTTATAATTTCAATTTTTATCAACATAATTATAATTAAAATTTTTTAAATTATCTATAATTTCACATCATTTTTAATTGGATACATACCATCAAACTTCTGCCAAATTTTGTCTAATAAACTAAAAATTTATTGACGTGACTTTTGAATTTCCTACATGGATTTTACTCATAAAAATAGATTGGAAAACATATCAATATTAAACTCATGTGCTTAATGCTTCCCCTTTTTGATCTAGAAATTTGCTCTAATAATGTCATCTTCTTCTTTGTGCTTAAAGCTTCGATTGAGTATCAAAATAGTGGATTATCAAGAGAGATTTACCTTATGGTTTCTTATTCGGTGATTACTATGCATTCCTTTGTTATGAAAAGATAGATAAGTTAAGTTTTTCAACTGCTAATTATAAATTTTGAGAGGTTATCCAGCAAAATTCTTGAGAAGGCTTTTTAAGGTTTATGTTCATCTGAGGCAGGCTAAATTCCTAAAGAGATTTTCCATGAATAGGTGTCTTATGTGCAATTTAAGAGAGAATATCTAAAGATCAAAAGGCTAATACTATATTACTAATTTTTTTGTAGGACCAAGAAGAGTGGCTTAAAATTAACAGCAATTGATGATCTTGTGGTTCCACTAAAAGGGTGTTTGGTTCAACTTGTGAGAATAGAAAGGGAATGGAATAAAGGAGAGTAAAGAAAAGAAATTTATTTATTTTTTGGAGTGTTTAGTTTATACAAAAAATGAAATCACACTTTTGTAATTCCTTTTCCTGTTATTTGGTTAACCACAAATAAAATAAAAGAAATCATAATAATCTTGTTGAAAAATTATAATAAATTAACAAAAGGATAATGAAATCCTTAAAATTATAATAAAATTTAATAAAAATCATAAAAATATAATAAGTTTTATGGAAATAGTTGTTGAACTTATAAATTCATAATGAAAACTTTAAGATTATAATAAAATTAACAAAAGTAAAAAATTACACATATTCATTTGTTATAAAATTTTAAAAATCATATTGAAATTTTTTAAATCATAATAGATTTTGAAAAAATTATACTAAATTTTAATAAATAATCATACTAAAAACAAGTAAATAGTTTTTCTTAATGGTATAAGAAAACAAGTAAATAAAATTTTTTCATTTTTATTACTAAAGAAATTTAAAACCAAAATGAGCAAAAATTACCTTATTAATAACATACTTTTTAAGAATAAGTTAAGTAAAAGACAAAAGAGTCGAAGAAAGTATTTTTTTTATTTAAGTTGGAAAGAGGTTTTAAAACCATATAACATGTAAAGGTTTCATCTGAAGGGAATCACTTAAGGTTGGATAAGGGTTACAAATTTTGGCTTATGTGAACCAAACATTATGTAAGGGAATCAAATACTTGATTCCATTTCTAGGCCATTAAAAATTCCTAATCAAATGCCCCTTGAGTTATATTGATTTAATGTTAAGTTTGACATTAGTGTTCTAATATGATAGTTAAGAATGGCTTTGGGCATTGGGATAAGATAAGAAAGCTTGAATGAAGTGTGTTATTGATTAGGTATGATAGGGACCCACTAATGGATTAAGGGATAGACATTTGGCTTTATATGAACCAAACATTATGTAATGGAACCAAATAGTATGTAAGGGAATCAATTGAGATTTGACTTTTCTAATTAATCTTTCAATCTTGAATTACTCAGAACCTATGCAATAATTCATGAATCCTATGCTAGATAACCATCTAAAATTTAATCAATTAAGATTAGCTGAATTAAGCAACTACTATAATTCTTAAACTAGATCAAAATTTATTTAAAGATAGAATTTGGTTAAATTGAGAAATTGAATTAGAAACCTCCAAATTAATCTCTCTCAACCATTTGCCTTTATGTGTAAAACCATGATTTATCAACTACAGTTCAACATTAAAATAGCAAGATATCAAAAATCACAAAGATGAATAGAATTATATCAAATCAACATTTAACACAAACAATTTCAAGAAATCAACACAAATAATTAGGAAAAGAAGAAAATTAATTAAAAAAATTTAACATTATAAATAATGATCTTACAATTCAAAAGAGAAAAGCCTCAAACTCCTTGAATTAACTCCAAACTTAGCCTTTCATGGCTAGAGAACATAAGTTAGAAGAAAATTATGTTACTAAATAGAGTGTAAAGTCTCCTAAGTTTAATATGTTCTCTCCTTTTATATAACTTAATTAACTTAAAATCCTACTAGATATGGATTGTATATCTCTTAGGAATACAAAAATGGGGCCTTTTATTTTTTAGAAGCCTAAACCTATTTTTTATAAGGAAATTAACTTTAATAGTTATGGTAATGAATTCTCACAAGTCTGAATTCTAACCAATATAAAACCATTAAAACAATATAATTTGATTAATCCATAAGCATGAAAATTGTAGAGTTAGATCTTATGAAGATTTAGGCACTGGTTTCACACTAATTGAACCTTTGTAACTTCATATATGACCCAAAAACTGAAATAGGCTCAATTGAGATAAAGATAGGACTTTATGTTCTTGGCTAAATAAGGGGTTAATGACTTTGAACTAGGTTTTGACCAAAAAACTAGAGTTATAGAACTTTCTTTAAGCTTTGCAATAGTATAAAGATCACTTCAATCTAACATCTATAGTCTAAAATATAGCTAAAAAATCAAAATAATGTCAAAATTCAACATTAACTAAATAAATTCAGAATATTGTAAAACAAACACTAAATTATAAAACAAATAAATATAACACACTAAAAGATATGAAAAAGGAGGAAATAAAATAGTAAATATTTTTCTCATTATTAAGCCTTTTCTTGAGGCAACTAAATATTTAATCCAAAGTTAATGCAAGAATGATACAATATTATTACTCGGTTCAATTTTATATATGTTATTAATTGATTGGTGGTCTTTAGAATTGTTATGATTAAAAGATCAAAGTTAGTTGATTTATTCTTTTTATATCATTATATATGTTTTGTTAGCAATTCAAAGGCTAAACAACAATGACTAAAATTGCATTTCTCAAAATAACCATTATGCTGTGGAGAAAAGGATAGTTAAAACGCTTTATGGCATTGTAGATGTCTTTTAAGGCTTAAAAAGTGACATGTTTGAAGACCAAATACTTTCAATGTATGGTGTTTTCATTTTGTAGAGATTAAAGCATTATAAGTTAATAAATACAAAAGTCTAACTTTTATGCTCATAACTTTACTTGAAGAGTGTATATGGTATTAGTCATTCAATAATAGGTTTACATTTTTCTATCACAATTGTTTTCAATGTCTTCTACAATGTAGAATATCAAACTAGATACATTGGTTAAGCAATGGATTTATTCATCCAATATGAAAATTTCTTGATCAAAAACTACATTTCCTAATAAGATTTTTAATCCAAAAAAGGTAGGTATGATAACGATAAGGCTTTCACATATTTAGATAGTTAAACAACAAGAAAGCAAAAGGAAGGGATGGATGCAAATTATTAATGATTAAAAATCCTATTTTTCATTAAATTTTATTATCATACAAAGATCAATATCCATACAAAATAGCCATAGCTATCATGCATGCAAAATTCAAGCTATAAAAACTATTTCCAATTGCCTTGTTTCCTTATTACAAGTATACAATATGACATATCACTCATTTCTCAAACACTGCAGCATTTTATGCATTAAATTAACCCTACACTTTCTGCCTATACCAAACTATAAATAATATAAGCTAAGAAATTAATAACAAAAGCTTCAAGGTCTCCATAGTGGTCTTCACAGATTTAATCATGACTTTTTACTCTAGAATTAATTCATATTATGAATCATTAGTTGCTTTATCAACTTATTAAAAATACCTATAGCATTTTTCTAACTTATCACATAACTAAGTAAAATCATATAAAATAACAAGTTAAAATGGTTATAAAGAAAGAAATCTCTTGATTGAATTACCTATAAAATAATTAAAAAATGAATGCAATAGGACTATCATTATACCATTGGTTGAAGCTAATTTGATTTTACAATAATTAATAAATGGTAAGTAGGAAAGGAATGACTTAGGACAACATAAGGAACTAAAATTTGTCAATATAAGTAGTCAATTAAATATTGTTTACATTAAAACTAATATATTGCATACCAATAGGTCTATATTAAACCCGACACATTATCAAGCTCAAGACATTCTATATATATACATAATGGTTTCTAACTCATTTTAAGACTTATGGCTAAGTAATATGTTTTTAAACAATATACATGAATGCAAAAAAAAAAAATAGAAATATTGGATTACTATAAGTGTTAGTTAAATATTAATATAAAAATTATTAAAGCTCCATCACAAATTTAGAAAAAATGAAAATGATCATTAAGAATAGGAATTCTTTTCTTTTATACTACTATAGATATGAATCTTAAAATAATAGGCACTGGATTTATTAGTATCATCCATGGCAATCAATAGGTGACTAAAGAAAGAAATAAAAGAAACTAGTAGTTGAGCCTTACCTAACCATTTATTTAAGGTTTTGAATTTATGTTTACATTAGAAATCCCATGTATAATGCCTAAGCTTGCCTTTGAGCTTGAGCTTAATGCAATAGTGTCACTACTCCGTAGGTGATAGAAAACTCCTCTATTTTAATACTCCATTGAAGCTTTGAGCATAAAGAAGAAGATAGCATTGTTAAGGTTATTGGGATCGAGAATTCAACAGTTGCAGTGAAAATTAACCAATCCTAGTTAAAGGATCCAAATGCTTATTTGTTAATCACCTTTCTCAACTTACTTTCAATAAAAACTCTAAGGTATCTACACGAACCAATAGATCACCAATGGACCTCCATGATCACTGATTGAAATTCTCCTCTTTTTGCCTTATAGTGGTAGCTACACTTTTTCAAGAGTTATGGTTAATAAAGGCTATTATGGTTTTTTTATGTTTTTAGATGCATGAATAATTAAATATTATTGCCCAACAAGCCTATTTAAATAGGTGCATAGAAAATTCTAACTAATTGGACTTTATTCCATGTATAATTATGAGCTTATAAATGAGCCTTATAATTATAATATGGAATTCTCATATATTAGGCTCAAACAATTTAGTCCATCAATTCTAAATCCGCTAGATTCTAAGCGTGTGATCCTATAGGTTCTTATTACATTGATAATAATCATAAATCATATTAATGATCATAAATAATGAGTAATGTCTAATAACACATCATTGTTACCCAAGTAATGAAAAAGTTAGTGATTTAATTGAACCTATATATGTGATCATCATCTATGATCTTTTATCCTAAATATCTAGATTGAACATGGAAACATAGACCGTATCATTCCCATATAGCCTAATTCAAAAATTTCTTGATTCTTAAGTAAATTGATTAAAGTAAATACAATTAACATTCTATGTCAATCCATCTAAGCATGACCATATATTTTTTCTTAACTTTACTTAATTAAGGAGCACACAGATATCACTCTTATTATATAAGAGGGATAAATTTCATCTTGATCATACAAATCCTTTCACATGATATGTGACATATCCAATAACTATCATTACATTTACTCAACTATAAGTGACAGAGAGTAGTGTCAAAATATAAAACTTATATGTAGGGAACTTTAGTGATTTCAGGTCAAAGAACTTTATTAATGATGATTATTAAGAATCATTCATAATAGTCATATAGCGATCCATGTAATGTTCTTAGAGTTGTTTGATCCACTATACAAGTTCTCTAACTTGTACTCATGTGTAGACTTAATATCTCATATAAGTTACTATACATACTAATCTCAACACATCGAAGTAACCCAATCCACAATAATATATGACTAAGGACATCTAAGAATACAATTATTCTAATATTATTATCATAATTAATTATATTATGCAGAAAATATATGTATAAATATGATAATTAAAATTGCCTTTAAAATAATATGATTTCAAATTATTAATCATCTATATGATTAATTTTAAGACATATATGCTAACAAAGGTAATTTCCTAGAACAAATTAGGGAAGCACCAAGAACATGAGTTTAAATTTGAGGCAATTTCCAATATGGCTTTATCAATAAAATCCATATAGGACATTTAAAAGTTACATCAGCAAATCAAGCATCCAATTAGATGCTATGTGAAACTATAAGTACCCAATTAAAAATTTTAAATCATAAGTATCCAAATTAAAAAAATTGAAAATATAGGTACTCAAAGTGTAATTTAACCATTTTATTATTATGATATGTTCAATCAAACCAGGACCTTTATTTATATGCAAATACTTATTAATATATCTATTTTTTGGTTTTAATATATTTTTTTATTCCCCTTAATAAATCTAACCTTAAAGAAAGGCAATTTGAAAGATCGAATTCAAGATATTTTATCAAGTATAAGTCATTTTGAAATTCAACATACTCATTTTGAGTTAACTAATTATATTACAAGATCTATTACACAATTTCTAGTCTTAAGCCCAAATCGAAACATTGGAAGCAACATCAATTTGTAAATCTTCAATTTTCATTTTTTTTAAAAATCTTTTACAATTTCTAGTATTAAACATGGATGACGACTTTGGAAGCAATGCTAGTTCATAAATCTTCAATTTTCTTTCTTTTTTTTAGATTAAAATTTAAAAAGTTCTGAGTTCACCCATTCTTTTCTCCTCTAATTAGGCCTCATATTGAAAATAATAAAATTTTAAGGGGTAAAAACTTTAATTTTCCCTAATTTGATTAGATTTCAATTTTTTATCCTTCATGATCAACAAAGTTTAATAATAAAAAAAATACTTACATATAAAAATATCTTACATCATCTATCAACTATTAACTAATATAATAAAACCACCACCTAGCCACCTACCCTTGTGCATCTCTAACTCAAACTTTCAGCTTTCTTGCACTTTTGCAGCTAATGTTTGTATCATGTAAGGATGGCTTTGAGATAAATCTTCATCTTGAATGCCCACATTATGCCAAATGTCCATCGATGTAGTCCTATTTTAACATCTTTTACAATAACTCGATCAGTAGCTTCAAATTTACTTAGGATTGCTAAAATTTTTTCTTTTTTCAATATAGTTTGATGAAATGATTATGCTAATATTTAGGTGAGTTTATAGAAAATTCAAATCATTTAATTCTTTAAACCTAACAAAAGTGCCTATGATTTCGAACAAAGGTGGAAAGGTTTAAATCTCCTAACTCTTATATTATGTTGAGTTATCTTTCAATATTTATAGGAAAAATATGAGGATGTATTCATTAACTTCAAACTACTTTAATGATTGCACATCAGCCTTAAATATAAGAGAGGATGCACTGCTAGTTAATGCTCCTATATTCATACATAAATATTCTATTTATATGTATGTATGTATGAAAGAGCCTTTCTAAATTTTAATCCAAGTTATCATTGTCCCTCAATTTATCTTAAGTTAACATCTTTTATTTTTTTAATTACAATTCTAGCCTTTATGATTAAATTTGGTTACCTTAAATGTAATATTTTATTTCATTTTCTTTAACATGTAAATTAGATTTAAAGTTGTTATTTCCATCAAATTAAAAAGGAAATTTTCTAATTAGTATAAAAAATATCAACAAAACAAGTAATTTGTTGGAAGGAAAATTAAAGGGACTAACTTTAATATAGCAAAAAAACATATATATATATATATATATATATATATATATATATATATATATATATATATATATGCAACACACACACACACACACACACACACACACACATATATATGCAACACCTAGTTAGTTTCATGAATTCTTTAAAAGTTTTAAACTTTAACATTTTATTTATTTTTCAATTGGAGTATTTAAGATTCTCCT
Source organism: Sindora glabra (assembly GCA_020226215.1). Lineage (NCBI taxonomy): Eukaryota > Viridiplantae > Streptophyta > Magnoliopsida > Fabales > Fabaceae > Sindora > Sindora glabra. The sequence goes on along the minus strand of CM035228.1, from coordinate 44,930,769 downwards.
GCCTTGGAAAATTTCAAGTAAATAAATTATTATTTGTGCATCTAATTTTTTTAAATCATTTTTTACTTTACCCTATGATAAAAGTCCAAATATTTAATTTTCACCTAATAATATTATAATTATTTATTTGGATAATATGTTACTTTAGGTTATCTTGAATTATTATAGGATTATTAAAAAATATAAAAATAAATAAAAATGATGAAATTGGGAATGAGCAGCCTTGATTTAGTAATAATAGAATTTGTATGAATAAAGAATGGTTATAGTAAAGTTAGGATTAATTTTATTTTTATGACTATAATGTTTCTTATTGCACCAAATATCTTTCCCTAAATCTTCTTTAAAGATTATATGAATGAAAGGAAAAAATTAAAAGGGTATGATCTCAGAATACATTTTAGCACACTATGACAAAACCTTTAAGTCCTTTTTCTTTTTTCTCATTTCCTCTTTCTCTCTTTGTAACCCACACATGTTCTTTCATTATTTTTTTATCCTTCTCTCATAATTTATTTTCCTTCCTCCATCAACCAACCACCTTTAACTACCTTTAGTTATCATATGCCTTTTCTTTTTTTGTTGTAGTCAACATTATGCTAGTAAAGCAAGGAAAAGTTATGATCTACAGTTGAAAATGGTAATGGATTAGGCATTCATCCTTCACCATTTTTTTAGCAATATATCATGTTCTGGTTACCATGGAGCTAAGGATAGCCTTTTTAAGATGAGATAAACCCACTTGAATTATAAAATTCTTATATTTGTTGTGTTTGATATTTGATTCAAAAACTTTAACTTTAAAGCTAGTTTTAAAATTTTTGGTAATAATCTTCGAGAAATATTGAAAGTTATGATATAATAAATTATAGTGAATTTTTTAAAGCTTCAAGGAAGTATTTTTAAAAGAAAAATAATTATTATGAATTTTTTTATAAATTATCCTTATAAATTAATGACTAAGAAGTATAGAAAAGAATCTTGGATAATTTAAGGATTTTTGAAGAGAAATAGCATCTAGAGGTGAATATATACTTTACTAATCATCAAAATCATTAATTTACCATATTTTATTATATAGGTGAATATCCATATGATTATACTTACATATATGCAAAGGTCTTCATATATTTATGTTTATGGTTAATTGTGAGAATAGCAATGTTTTAAATATTTACTCATTATTCTTACAAATAAGATAATGAGAATTATTTGTGTATTAAATGGCATAGAAAGAACATTTAGATTGTATAGATCATAATAAGCATATGCTTTACAAGAATATGATGTTTTAGGATTTTGGATTCTAATAAGATGGGTTAATAGAGTTTGAATATGATATATATGTAAATGACCACATGTTTACATCTATACATGATTTGGAAAAATATGGAAACACCTTATATTAATTTAGTCATGCCTTATTCATAAGATGACTTGATTATTTTGTGATGCATAAATTGATTTGTATTGTATAAATGGATTATTGTAATGGAATAAATGTTTATGACCATACATTTGAGGCATGACAATATTGTCAATCATGGAAATATGTAAAATTACAATTTCTATATAAATAGAATAACTGTAACATGGAATGTGATATGTAAGGCCATGCAATGAAGGCAAGGCATTGTTATTGCTTAAATTAATACGTTATAGTTATGCTTATATAATATTATAGATCATCATTAAATAAATACTTTATGGTTACACAAAAGAGGCGTGGAGTTGCTATTTAATAGTATAGTTATACTTATACTAGAAATGTACTATTAGGATAAATTGGGGAATGTGACATATGATGAAATTAATTCCATTAACATAGTTAATATGATGAATATGACTTTTACAACATGCAAAAATAAGAGTGTTAAGAAAGTGCAAATTTAGAAATGTGTTTAGAGAGATGTGAATAATAGATGAATGGTTTTTAGTAAAAAAGAGAGCAAGTATAAGGTTAGCATGGGAGGAACAAAGATGGAAAGAAAGATAGTACATAAGTATATATATATATATATATATTATACAATGAATTGGATTTTGATTGTTGTTAATCATCATTGTATAATATGATTATAATGCTACAGATATAGTTGAGCTTCTTAAGGTATTGGATATTATAATGGAATGCTTAATTACATGATATGAAAAGGTTTACCTATAAATAATCTAATTGTTAAGTGTATTATCCTTCTTTTAATGATTCTTAATATTTGAGATGTGAATTACTATATTGTATCCTTAAGTGAATGTATGATTAAGTAAGACTATAAATATATAATTTTATGATTGTGTGGACATCGATTTATGGAAATCTTAAGTCAAGTATGAAGTAAATAAATTGATTATCCTAGCTAAGAAGTTTAAATATTAAATTGATTAGCTTATCTATTTATTTATGATTTATTCCTAAAGAATTTTTATTTTAGTAAGTGTATGCTTATTAAATTCTTATAATTCATTCTTTGATTATTTTAATATTTTTAGGCTAAATTACATTATATTGTTGTATTACTTATCTCAAAGTTTAAGGCACTAGGATAGAAGAATTTGACAATTGGAATAGGGTAGAATATAATTAAATCTAGATAGATGTTATATATTATTTTATTTATTTTCATATATAGTTCTTAGTAGTTTTTGTTGAATTCATAGATTTGCATTCTGAGGCATGTGATCCTCTAAATATCCATAAATAGAGGAAACTTTATCCATTACTTTTTGGAACTTATATTGAATACTAGTCATCACAGAAATAAAAGAATCTCTGTTAAGGTAAAGTTTGTATAGTTTGTAGTAAGATTAGTGGAAACTAGGTAGCAAGTTCCATACTAGTCACAATTAGAATGGGTTGTGACAATATACCATATGGCATATCTAATATGTAAAAACATATAATATTGTATTTATAGTCAAAAATTGCTTTAAGCAAATTAATTTTTTTTTGCAAATATGGATTACATATAGTTCATTGATGGTATTTAAAACCTTTAATATAAGTAATGGAAATAGTAAACAAATGCATAAAATGCTATTAAAATTTATAAGATTGCATAAACAATGTAATCACACATTAATTAAAAACAATTTCACTATTGTTATGGAGACCAATTTCAAAAGTACATCAACAAGTGCAAATTAGTGCAATTGAAAGCTCAAAACACCTATACTCATTGATAGAAAGTACAATTTGATTGTAAAAATTTGTTAAAACAACATATTGCTATGAATGATGCTAGTAAAATGCTAGAATAAATGTGAAGCTCATGGTTATTTCTATAATGAAAGTGGCATAAATGAACCTTTAAAATTTCGTGCTAGTCTTATTCATATTTTAGGATTTTCCAAGTGATTCATTCTAGCCATTGAGAGTAATAACTACCTTATTCATTATTTTCATGTTCTCTACGTATCTAACATATAGCATTAATGCATCTTTGGAGGTATGTGCCAATAACAATCTTTATTGGCCATGAATACCATTTATTTATGAAAAACATTCCACTACTTGTATGTTGTGACATGGATAATGCTTAACTTTCGTTCCAAAGGTTGACCTATTGAAAAACTATCAAAGTGCAACGAATTTTAACCTATGTAACCTCTTTGTTTGGAATGAATGGAGCCATTCTTAGTCAAATCATGTTACCAATTAAAATCTGAGAAAATAGGCTAATAAAAGCCCCTAGTTTAGGTTCCCTAAGTTTAAATCAAAGGGAAGTTAAACTAAAGCACCTAGTCCATTCTTAACTTTTATATTATACTAAGATAATATAGCCTAACACTTTTGCTACAAAAAAATACTCATAATATTTACTTTTGAATTCCAAACTTCAACCATTATTCATTTTGAGTTAGTAATTTTCCTTATCCAAGTGACATCATTTCAATGACAAGGCTTTTCATTCTTTTGTCAGATAAAAAATATTTTTAGATAGGATATAGGATATATGGCACACTAGAAGTACCTTTATATGTGTAATCTCTTACATCTTGCCAAATTCACCAAAATGACCATATGCAAAAGTAGAAATTTCAAGTCTTTTTAATGTGAAATAACATATCTAGCTACTATTTTAAAACCCATTATCATTATCATTAATGTTCCTATTTTGGTAACCCTTTAACTTTTTTGTTTTACATCTCTATTCTTTTTTATGTTTCATTGCATTCTTGTGTTCAATATTATCTCTATTTACCTGTGATTCTTTTCATGCTAATACCATTTGCCGCCTTCATTTTCAAACCTTTCTATTTTTTGTGTAAACACCAACAATGACTTTTAAATCAACTGCTTTTACCTTTTTTTTGGCAATGAATAGGCATTGTAAAAGTCACTAACCACAAGTTAGCAAATTCCTCTATTTTGAAACGCTAAGCACTCCTTTTTGTTTTTGAAGTCCCTAACAATGAACTTCCTTCCTTTTACCTTAGTCCTCTTTCTCTAAATGTATTATAGTAGAATAATGACTTTTTCTTTCTTTTAAACTAATTTTTAAATCAAAAAATTACTTACTTATCCTTAGATTTCAAAAAAAGCAAGAACTTTTAGAAATTTCCCTCATGCTAACAGGGATTATCTTGATTGGCTTAATTATGTCCAAACTTAAAAAAGATAACATTACTGCAAAAATGTAAAATGATGTTAGGCAATTAACGTCAGTTAGAGATAAAATTAATGTTTATATATTAGCACGATGACATTTTTGAAAATATAAGCAATTTAACACATTAGCTCTAATAAAGAACTAACATTTTAAAACTTAAATATTTTTCTATGTCAGTTAATAGTTAGTTTAAAAAAATGGGACATAATTAACACATAAGCTTTTTTAGATAGCCGATATCTAAATTAGTGCCAACCACTAACTTTGAAAATTAATAGAGCTTAATAAATTAATTTTTTATTTAATAATCGATCTGGTTTGTGTTCCAATATAGTTTTTAATTTCATACTTTGACTCAATGAATCTTTAAAGTTTCTAATGATATCTCTTGTTTGGAATCTTGTTAAAGTAGGCCATTTATTTTCTAAGTTATCTAGTGATCTCATGGAATGGATAGGGTATTTCAATGAGATTTGCAACCAGATTGATAGTGTGATCAATTTTATCACGTGAAAGCATTTGCAATCCATAATCTTTGGTGATCATCCACTTTTGCAATTAGGGTTTGCATGGAAAAACTCAACTACCTTCCAATCTTTCATTCATATGTAGTGCCCTTCTTTCATGCAAACTCTTATAATTAAAGAAAATTAAGCAATAATTAGGATTTTGCTTTGAGGAAGAAATAAAGGTTTGATTGATTGTAATTTCATTGTATAATAATTTATTGTAATGTTGATGCATAATGCTGTATTGGTTTTAATCTTATCATTATTATTTTTTGATTTGTAATTTCAATGTATGATGATTTATTGTAATGTTAGTGCATAATACTTTCATTCAATATTTATTTACTTTTGTTTGTAAACTTGTAAACATCTTTGATTTTTTTTATTGTGATATCAGATCTTTGATTTTTAATGTATAATGATTTCATTAATTTGAAGTTTTAAAAATTTTATTGTTTAATTATCTATTATTTAGTAGGTTAAATAGCATATATAATTATTTAGTAATAGTGTGTAAGATGGTATTAGTTATTTGTAACAATGCTTGTTAGGGAGCAATATTCCTAAAAAAGACCATGTTGATTATTTATTAAACAATTAACATAATTAAAAGTTAATAACTTATTGCATTGGATGTTAAAAACCTGACATTGAAAAAAGGGCAAACTATTATATTTAAATATAGGGTAAAATATTAGACTTTGATTCCTATATACAGCTAAAGTTGAAAGTCTACCCTGAATAGCATTTTTGTAATTATGTTTTGATATATTAGACATCAATTTAAGTTATAACTAATGTAAAAAGTTTAGACATCAATTTTTTAATTAATAATCAGTGTGGAAAGTCCTTCACTAGATTAACTTTGGCTTTGTTTCTAAGAACCATACATATTCTTCATTTATACAACAATTTGCATTTTATTTGTTCGTGCTATTTGTTGATTTTTTCCCTTAACATTTGTTTAGCAAATCAATGTTGTCTCAACTTTAAGCATCTTTTTTATATCATTTGATGTATGTGAGCATTTTAGGTGTAGAAACTAACATCAGGGTTAGAAAGGCAATATCATTATATATTCTTGTAAAATTTCATTTTGTAGTTTAAAATTACTCTTCAATGGTTATGAAGATATGATTTAATCTCATTATTTTATATAGAAAATTGGTTTGCTAAATACACATCCTATTTTGTTCTCCCACCCTTTTTTTTGGGTAATAGTGGAAGTAGTTAAACTATTAAACACACATATAAGCAAGGATTAAAGATCAAATCCTAAATATAATAGAAAGTATAAAACCTTTAAGGGATATCTAATGCCATTTGAGCCACAACATTTTAGCTTTTATTTTTGTTTAAGACAATCTTGTTTTCATGTTAAACTTTTATACTTGTATTTTTTATTGGTATAGCTTTGTTAGATGTTAATTTTAATTTGTAAGTGAAGTTTTGTTTTACAGTCATGTGCATCAATTTTTTATTATTCCATCTTAATTATGATATCATAATTATAAGGTTAGAAAGTTACCATTTGTTAGTTAACACTTAAGTCACATGTTATGTTGTTAATGTTAAAACTATTTAAACAAAAATGACATTGAATTTGGTATTGGTAAAAGTCGCAATGAGAAGGCATTAAAGGTCTTATAATTATAAAAGATATAAAACTTCTATGAGTTAAAAAAGGTAAGTTCTAGGTAGAGTTCAATAAGAAAGGCTAGGTAACTAGACCTAATACTATAAAATTCAACAGCTACATCAAGATTTTGGTATGCACCAAAGTGCCAATCATCATTGAGCTTTGGCACTAAATACCAAATGACATTAAAGATAGCATATGGCAAAATGTATTGGCAAAACAATTATACTTATCTTTGGTCCTTTTTAATTCATATATATAATTATCTTATTGGATTTATGCATAAATGTCATTCATGTGTGTACTACCTTGCAAATTGCCTTCGATATTAATGAGGGATGGAGTGACTATATTCTACAAATGGTAAGCAAAAGGTAGAATGACTTTAAGATAAATTTGATGTAGGATTACATCACCTTGGATAGGAAAGGTGATAAAAATTGACAAATAATATTGGTTTGATCTTTAAATGTGAATAAACTCCATAGAGATACATAAGTCTAAGGAATTTCAAGTAATTACGACTATCTCACCAAGTACTTTATTTTGCTATTAACAGTGAGTCCATTTTCTTATCACTTATTTTGTTTTCTTGACAACTAGCTAATAGTGTAAAGAATTAAGCAAATTAATTGGAAAAAAACCTATAAACATAAGTTATCTTAGGGTAGGTACAAGTGGGTACAAGAGTCTCTAAGAGAATTTAATACAAGATAAAACACTTGTGCTTAATAAGCATGAGTTATGGAAGAGGGTCATAGTTAACTATCAAAATGATTACATAATTAAGGAAAGTCAAAGCTTGTTAAATGACTAATAAATGATATAATTATTTTATTTGTTAATTAAGAAGTGTTAAGAAAGAATTGTTCAGATCTCAACACTAAAAATTATTGTTCAGTTTTAAGCACAAACTAATCATGTTTAATTTCTTTAACACAAGATGAGTTTATGTACTAAGCCTCCATAGGAAAGTTTCAAGAATGGAGGAGGAAAGATATGTTAATTACTGTTCAACGTGCTCAAGAGCATCCTCGACATGTTATAGGCATTAAACAAGTGATGGGATATAAGGCTTACTTTAGAGGAGCTTTAAAAATATCATTATAATTAAGGACTATTTAATAGATATGCGAATAAGTTAATTTCAAAGATCACTAGTAAGGTGATAGAGAAAGTGAAAAAAGATTTGCTAGAGAAGGTGAAGGTGAAGGGTATATTAAGAAAAGAGGGCATGAAACTAGTCGTTACCTTATTGGATAATAATAAGCTACAGATAGAAACCCCTATTCCATAATAGGGTAGTTATCTCACTGAGCCTAGCCCCTTCACCTTTCTACCACAAGTGAATGTTTATTACCTAATTACTTATTGATAGGTATTCAATTAACATGTAATTTTACATTGATGCTAATTAATTTGTTTATTTACCCTTAAAAGATAGATGTAGATGTCAATTGATGATTATAAACCTTTCATTAGGTAAGTGGTGAAGAGGTTAGTTTTCCCAAACTATGTGCTTCACACCCAACCACTACTAAAGGAATAATATTAGATTGTGATAAACATTGTTGAAAAGGCATAAATGAGATGCTAGTGTCAATTTATAAGGTAGCTACAATCTCCTTAGCGGTTAACACTATCCTAGATTGACCAAAGGCTTTGATTACATTTTTCATATAGGTAAGGTTTTTTACTACTTCAATCTTCTTGCTTACAATTAAATACATCTTGCCTCTATTGTTTGATTCTTATACTTTTCTACAATTCATATTAGGTATTTTATACGGAAACCAGTAAAAGGCCATCGAAGGAAGCCAAGGATAATAGTGGAAAGTTAAAAGAATTCAAAACTTTAGCAGCCCATCCTCAATAGTTCCATGAAAAGGATAAATCTTGGCCTTCTTAATAGCTCCAATCCATTGCAAATGGGATGGAAAGAGTGGACTCGATATAACTTCATATGAGAAAGGAGATCGTTAGAGAAATATATAACATTTTTCTAAACAAGGAGTTTATACAATAGCTTTTGAATATAGAGGAACTTATGTTAGCTATATATAACTTTAGATAAGGTGCAGTTATTTTTAGCCTTTTAGTCTTCCTTTTTTTATGTATATATTATACATTATGAAGTTAAACTCATGTGTTATGAAAATAACAAGTATTTGCATTATGTTTGTGAAGACATAGAACTAGATACTTTTTTAGTTCCCTAGATTTATATTGGACTCAACAAGTGGGGAATTGTCATGAATTTTTCATAAAAACTTGTGAGTAGTGTAGAAAGTCACTATAGGTAACAACCTTTTCCTACTAACCTTTCTTATACACATCTAATGTAGTATTTTGATATGCAATCATGCCTTGCTTTAGGAAGTATATAGTTTTTTGAAAATTATTTATGAAATATATTTATAAATCATCATGCAAATTTATTCCAACTATTTTTCCACTTACCTTTATGCCAAAGTTGAGTTGGCCTACTTCTAACCTATATAATAACAACATGCACTTAAAGGGAGAAAATGCTTGATGAAAAAAAAATAAAAAAGTGATCTTGTTTGAATCTTAGTGAGTGGACATTAAGATTTGAAAATAATTATAATCTAAACAGTAATGTAACATATGATTCATAACACATGTGCATAATTCATAAGAAATAACCAAGTTTCTATTCTAATGAATACTTGTGTTTTCACATTTTCACCAAGGAGGAAAAGGTGAAGTTCCTAAAGAAAAATCTACTAATAGAAATATATCCACACCATATTAAGTCATAGTTAAGCATGCACCATTTATTTTTCTTTTCTCCTTCTTCTATTCAACCTTAACCTCATACACAAATGGGGAGTTTCATTTAAAAAAATTGTAAATATATTTTATAGTTCACATTTCAATCATAACATAGTAACAATATTAATCAATAAAAATTAAAAGAAGAAAGCACATAAATTTCTTTATGACTCCTTTTAGCCTTGTCCCTCATGGCACCAACCTTATTCTTCTAAGCTTCGCCTGACCCCCTCACAAATAGGCATATAGACATAGTGCAATAAAGCCATAACAATAATATTATCACCCTCACCATCATCAAATCTCATACATTTCATAAATTATCATACTCACACACACACACACACACACACACACACACACACACACACACACACATATATATATATATATATATATATATATATATATATATATATATATATATATATATATATATATATATATATGTATATATAAGTGCATCAACTAGCACTTTAATCATTTTACCATAATGATAATAACATCCATAAATTCAAATATAATAAAATGCCTTATTCAACATAACATTCCAATAAATTAAATAAGTTTCCATATCACATAGATACAACACCCACGTCAAGTAATAATTGCAAAATGAGTAGGTAAACGATATTAGTAATAATACCTCATTCATATCACAATGCACAACATAACAAGCTATTTCAATAATTGTATCAATTCCATATCTATGGCACCATATTAATGTTAAAATTATACATAATTTCATTTACTATAGAAGAACAGTACTTAGTTATTCACTTATATTACCTTCTATTATTTATATTTCAAATCATTTACTTCTATTTTACATGTTTAAAGAAATCAAACATTATTAATTATTGTAAAGCATATGATACTATAGTGAAATAGGGTAGAAGTAACTATGTAATCGACTATAGATGTCTAGAGATAAATCTTGACACCTATAATCAACTACAAAGATTTAAAAAGTAACTTTGCACTTTCATAGTCACAATATAGTCTACTATGACTATTTAGAGAGTAATCCAGGCATGTATGGTCAACTATGCTAGTCAAAGCACACTTTAATGTGCATAGTTACTATATAATCAACTATTACTTCACGAATTATAGATTTCTTTACAAAAATACTATTCATCCAATGCTTTTAACCCTAAATATCATATTTATCATACAATATTATCACCAAACTTTCAAAATCACAACTATAACTTTCTAATAGCAAAACCTATCAAATAGACTTCAATACTAAGCATAAATTAATATTTCAAACTTATTTATCAAAAACCTTATAAAATACCAACTCTAAATCAAAAAGGTGAATTAAAGTTAAAATTTTGGTAGAATGTTACTCACTTAATCTTGAAGAGCATAGTTGGTGCATGATTATGTTAAAGGAGTGGCTCATTCTTCGTTAAAATGGAGAAAAGCTAAGTTAGGGCATAAACCCCTTTTTAAATCCAAATTCTATGTTTTCTTTAATGAAACTTTGATTTAATTCATATAGAAAGATAGAAAATGCAAAAGAGATTAACATACTTAAGTCCCTTGAAAATTGAAGAATAAAAGCTCTTTAAATCTTGTGAGAAAGGATGAAAAAGGAGGAAGAACTCTATAGGGCTTTATAAAAAAAGAGGGTAAGCGGGAGAATAATAAAGGAAGTTGAAAAGGGTTTAGGTTAAACAAGAAAAAAAATAGCCCTAAAGAGTAATTTAGGAAAATAATTTTCATAACTCTTCTTTATTTATTTCCTTTCCTATTTCTAATTCCCTCCAAATAATTACATTCATAAATTTCTTCTACTTAACCTTACCAATCATGAATTATAGCTTTAGAAAGTTATAGATTCTTTTTTGTTAAGATTCCTAATACATTCATTTTAAATGTTTATCATATTATGTATTTCAATAATTTTCTATTTCTCTCTTCCTAAATTTCTAAAAACCAAATAAGTTATAACAATAAATAAATAAATAAAATTTTAAATCCTATAGGCATGACAATGCTCCCTTGTTTAGAAGAATTTATCCTCAAATTCCATAATTAACTTGTGTAGCATTCATTTAAGGCATCTTACTAACTTAAAAAGTTGTAAATAAAATTTATAATGCTAAACCTTAAAAGCCATACATCATTTGTTCACTTCCAATGATTAATCCATTTCCTTTAGTTTACATCAGCTTTAATTTTTGGATTGATCCTTAGTCAACATATCCACCGTCTCTCTTACTACTTCATAGTTATTCTACACACCCTAACTTTACCTTCACTTCAATATAATTGGCATAAACCTCACGTGCTAAGCAATTAACATTAATGTCCATTAATGTAAGGTCAATAACTTAAAAGAGCATAAGCAAAGCTTACAACTCTTTTTCTTTTGCCTTTATGTAAACCCATCTTTACTTATTTTGTACTACCATTATTTTCATTACATAAACATTGGGCTTTGCACAATTATAGCATCATTAAATTGTAGTATAAGGGTTTAGTTTCTAAAGCATAGTTTTCTAAAAGGGTTACCAACTTATATTATCACCCAACCTAAAATCAAATTTATGTTCCTAAATTAGGATCTTTTGATAAAATTAAGTATGCTCAGTAAACTTTTCAAATCATTGATCCCCATTAAACTTGTGTGTGTACAACAATTTTATCCCAACATTTTGAAAATGTAGGCATTGCTAACAAGTACTAGAGCTTGCTCCTACCTTGGGTAAGGGATACATCAATTTTAAGCATTATATAAGTAATAGGAAACTTGTAACTATTTGTTATTATAACCTAATTATAATTATCATTTTGCATACTCAACTCTAAAGAAAATATCATTGCGTTGTAATTGTGGTTAAAGAGGTTAAACCCTCTCTCGCTAAACTATTCGATCATACAATAAAAATCTTATTTAAGTTAAATGAACCTTCAAGGATTTATTTGTAATAATAAATATTCTACATTTCTCAGGAACTTTTTATATTATCATTAATACATGCATGAGCATTCAAATGCATTTGTCATGAAACATATAAAAATAAACTTTAATATAACTCACACTTCTTCTTACATGACTATTGTTAGGTTTTAGTCTATTTATGACCTTCATGATCCCTATTATATCTTAACATGGATATACATGCATTTAAAGATGATATTTGTAAACTTTAAAAGTTGTTGCCACATATACATTTATCCACACAACTCAATAGAAACAATAGTTATCAACACGAACAATTTCAATTCATTATTTTACATAAATTTATTTTCCAAATATAAATTATCTCAAACCATAAGTTATGTAAATGCTTTTGAAAGCAAATCCAATTCTAATATACAAAAAGAGAAAATCCCCTAAACTTATTACTCTAACCACCTATAAGTAATTTAACATCTCAAAATTATTTTTCAATCATATTATAAGGTTACAATATGCTTAAAGCTATTTCAAATTAATATAGTTTACTTTCGAACATTAAAATACAAAATAAAAATAGATAATATACATATATAATAATTACAATTTTAAAGTAGAATTATTTGTTCACTTTTTAAATCATGTCATATCTATTCTTGCCAAGCATTATTGTTTTTAAAATTGCATAAAATTTAAGAATTATGATCCCTTTGTAAGGTCTCAAGTTCTGGAGCAATCCACACCACACATATTTTAATCCACATCTTATTCATATTAACTTTGATGGGACGATATGTTATGATCTAAAACTAGTCTTGATTGACATTGAAACTGCTATCTAGCTTCCACTAACATAAACTAAATTTGTAATCCACTAATCTAGTATACATGGAAGATTTAAGAAACCTTTCAAATAATCATAAAGAAAATGATATTATTAATTAAAAATAATATGTTTTCAACCTTATATAAAATTTAAACATAACTATTAACTCATTGCTCTTTTTATACTATATAGATGATGACCCATAAACATCTAATATACATTATCTAATATTACCTAAGCCATACCAAATCAACTCTTGGAAGTTCTATTCAAAGTTGGTGCCAAATCTTCATCATATAGTTTGTAAAGATATGACACACAGAAGAATAAGTCGAGACTTAGTGAATGAACATTCTAATATAAATAAGTCATAAATACTTAATAAATGACTTATTGGCCAAATTTACCTTTTGATAGCCTATACATTTAAGCAAATTCACCATAATAATCTTCTGCACTTGTTGATATTAGTGATTAAAAAATCATATTCTTTATGCCATAAGGTCATCATATCATGTGTATTGCCAAAAAAAAATCATCATAGTACTTAATCATTGGGTTCATAACCCTCATCCATAACATTTTTCATGTATAATACATATATATTCACATTAAAATCAAACATTCAATGTATGATTTAATCAGCACATAAAAAGCCAGTAAACCTCTTTATGACTTTGGGGTTATTCTTATACCTTCACAAATCCAATCTTGTCTCTCTGAGGTTTGCTTTATACCTTCATAAATTTTTCCAAATTTAGTGTTCACATATCATATCACCCTTATGATAATTCACATATCATTGCATATATCCTTTTGATATCAAATCTTATATAGGCATTTCATTATCATTTATGCATGTCCTTTTGATACTAGATCTCATACATGCATCTAATCTCACAAATTCATTTTAAGTAGAACTACAATGCCTTTCATGCATGGCTATAAGCAATTATAACACAACTAGTTAACACACATTAATATAGAAAGGCTATTTCACATCGATTATTTAATGGATTCAACATCAATTTTGGACCATTGTTTTATTAAACATCATAGTAAATATTTTATAATATCAGTTACAAAACTATAATAAAAAATAAATATTATCTCAATTCGCATAACAAATAAATTATCATCATTTCTTGCATAATACATAACTTAGTAATCAATTACATTTAAATACATTAGTTTTTGTTAATTAATTTTTATTAAAAATTAAAAATTAATATCAACTTATTTTAATAATTGATGTGAAATATGTTAGATACCATGTTACTGATTCATATAACCAATATTGTATTACTCTTCCTTATAAGAAAATAAAACCCTTTTCCCTACACTTTTTTTATTCTGTATAATGTCTCAAATCATTTCTAACTACATTAATTCCAACTTGAGATACATTCATAGTTAACAAGAACACAATAGTCTAACATTTTCATACAATTTGAATATATAGGATTAGGAATACATAATGATTTGCACTACTAAATAGCATACATCTAGAGTATTTTCAAATTACAAGGGAAAAGTAAGCAAATAAAATTTTGAGTATTGTAACAATTACAAACAAAAAGTTTATCATGATAAAAGAAAAATTACCTCCTAATTTGTTGTGAATATCCTTATTCCTTGTATTTCTCACACCCTAACCGAATTAGCATCTTCATCAAAATTTCAATGTATATAAAGTAAGAAAATTTTGAAAACATTAATTGAAGGTTTATCTTAGTCAAATATGGGTGTTTCACTCCTAGTACCCAATACTTAATATATAATGTTAACAATTGCTAGAAAAGCATTCTTGAATCTAATACTTGCAAATTTGAGCAATATTAATTAATTTTTCATATATGATATTATATAAAATGCTAAAAATTATGAGTGAAGTTAAGTTTCTTACAAATAAAAACTTGTAAAAGTTGCATCAAAGTAAAAAGTAATAAAATATGATCAATTATGAAATTATAAACTAAATTGAAAGAATAAATTCAAAATATAAAATAAATCCTTATATTTATATTCTACACTTTTATAGTAAGTGCTAAATCTCACATATTCAACCACAAGCTAATAAAACTTTAGTCTTGAGAAATAACTAGTAAGCACAAATAAAATTGAAGAGAATTATCCTTAGGTTAGATAAAGAGTATACTTCATTAGATAAAGAATCATTTAAGGCTTTGCAAGAAAATTTGTAAATAGTATCATGAATTCACTCTTTTTATTTTCATCTTAGGCCTTGTTTTTTTCTATGTTTAAAGTTTAAATGTTAGTTACTAATTAAAAACTAACATGTATAACAAAATGACATTGATTAACTAAATAAATCAAAATATTTTTTAAGGAAAAACTTTATAATTTTATAATTCGATAGTACTAAAATTATTTTTTTATATTACAAAATTTTTCTTATATAATTAAACAAATATAAATTATAACAGATTGAATAATCTTACAAATAAGAAACTATAATTTATAATGAATAAAAGTTTTAGTTAAGGTTAATGAGAAATGAACAATTTAACAAATGAGAAAGTATATAAACTATAAATTTTTACTTAAAATATTAATGCACAAAATGGTATAAAGTTATAATAAAAACTTTTTGTTATTACAAAAAAAGGCGTAAATTAGGATACATTTTCTCATATCTCCTTTATAATTGCTTGACGTTTTTTAAGTTTGAGGGTATGTAGATAGATGCAAACTAATAATAGATTATAGTGAGAAAAATCTGCATCACCATTTATGCATTGAACTCAAGCCTACCAATGCAAAAATGGACATGTTTTTTTTTTCTCCTCACAATAATTTATTATCATTTTGTAACTCATCTTTCCATTTTCTCCCTAATTATGCTGCTTGAGATGTACCATGAAAAATAGAGACAACTTTAGAAGGATTGATGGTTGCAAGCTAGTGATAAAATATGTTAAGAAGAAGCAGTATATCCATTCTTATAATGAATTCAAGGTTAAGCCTTTCAATGTAACAATGGTCATACTACTTATTGTCATACAATTTCTCATTAACTTACATATCATTGATAAGATATTGCCTAAATGGTATAAATGGAGATTAAAAGTGAAATTTATAGGCATCATGTACATATGTTTTACTTTATAAAGTTTAACTATTGATATACCTTAAAATGTTATAATTTTTACTAGTTCCTTGACAGATATTACTAAATAAAGTTTAGTATTTATGATCTATTTTTTCATCTCTTAACATAACATGCCACGTAAATGCCATCATTAGGTTAGATGTCAGTTATGATATAAAAATTGCAATGGTATCTAAATATAATTTTACCAAGCCACATTGATTTTAATAGATAATCGACATTATTTAGTTTTTTTTTACAACTTTTGATATTTTTTACAACCTCTTCATCTTAACATTTTTCTAACAATAGTTTTAAAGAAAAGTGATAATTCACTAGGTTTTGTTCATTAATAGATTAGGTTATGATAATGTTAAATTAAAATATGAATCTTATTTGAATCATTTTGCTAATATTATTTAAAATATTAGTTCCTACTTGGGCTATAACACCTATTGCAATTACCTTGATAAAGTAACAATAGAGTTTATTGATTAATATATCTATAAGGATCACAAGATTAACCCTCATAATCTAATCTATCAATAAACAAAATTTAAGATTTGTGCTTCCAAAAAAGTAATGGTAATTATCTTCATGGTATCATAAAAAAAGTTCTTAATATCTATAGTAACCATTTTATGACCATTATTAGTGAACCCTTATAGAAATATTAGCTCTTTCTTGTTATAGTACTCTTATATTCACTTTGTTTAGTTAGTAATACAGAAAAGAAATAGGGCCAATAAAGGATGACAACAAAAGAATGGTGACTTGCATCTTAGTAGTTGATAATCGAGCAACATCAATTATATAATGTCCTCTTATGCCACTGTCTAATGAAATGAATACCTAAATAAAATATGGAGTGAAAGAGATGCTAAATAAAAAATAGATTGAATGAGAAACTTTAGAGGCAAAGAATTTAGATAATAAATAAAGTGAAAGAGAAAATTTATAAATAAGAGAACAAGAATAAACATTGATTATTTAATAAGAATTAACATATAAATATAAAAATCTTACACAGCGAATGCTTTTTGGATGATGATTATAGGAAATCAATAAAATAAGTTCTAAGTGCCAACCATTCTAAAAACAACCTAAGAGATGGATCAAGAATGAGAAAACTTGAAAGTTACATAAACAAAATAATAGGTTTACTCTATTTTAAGACATTAGTTTTTATAAGTTTAAAGAAAAAACATTAGTTTCAAAATTAATAAAGAATGTTTCTTTAATTTTAATTCTTAAATATCATAAATTTAGGATAAGTTATATATTCTTTTTATATATTTTTGTTATAATGATACAAACATCAACACATTAAACATGAGTTTACTATGCAAGAAAGAAAACATCAATAAAAAATTTATTCTATAATTTTATTCATTTTATATATTGTTATATCAATAAATAGAAATTCATAATAATATTATATAAAAGAAAAAAGGCATGGTTTGATAATTGTTGATGATTTCTTTAAATTTATTTGCATATATTTTCTTACACATAAAGATGACATTTTTGAAATATTTGAGAAATTATGCAAGAAAGTTCAAAATGAAAAAGGAATTTGCATCACAACAATTAGAAGTGACCATGGTGGAGGATTCAAAAATCAAATTTTTGAAAATTTTTATGATAAAAATGGTATTGGTTATAACTTTTCTTATCTTAAAACTCCCTAACAAAATTGAAAGGTGAAAAGAAAGAATAGAATATTACAAGATATGGTTAAAATTATGTTTTTTGAAAATAATTTACTAATATATTTTTAGGTTGAAGTTGTTAATACATCATGTTTTATTTCAAATAGATGTTTCATAAGACCCATTTTAATGAAAATACCATATGAGTTATAAATGGGTAGAAAACTCAATATTAGTTATTTTCATATCTTTGGATACAAATGTTTTATCTTAAATAATGGAATAGATAGTCTTACAAAATTTAACTTAAGAAGTGATAAAGGAAATTTTGTTAAATACTCTAATACAAGCAAAGCATATAAAGCATACAACAAAAGAACTTTTATTATTGAAAAAATTATGCATGTTATTTTTTTTCAATCTAATACATGTTCTTTGAGAAAGTAAGCTAATGATAAAGGTCAAATTATTTCAAAAAAGCAAGAATTTAAAGATTAAATCAAATTAACTAGAAAAGAATAATTTGAATCTCATTTCCTAAAAGAGCAAAGAGGTTGCTATTTTAGGTAGAATGCTGATAATGAGCGAAATAATTATTATTTGGAATAGAATGATGAAACTATTGATAATCCAATTAAAGAGTAGTAACATACACCTCAAAAAAGCAAAGGAAGTTTACTAAGATAATGGAGAAATCATCCAAGTTATCTAAATGAATTTATTATTGGTGACTCATCTCAAGGTGTGAAAACTAGATTTTTTTAAAAAATAAAACTAATTTGACTTTACTACTATATATAGAACCCAAGAATGTATAAGATGCTCTTAATAATGAAAGTTAGGTGAAGGCCACAAAAGAGAAATTACATCAATTTGAGAAAAATAAAGTATAGAAGCTTGTACTATAACCATCAAATCATTCAATCATCAAGTGGATATTCAAAAATAAATTGCATGGATTAGGTATAAAGGTAAGAAATAAGGTAAGGTTAGTAGCACAAGGATACAATTAACAAAAAGGTATTGATTATGATAAAACTTAAGCACTTGTTACTAGACTTGAATTTATAAGAATGTTAGTATCTTTTACATGCTTCAAAAATTTTAAATTCTATCAAATAGATGTGAAAAATGCTTTTCTAAATGGATTTCTAAATGAGGAAGTTGTTGTGAAATAACCTCTTGGACTTAAAAATAAAGAAAAGCCTACTCATGTTTTTAAACCCACTAAAACCTTTTATGGATTATTGAACTCCAAGATCTTGGTATGAGAGGCTCAATAAATTTCTTACTAAAAGTGATTTTCAAAGAGGCAAAGTTAATATAACTTTCTTTATTAAAACCATTAAGCAAGATATACTAATTGTCTAAATTTATGTTGATGATATTATTTTTACATCTACTAATGACCTTTTATGCAAGGAATTTATATATTTAATAAAAGATGAATTTGAGATGAGCATAATAGGAGACCTTACATTTTTTCTTGAACTTTAAATAAAGCAAACAAAAGAAGGAATATTCATAAATCAAGCAAAATATGTAAGTGAGCTTCTAAAGAAATTTAAGATGGAAAATACAAAATTTATTAGTACTTTTATAAATCCATCCATAAATTTAGATAAAGATAAAAAAATAGTAAGATTGTTAATGAAAAGTGATATAGAGGTATGATTAGTTTACTTCTTACTTAACTGCTAGTAAACTAGATATTATATTCAGTGTTTGTATATATACTAGATATCACTCAAATCCCAAGGAATCTCATTTATGTGCTATTAAAAGAATTTTTAGATATATATTAAGAACTAGGAACTATAATCTTTGGTATCCCAAAGATAGTTCCTTAAATCTAGTTAGATATTTAAATACTGATTTTAAAAGATGTAAGTTAGACAAAAAAAAAAAAAAGCATTAGTGGAGTATATCAATTTTTGTGTAAAGAATTGTATTATGGCATACCAAAAAGCAAGTTTCAGTTGTCTTATCAATAACAAAAGCTAAATATATGATAGTAGGAAGCTGTTGCACATAAATTTTATGGATGAAAAGATAACTTGAAGATTATGGTTTGAAATTCTCATCTATACCAATTTTTTGTGATAATACAAGTGCTATAAATCTAACAAAAAATTCTATCATACACTCATGAACAAAAGACATTAAAATTAAACACTACTTTATAAGAGATCATGTACTTAAAGGAGATATCCTACTTTAATTTACAAATAGTGAAAATTAATTAGTGGATATCTTTACAAAACCTTTACATAAAGATAGGTTTTGCCACATTAGAAAAGAAATTAGTATGATTGCTTTTGAATAAATTGCTTTATATGTGATTTATGTGTTATTATATGCCCATGCAATATCACATGCATCATGATAAATGCACAAATGCACTTAAATTCTATGTGTTTTATCACTCATTTGCTTAGTATTTTGTGCA
This sequence comes from Sindora glabra, assembly GCA_020226215.1. Classification (NCBI taxonomy): domain Eukaryota; kingdom Viridiplantae; phylum Streptophyta; class Magnoliopsida; order Fabales; family Fabaceae; genus Sindora; species Sindora glabra. Next base: position 44,910,262 of record CM035228.1, on the reverse strand, counting down.
AATTGATTGAAAAGGATACTTAGATGCTCTTTATTTTGTTTTCAGGTCTTGAAATGACACATATGAGCATTAGAAAAGGATCCAGAAGCAAAACCATTCAAATTGTGAAGAATTGAAGCAAATTTGTTCACTCAGCAAAGAACACGGGGTATGGGAACCCCGTGTTCAGGGCCGTGTTTCTTTCTGGATTGCTTCAAGGCTTCACTGAGCATTTCAGAGAAGAACACGGGGCAGAACATGGGCCATGTACTACCCCGTGTACATTACTGCTTAACATTTCAGAGAAGAACACGGGGTAGAACATGGGCCGTGTACTACCCCGTGTACATTGCTGCTTAACTTTCGCTGAGAAACACGGGATAGAACATGGGCCGTGTGGTACTCCGTGTACATCACCAATATAAGTTTTGCGCAAAATTTTGAAAGGAGAGACGAAAGAGGAGAGGAGAAACTGAGAATTAACAAGGAAAGCTGCTGGGAGAAGCCCTAGGAGAGACCCAAACTCACCAAGGGCATCATCTAGCGTGGATTCAAGCAAGAAATTGAAGAATCAAGCAAGAAATTTGTAGATCTTCATGGACTGTTTGACTTCCTTCTCTGTTTTCTTGTTTTCTTCTGATCTTGTAATGTTTTCAACTAAACCTTTGTACTTAGCTTGGGTGAACTTGTTCATGGAGTTATGGAACTGAATTTTATATAATCTAGCTTGATTTACTGTTGAATTATGATTTGATTTTGCTGTTTTGTCTGGAACAAGCCAATATATCCGGAATATTGGATTTGTGTTATGGATTAATTGATTCTAGGTTGAAATGACCAATTGATTAATCGGATCTTACATGATCATTGGGGATATCAATTAGACTTAGAAATTAAGCTGATTGTATTCTTTTGCACAGGATGAAATGTCCAAGAATGGATTCTAAGCAAGATAATGCAACCTAGATAAGTGATTACTAGAGTAATTCTGGGCACTTAATCTTTTGGTTAGTAGCTAGTAGCCTTGCAATGAGGTATAGCTTAATTTTAGTAATCTAGCAATCTTAATTAACAGTAAACTAAGTTAGAGGACTATATTCATTCCATAATGACATGTACAAGGGATCCTTAAGCTGAGTACGCTTTTATTTCATTGAATCAGACTTTATTTTGATAGCTAAGCTCTATTTTACAACTTATTCTTGATTCACACTATCAATTGATCTGCCTAGATAATTTTACTTGAGATTTAGTTAGTATTCAACCTACAATCCCTATGGAGAACGATAATCTTTTATACTATAACTCGACTTAACCCGTGCACTTGCGGGATATAGAGGTCAAGTTTTTGGCGCTATTGCCGGGGATTGTATCTAGTTAATATTAACAGCAAATTTTGAGTGAATTAGACTAGGCAATTCTTTTTCCTTTAGTTCATAATTCATCTTGTTTTAATTTTTCTTACTTTTATAACATTTCTTTCTCACCTTGTTCTGTTCGAGTGTTACTAAATCTTTGTGCAGAAAATCTTTGTATATGCGAAGAAGAAGTCTTGAAGGAATTCTTGACTTAGATCCAAAAATTGAAAGAACTCTGCATAGGAGAAGAAGAGAGCAAACATCAGTTCATATCCAAGAAGAAATTGTCATTGAACCAGTAATACAAAACATGGACAATAGATCACTTAGAGAGTTTGCAGCACCTGATGCCACTGGTCTTCAATCCAGTATACGAAGGCCCGCTGTTGAGGCAAACAACTTTGAATTGAAGCCAGCTTTGTTGTCTATGGTGCAGCAAAACCAATTCGGTGGATTGCCAATGGAGGATCCCAACCTCCACATTCAGATTTTCCTAGAATACTGTGATACAATAAAGATCAATGGTGTACAAGCGGATGCCATCAAGCTTCGACTCTTCCCATTCTCCTTAAGGGATAGAGCAAGAGCTTGGTTACATTCATTACCTGCTGGATCAATAACAACATGGGATGAGCCACTGAGAGCTTTCTTATCAAGATACTTTCCTCCAAGCAAGACTGCCTAATTGAGGAATGAGATCACTACATTTTCTCAAAGAGAAGGAGAATCACTGTTTGATGCTTGGGATAGATATAAGGAACTATTAAGGCTGTGTCCACATCATGGATTAGAAAAATGGCTTGTTCTTCATACCTTCTACAATGGTTTGAATTACAACACTAAGCTTACTGTGGATGCTGCTACTGGAGGTGCCTTAATGAATAAAAGGCTGGATGAAGCCTATGACTTGATTGAAGATATGGCTTTGAACCATTATCAATGGTCAAATGAGAAGGGACCTTCAAGGAAAGCAGCAGGGAAGTATGAATTAGATGCCTTTAGTCATTTATCTGCTAAAGTAGATGCATTAGGAAACTTAGGTAGCAAGGTAGATGCACTTATGACTAAGTTTGATAAATTTTATGTTAACAGTGTAAATGCAACAGGTGCTACTGACATTCCTTGTGAGATTTGTGGAATTACAGGGCCTGTTGCAACTGAATGCACATTAGGGCAAGATTTCACTGAACAAATGAACTATGTGAATAACAGTGGGTTTGGACAGAAAAATTCAAGTGAACCATTTGGAAACACTTATAATCCATCATGGAGGAATCATCCAAATTTATCCTACAAGCCCACCCAGCCATACAACACACAAACCACCACTAATAGACCACCACCACCCATTTTCCAAGGTCAAAGATCATACAACCCACCAGCCCAACCATCTTCCACTACCAAATTAGAAGGCCTCTTGGAGAAATTTCTCATTTCTCAAGAGAAGACCAATGAAGAATTTAGACAACATGGTAGAGCCATGGAAGATTCAATTAGGCAACTTTCTTCCAAGGTAGATTCATTGGCCACACGTGGAAAGATGTTGGAAACTCAAATTGCTCAACTATCTTCTGCATCTTCTTCTAGAGCTTATCGCCAACTCCCTGCTCAACCTGAATCAAATCCTAGGGAGCATTGTAACACAATAACTCTTAGGAGTGGAAGGTTATTAAATGATCCGATTGCCACTCAAGAAAGTAAAAAAGAAATAAGTGTAAGGGAAGGACAAAAAGAAAGCAAAAAGGCCTCAATTCCTCATGTTGCTGAATTTAAAGAAGGGGAATTACTAGACAAATCAAAATATATCCCTCTGGAACCATACAAACCGCCTATCCCTTATCCTTAAAGATTAGCCAAGGCTAAACTGGATAAGCAGTTTGGAAAGTTCTTGGAAGTGCTGAAGAAGTTATACATCAATATTCCCTTCACTGACGCACTTTCACAAATGCCTTCCTATGCTAAATTTTTGAAGGACATTCTCTCCAATAAGAGGAAATTAGAGGAGCATGAAATTGTAGCTTTAACTGAGGAGTGTAGTGACATTATCCAAAATAAACTACCTCCTAAGCTAAAGGATCCAGGCGGCTTCTCCATTCCTTGTGTTACAGGAAATTTTCCAATTGATCGGGCATTGTGTGATTTAGGAGCAAGTGTGAGCCTTATGCCACTGACGGTTGCAAGGAGATTGAACATTGAGGAGATGAAGCCCACCATGGTTTCTCTTCAACTAGCCGACCGATCAGTAAAATATCCAGTAGGTATTCTTGAGAATATACCTATCAAAGTAGGTAAGTTTTTCATACCAGTTGATTTTATTGTGCTTGAAATGGAAGAGGATTCACAAATCCCTATCATTTTAGGTAGACCATTTCTTGCTACTGCTGGTACTTTAATTAATGTCAAGCATGGTAAACTTTCATTATGTATTGGGGATGAAAAAGTTGAATTTAATTTGAATGACTCAATTAAGTTACATGTTTGTAAAGGTTCAATATGCAGGATAGATGTGTTGGACAAAGTTGAAAACGACAGCCCTCTAATGGGGAACCTTCAAGATCCAATTGAAGCTTATCTAGTAAAAGATGAAATTGCTGAAAATGAGAAGGTTGCTGAATATGTAGGATTTTTGGAGGTAAGCTCACCACTTGATGGCCAGAAATTGAAGAATTATGTTGCTGGACCACCAATGATGGAAGCACCAAACTGATAAAAACAGGGGTTGAGATTATGACCTTAAACAAGCGCTTCTTGGGAGGCAACCTAAGCTTATTTTTCTGCTTTATTGCTTTTAATTCTTAGTTTTCCACTTTTCAATCTAAGTTTCTGAATAGTTGAGGAATTTAAATCATGAAGTGTTGGTGTAGGATGTTCATTTTTGCATGTGGACTCTGTCTTTGAGGTAGATTAGGCATGAATGCATGTTTGTTGTCTGTTTTCTTGCACAGAGGGCTCAAAACGCAGTCCAGTGAGAAACACGGTGTAAAACACGGGCCGTGTACTATCCCGTGTTCCTCACTATTTGGCAATTTTAAAAGAACTTTTGATTTTTATCGCAGTTCAGTGAGATACATGGGGTACAACATGGGTCGTGTCATACCCCGTGTTCAGAACACGGGGTAGAACATGGGCCATGTCATACCCCGTGTACCTCACTGGTTGAATCAATAATAAGGATTTTTGAACATGAGCCTTCCAGAGAGAAACACGAGGTACAACACGGCCCGTGTTGGACCCCGTGTTCTTGGGCGGACAAGCTTTTAATGGCGGGGGGCAGAGTTTCATCCGACGCCTACTTCAGAGACATACTACCTGGTCAGCAGCAGATTCTAGCTGAGCTTTGACTTATCTCCAAGCGTCAGACGAGGATCGAAGGACTTTACGATGACTTGGACAGGGGATCTCGATATATTGAGAGCATGGTTGAGCCCCTGTTCCAGCTTTTCCACCCCTTTTTTCCAGCTGACTCGGACCCTCCTACTCAGTAGCCTGGATTGTTTACTATTTATTTTTCCTTTTTACTTAGCTATTCTGTTTTCTTTTTACTTATTTCTCTTTCTATTTCCATTTATCTAGTCTGTATATATATTGACTATGCACTTTCATTTACTTAATATTATTTTAGCTATTTCTCTTTTATTTTCTTGCACTCTTGATATTAATATCTATAATAACTAACATCATTTTTTTTTCTAGTATTGCATTTTCTTTCTTTTAGATTACCAGTCTTCTCTCTCTCTCTCTCTCCTAATCTGTCTCTACTTCCGGATCTCCCTGCGGTATACTGGACCATCATGCTCCACTTGTTAGGGAAGTTTCAGTCTCCTAACTATTCTCTATTTTTTTTCCCATTTACTATTTTATACATTGAGGACAATGTCCAATTTTAAGTGTGGGGGAGCAATGTTTTGCACTTGAACTTGCTTGATTGATTTAGAGTATTGAAATTTGCTCTAATTTCAATAATATAAAAAAATAATTAAAAAAAAATAAAAAAAAATTTAGGGCAATCTATTGAATAAAGTGATTGATTCATGCCTTGTTTCTTTAATGAATATTTGGCAACTTGATAAGGAAAATCTAAAGCTTGAAGCTAAGAGTAATAAGCATAATTGACCCTTGTGAGATTTAAGCCTTTTGAGCAATTTTCACATTAGAAATTAAAGCTCATTTTTCTTCTTGAGGGATTATATCATCACTCTTGTCTTTGTGCTCTAGAACTTGCATTTTCTCTTTTTGAGGCTATATTTTATGTATTTTCCATGTCAAAAATGATGAGGCCATGTTTCTTTACCCTTTTATTTATTTGGCTTATTTGAATCCTTTTCTTTAATTTTCCCTAAAATTTTTCCCCTAATTAGCCACTTTGAGCTTTGGACCCTCATTCCTAGCCTAGCCATACCATGTACATCCCAAGCCACTGCCCAAAGTGAACTTGAACCTTAGAGTTTGAGGGAACTTAGACATATTGTATGAGTTTGGCTGTCACTTAGAGGTCCTTACTTAGTGCCGCTAGTTGGATAAGTTGATTTATAGCTTTGGGTTGTTAAAAAAAAAAGAAGAAGAAAAAAAAAAGAAACAATCAAACAAGTAATAAAAAAAGGGCAACAAATCACCATAAAATAAATGGTGTCAAATAAATAATTTGGGAAGAAGAAAAGGAAGAAAATCTTGTTGGAAATAAATAAAAAAAATGAAAAAAAATAAAAATGTGTTGTGTTTGCTGATTAACTTGTATAAAAAAAATGATGAAAAATAAAAGGAGAAGAATGGAGGTTGAAGCAGAAGTAGGGTATTATGTTAAGCTAAGTAATGGAACTTGATAATGGTCAAATTCATGACCAATGTGTCTCTTTCCTACAAACTCAGGGGTTTTATCACTTTTCACCCCATGATGTTCCTTTCCCTTATCCTTACCTTTTTCCTAATAAAGTCCTTTGATTTGCATGCATTTTACATTATAGTAGTGGAGATTAGAGTTTATACAAGCTTATGGTAGCATTAAGTCATGAGTTGATTGACTTGAGAATAAACACAAGCCTTGATTTGAGAGTGAGAGTAAACACTTTACCTGTGAGGCTATTCTCTTTTGCTTCTAATGCTGAGGATTAACTTGTTTAGTTACTTTATTTTCACATCATTTCTTAGAAATAGGATCAAATTAGTTAGGAAATAACATTAGGATTGCAAGATAGCAAGCTTGTTGCTATCTCAGGCTTTTAGAAAGTTTGAAGACTTGAAATACAAAATTTTAAATTTTTTGGACCAAAAGAACATTCCCACCAAATTTATTATTTTAGGTCATGTTACTTTATGCTTGAAATTACTTTCATCTTCCTCCTAAAATAAAATCAACATTCTTAATCAAAATTAAACTATATTTTAATTCCTAAATCATTACAAACCTCTAACTACTCTTATAGGAATTATTCAATTAAATTCTAGGTTATACTTTATGAATCTATCTTATTTCAAGAAATTAAAATTAATGCAACATTCCTAAAGCAAAAATCATTTTATAGTACTTTCTATTCCAAAAAACCTAAAATTATCTCATCTCTCTATCTCTTAATACCAAATATGTATTTTCAAACCTAAAAATTGTAACACTAATTAATTAAATTTGATAAATCATTTGCATTACAACTCTTCACCTATTAACCATTGTAATACCATCTCTGTTTTCTTTGATAAACCCATACTCTACCATAAAAAATGGCACAATCCACAATCTTCTATGAAATGGATTTCAAGAATGTGTTTGTAAGCAGCAAATATGATAGTGACTTCAAAAAGAGAAAATTTATGGAACCTAGAAAGGTAGATGTTTAGTCTCTTGAAAATGAAGGCATAAAATGCTTTAAATCGCTAAAAAATATATAATGGGAAGAATTTCTGAAAATGGATGAACTAATGTATGCAAAGCATACCAAGCTTTTCTACACTAATGTTAAATCTTCAAAGGATGATGAAGGGCTATTGATTTTCATAAATAAAGAAGAACAAAAAGTTAGTTTAAGTTCGATGAGCTATCTGCTAGGTTCTCTAAATAAAATAGTAAAAGTAAACCCCAATAGAATCATTAAGGATGGAGATGGATTCAATTTTAGCATATGGGTTCAAAAATTAGGAAACAATAATGTAGCTAAGGCTCCCTTGGTAAATTAGCTGACTATAAACCACAAGGTACTTCATTATTATTCATACAAAGTTTTATGCTCGAAAAGGGGTCCTATGAGTAATGTGAGTAATTTTAAAGCCTTTTTGTTATAGGCCATTGAAACCAATTATAAGATAAATTTAGGATACCTAATAATTAGATAAATCATATCTATCAAGTCACAAATTGATGCCTATGTTAGGAATTCGCATTATTATATGCAGTGAAAATTTAAAATTTGATCTGAATTCTACCTAGGATCCATGCAAAAAGCATAATCAATGATTAGGGTTTCACCTATTGAGCACTCGTGTTTCTACTGATCAAAACTTGAGAGCGGATGAATCAAACACCAGTCGGAAGGTACAACATCTCTACGGTATCCACACGGAGTGAACAACGACCTCTCACTCTCCATGAATCTGCTAGGATGCGTTTTTCTCTCTATGAATTAGGATTGGATGTTTTCTGAGTGATTTAGGGTTTGTATGGAAGCTTTGAGCGTGTCTCTCATGTGCTTCCCTTAAGCCCCTTTTTATAGAACTTAAGCAAGCCACAATCCTAATCCTACTAGGATAATGCTTCCAAAATCCTAATTACACTTAACAACTCATCTTATCCTTATCCTAGAGATAATAAGGAGAGATAGGACTTATCTATTAATTATCTAATATTAGATAATATTATCTCATAATATAAATATCTTAATATTAGATAATTACATATAGTTATCAAATATCAAAATAATATTATCTCATAATATATTTATCTAATATTTGATAATATAATTATTTAATATTACTTTAATATTAAATAATATTACATAATATTATATATATATATATATTATGTGAATAACACATTATTATTCTTAATAATAATATATTTGCACGAAAATAAGTCCAATTAATTAGATATTAATATAATTAAAGTCCAATTAATTATTATCTTATTCCTACTCCTTTTGTGTGACCCTGTAGGTTCTTACTACGTTAATAATGACTCATTATTGAGCCGTAGATAGTGAGTGGTATCTAACAATACATCACTGCCACTCAAATAGTAAGAATATCTATGATTCGACATCCACCTAATACATGATCAATGTTTTGCATCATAATCCCTTCTTATAATAATATCCAAATTGAACTAGAGGCATGGAATGTGTCATCCTCGTCAATGTTTAATTTATATTTTTTGATACTGAGTAGACTTAAAATAAATGATTAATATCACATATTAATCCAATTGAGCATGGCCATGCATTTCTAAGTCTTACTCAATCAAGGGGTCCAAGGATATTTCTCTTTTATACAAGAGTAAAAAAATCTCATCTACATCATTCACTTCCCTCTACACAATTTATGACACTCTCAATCAATGCCCTATTCGTCATCCTAATTAAAGGTGGCATAGGACAATATTAAAGTGAGTAATTCCTCATGTAGGGAACTGTAGTAACTTCAGATTAAAGGTTTATGTGTATTTGTGATCATATGAGAATAACTTATGACACGTTTATCCATGCAATATTCTCTAGTACATTGTTCACTAGCAATGTACTCATGTATTGACTTGATATCACATATCCATGATTTGTAATCATCAGTCACTATACATGCTAGTCTCGATGTATTATTACTATCTTTTTTTTGTAATAATACTTTACTAAGGGCATTTTAGGAATAGCAAAGTTATTTCAAGGATAATTATTATATTAAGTTATAAATCGCACAGAATAATAATAAAATTATGAAAATAAAATATAATAATTAAATTACCTAAAATAAAATATAATACATTGTGTATTATTTTAATCACCTATATGATTAGTTCCTAGAATACACTCCAACAGCCTACATTACATATGGTATGATAATTACCAAAATCCTAAAGCACTTTACAATTAATCTATCTAGGGAGAAAGGTTAAGGAGTTTCAAGAAGGAATGTGATAAATGATAACTGGTTAAAGACATAAGCATTTAGCAAAGAGCCTAAATTACCTTCTAATATGAATAGAAGAGTCATTAATTTAAAGAATTATTCTGCTGAGATTTATAGTGTTAGAAGAGGAAGAACAAGCAAGGAATTTATGAGGAAAGCGGAAAAAGAGAAAGAGAAGGATGAATAAGAACAAATATTCCCATTCGAATGCCTAATACTGGTGGAAAAATATTAGAGAAAGAAAGGATAATATAAGTAGAAAGGAATCTAAAAAATGATAATGGAAAAGGAAAAAGAAAGTTAGAGGATGATCTAAGAAAGGTAGGAGCCAAAGAAATGAAAAGAACTACTAAAGCTTTAAAAACTATGAGATTTAGGAATAATAGTGGTAGAGATGAAAAGATGAAAATGGAAGTTAGAAGATCCAACATCTTTCACCCTTCTTAATCTTTTTAAACTTTTTACTACATGTAGTACTTAACTTTTTGCTCTAATTTTGATAGCATAACATTATCATTCTCTCAAATAGAAGGAACCAAAAGGTTTTCAAATGGTGAAGGACTGATAGAGGGTAAGGGTATTTATAGGCAATGGGGTACTCTAACCTTACTCTGTGAAGTGAATGGGTTAGTCTTAACTTTACCATCTTCAGTAATGGGATTAGACCAAATGGACTAATGGGTTGATACCACTATTGCAAAAAGTAGGGTTAGTCAAGAGTGGACTAACCTATCTATTCCATGTGGCAAAGTTGATGTTAGCATTGAAAGAGAAATATATAAAATGGTAACACAATATAAAGTGAAGCATTTTGAGAATTAATTTTGAAACTAGATTTAATTTGTTACAAGTAACTAATAAGTTAACTAATAGTTAATATACTAGATAATAATTAATAAGTTAACTAATTGTATTAGGAATACTTAATAAAATTAGTTATTGAACTAGTTAAAAAATATAAAATAACGTAAAAGAACATGATAATATAAATAAATATATAAAATAAATTAATTCATATTTATTTTAAGATTAAATTACATTGATGTAATCAAGATAAGAATATAATTGCTAAAAATTTAATTAATTTTAAAACATTAATTATTTATTAATTTATTCACTTTGTTTCTATTTATATATATTTAATTAATAAGTATAGCCAAATATTTATGTATATAATTAAGATATAGATTGTCATTTAATTGAGTTATGTTGGATAAATTCGAAAAAATAAATATAAGGTATGAGTTATAAATATTGTAAAAGTTATTAAATCATAACAATTTTTTCAATAAATCAATGCACTAGTATATAAAGGTTAAGTTATAACTTATCAATTAAAGGCTTCTTTGGTATAGTAATAAAAATAAGTAATTATTGATTGATTATAGTAGATGAATTAATTTCATATTTGATATAACTTTTAGGAATGATTAATTTTCTTGAAAGATAATTTATGTATAAGCTTTTAATAAGAGAAAATTCATGTAGCGAAATATATATATCTCCCTTATATTTAGTCAAACCTATTTAGTTCTAAAATATATACAAACCTCTTCTTAATTTAAGAAAGGAACTATTACTAAATTCATGTGAAAAATTCAACTAAGAAATTATTAACTTTAATTGTTAGGTCATAATCAATGGTCAAAATAATTATTTTATAATCAAAATATTCTTTGTTTGTATTATAGGTTTAAAATTGCATTTAAACTTTTTTTTTTGTTACTAAAAGGAACAATTATGTGAGAAAGTAAAATTTGGATTAACTTTTAACATAAATGAATTTTCAAGATATTTCATCAATTCAATTCACATTTCAGAGATATATGAAAATCTTGTCTCCATTAAGTAAAGCACTAACCTCTCTCCTATTGATCAAATTATTATTTTTATTTTCGTTTTTCCCTTCCAATTTTGCATAGTAGATTAGAAAACCCATCATCAAATTCATAAATAAGTATTTTTACTTTCTTCATGAAAAATTATATAACAGATTACAACTTAGTACATAATTTCTCTATTGTACTATACAAGAAAAATGATACCTATAGCACAAATACTTAGAGCAAATATGTTCATAACACATCTGTATAACTATTCAAAACTAATATAATTAAAAGAGCTCTGTTACGTTAATTATATTTCTTATTTGTTGTACTACTTTAGTATTGTGATTTGATTATACTCTAAAACTTGACACAACCTATATTGTCTACATATTAGACTTATTTTTAACAATCGCATGTATATATGAGGTAGTTAGTGCATCCAAAAGAATTAAAATATCAAAAGTAAAGGAAATAAAATAATAAAGAAAATAAAGCAAAGATGCACATTATATTATCCAACCTTTGAACACAAATGCAATGTGTTTTGGGGGAAATCTCAAAACTTTCTTTAATATTCATGGGTATTTTGATAAAATGATAATTAATAAATTAGAAAAATTTATAAAAGATAAATAAAAAATATTAAATTATTTTTTAAAGAATATTCCTAATTAGGTTAGAGGGGAGACTTCCGTATATTTTGAAACAAGAAAAGAAGTCTGTGTAATTTTAATTAAATTTAGGAGACATTTATGTATTTTATTCAAATTCATGATTAAATATTCTTTATAACTTATTTTTTAATAGTAATTTTTCACTTACTAAAATTTTTTATATTAATTATCTCAAAAAATAATTATTATTATAAGTTATACCAAGTTTAAAATACTTCATACGCTTCATTTAATTATTAATAATTATTTATTTTTATTATTATTTTAAATAAACTCCAACTTAATAAATTATAAATTAAATTATTCCTTGCGCTTTCCGTAATCTTAATTTATGTGACCAGGACAATCCGTTTGAAAGTCTGGATGGCGGAGCGAGGCATACGCCAAGACTGACCGAGTTTGCATAAGTCGGGCTTCGAGGTTCGGGGAAATTTCCGCCCACGCGGCTTTGAATAATAAAAGCGGCATGAGTCAAGCAAAGAAGTCTGGGCAAGGCATGGGTCCCACCTTCTTTCTTTACTTGGCATTGGATTGGATATTGGTGACTCATACTCCGATCCGATTCCAAAACCATTTTACAATAACCAGTACAAATAATATGGGAGAACTTTTACCACTACGCCTTGGACCATATAATATTGGATATTTATAAATTTTATAAAATTAATAAATAAATAATAGAATTAATAATTATATTTTATTATGATTAAAACTATATGACATATCAGTATATAAAAATTTTTCCTTAGATATTCCTCCTTGCACCGAATCTGGTGGATTAAATTAGTTATTTTCAAGCTACCTGGTAAGGAATTTAAGGACTATTTTAAAAATCATAAGTTCAAACTTGGTCTTAGTTGATACACTAAATAATTGTTATTTACTTGACAGAAAATATAATAATGTGTACACATTTTTTGGTCAACTATAATTTGATAATTTATCACTCTATGGTTAGTATATTAAATTTTCAAACGGATGAGTTGATGTAATCGTAAATTGGTTATAGTTTTAATCTAATAAAATTAAGTAGACACGATAATTAATTTCTTATTTATAAAAGTAGTAACTGTTATATCTCTTAAATTTTATAATTAATATTATTAATTTCTTTTTTGTTATAATTATTTAATTTTTATTTACTTGTAATTTTAAAATAAATAATAAAAATAGAATATAATTAAAAAGAATGCATGCATTTAATATTGCTAAAGTGGATTTTAATAATTTACTATAATATTTTTTATTTATTTTTATTTTATAGGTGAAAAGAGAAATGAATAATTATGATAAAAGTAAAAATAAAGAATTAACAGGATTAATTATAAAATGTAAGAGATGTAATAATTACTACCTTCATAAATGTTATAATTAATTCATTTAAATAATTAATAGAATTCTGATTATCTATTGCTAATTTTGAAGGAAAGGGTTTGAATTTCCTTTTTACTATTCTCCCCCTTCATTTAGGTGGTTCTGTAATGTGATAGCAAGGATCCTAACAATGGGGAAATATTTTTAATCCTAAGTAATATCCAAATTTTAGTATTATTTATATTTATATTTTAATAAGTAAAATATTTTGATATTATAATTAAATAATTATTAAATTTTAAAAAATAATTATTCTAATTATTAAAATGTAAATAAAAATAATATGAAAAATATAAATATTTCTCAAGGGAGAGTCCTTTAAAACGAGAGTACCTCTCTCCAAATTTATAATTGGTCGATTACCAAAAGATAATTCAATTGGATTAATCATTTATTCAGTCTACTGAAGTAATTAACTAATGATTTAATATTTTTTATTCATTTTTAAATATCATTACAATTGATTCAAAGTATATCTAAAAATACTAATTCAACATTTAATTGAATAAATTTAAACTTAAATTTTTGTTTCATTTATTTAATTTGTACATATTGAATATAAAATTTAAGAAAAATTACTTTGACACTTAATTGAATAGATTTAAATTTAATATTAATTTTTATTTATTTAATTTATTAAGTAAAATTCTGATAAAATCGTTCACCAGTAACTATCTAGATACATAATACATATATCATATCATTTATCATTTTTAAAATTATTATCAAAGACAATTCTAAAACTATATAAAGTATTAATATTAATATTATGGGATTAAATTATAAAATTATTAATTAAATTCATAACTTAAATTAAAATGGTTCTATAGTAAAGTGTATTAGCTAAAAATTTCTTTCGAATAAGTTATATTTTTCTTCTCTTTTAAATGTAAAAATAACAAGATTGTTTACTTTATATGAGATATTATGATCAAGTTACTTCCTTTTTATATAATGCAAATATAATTTATCTTTTTTATTTTAAATATCTTAAGCTCATTAATCAATTTATTATTATAATCATCATCATTATTATTATCACTACTAATAATACTATTGTTGCATTGACACTACTACCACCATTAATAATAATATTATTATTATCCAATCATACTTTTATGATTTAAATGTAAGCCTTATCATTTCTTTTTCTACGTATATAATAAAGTTGTTTCTAAATGCTTCTTTTTAAATAATTAAAGTATATAAATAAAAAATGAGAAAATAATGTGATAAGAGATATATAACTAATATTTAGTTAATTTTAAAGATTTCTTAGCCGAATAGGTGAGATGTTTCACAATTTTCATTTTTTTAAACCCGTCAATAATTTACTTACTTAATTAACATACTTTAGATACAATTTTATTATCAATTAATTTATTGTTACAAAAATTTATTGTCAAATTCAAATACAATCAAAATTTTATGTAACTAGTACCCATCCCTTCATGTAAATGTTAGCATAAAAAATTGAGTATTTTTTTTTACTTGTCTTCCTGACTACACCTCCTCTCATTCTCATATAAAAATTCTTTTTTTTTTTCATCTCAATCCATAATCTATGATTTAATCATACACATTTGTTAATTTTTTTATATACTTAATAAATAATCTTACACTAAAAAATAAATCGTAATGATAATATGTGATAAATATGATTATAGAAATAAACTAAATCTATTTCTCCTTAATTGTTATCTATTTTTTCTTTTCAAAAGCTTACTAATTTTGAAAGGGTTAGTGATTTTATTTTTCTTTTATTTTATAAAAAAATTAATCGAAATTTTCATATGTTATAGTTTTGAAACTTAAATAACCATTGAACCAAGAGTGAAGATATGCAACAAAGAAGACTATTGTGGAGATAAAATGGAAAAGAGCTTCTATGATAAGAAGAGAGGGAAATAATGTGAAAATCGATAATGAATGAATTTTTTTAATTATTATAAAATAATTTTAATTTTCTTTATTTATGTTTTAGCATTGAGTTTAATGTATGGGTTTTCTGTATCCACTTGAAAAAGTGAAGGATAATATGTATGTATGTATGTATGTATGTATGTATGTATGTATGTATGTATGTATGTATGTATGGAGACATATTAATTGAAAGGAATATTTTTATATAAAAGATGAAATGAATGAAGTATAGCTATTAAATCTTACATTGATTGAGATTAAAATATAATTAAAAGTCAAATGAGTACTTAAAAAGAATACATAATTATTTAAAAAAATTATATAACTTTATGTTTTAATCTTAATCATTTAATAGTAGATTTGGTGACTACAATTCACTCCTTTAACTTAATATTTTCCCTATATGTGTATGTATATTTGTACGTATGTGTGTGTAAGAAAAATTATTTCCTTTTGATCATAATAAATAATATATATTAATAGCATAGATATATAAATTAACAATAAAAGATAATGTGATGAGATATATAATTGATATTTAATAGGTTTAAAAGATTTTAATTTTAAATGGATTGGTACAGACTTTTCACAATTTTAACTACTTTTTAATCCTGTCAAAGATTTTTTTACCTAATTAATGTACTTTGATAAAATTTTATTATCAATTAATTATGGTGGCACAATTTTATTACAAAATAAAAATGCAATCCTTGAAACTTTGATATGATTAATTTAGGGTAATTAATAAAATAATTTTAATATTAAATTAAATTTTAAATTTTCATAATTGAAATTTTGATTTGTTACACACATAAATTTAAATTATATTGGGTTTAGATTAAATTGGTACAAAATTTTCACAATCCAAATTCCATTTTAAATGGGTCAATGATATCTTGAAATAATCAATATGTTTTTGATAAGTTTTACCACTAATTAATTTATTTTAACAAAATTTTCTTATCAAATCACAGTGTAAGCATTTTTTTGTACTATTAATTTTATAATTAATAAGATTAAGCATAACATTAATTCAAAATTCAAAATTTTAGAATTGAATAGTTAATTAATTATATATTAATTTAAATCAGAATTGGTCTAAATTTTAAAATTTAAAAATAAATGTCTAATAAATTAATAAGTATAAATGCATGCAAAAATCAAATAATATATCTACCAAAAGAATGATTCTTGGGCATGTTCATGCCATTGTAGATTAAATCTGTGATTATATTCTATCTTTACTTCTTAAAAAAATTAAGGTATTTTAGCGACAATTCTTATAAGGACAATTACAATATCATAGTCAAACATAATTGCATATGTCTAAAGTCTTGAATATACCAATTCCTAATCATCAATTAAAATTGAAAGTTAATATTCCAATCATGCTTTTAAGAAATATTAATCCATCTTTAAGTTTATGTAATGATACCAGAGTAACACTTATTAAATTGGGTAATCATGTATTAAAGGTCAAGGTGATTTTTGCAAGGACATTAAGTGATATTATCTATATTATAAAAATTTTATGGATATCATAATACAAGTTTACCCGTAAAATGTCAAAGATATTAATTTTTATTGTTAATTTACTTTGCCATGATAAAAAATAAGTGTTAAGGACAATCACTTTCTTAAGTTAGTTTTTATCTTCTGAGACCAATCTTCAGTTATGACCAAATATATGCTAAATTATTTAGAGTAAAAAATGCAATGTTTTAAAATTCGATCCAGCCATCAACCTAACGAGGTGAGTAAGTTAAGGTCAAACTGGTTTAACTAGTTCAATTGAATGGTCAAACTGGCTATTGTATTTTTATACATAAAAAATTATATATATTTTATATATACATATACTCTATTATTTTATTTCTAAAATACAACAAATAAATATTAATCTTACTATAATTATAATAATTATCCAATGCAATTTTAGCTCAAATAAAAGGAAACTAACAAAAATTATCTCTAATTCAAATTACATTTACACAAATCTTAATTCTTTTTACTTAGTAATCACTATAAATAATAAAAACATTCATTATCTCATTCCTTATCAAACATAGGAGGAACTTGATTAAATCAAGCCATGTTATCATTAATATCAAAGTCATCTCTACTAATACTAGAATCCTCATCTTGTAGAATTGAATCCAAATCCACCAATGAAGCTTCCATGCTTAATGTTTGAATATTATCTTCAATTATGTCACCAAACCAAAAAAAAAACAAAATTATTAAAATTTTAAAGAGATTGGAATAATTTTCTACATTTTCAAACTTATTATGCTATTTTGATGAGTAAAAGTCTAATGGAAAAAAAAGTCTAAAACAATTTCCTTGTGTAAAAGAAAGAAAACTAACTTTCTTGATTAGTAAATGAAGTCTTTCGAATTTCTTCATCATTTTAGAGCATTCTCTCTGTTTCTTCATGATTAAGTAATGGTGAATCATCTTCCTCCATAATCCAAAATTGAGTTTTGTCTATACTTTCATAGTTAATGGGATCAAATGATCTATTCTTTTTCAAAGCCCTATAAAGTATATGTTAAGTAAATTATGAATATTGCATTTTCACATACACTAATTATTATTAACAAATTGAACAAAAGCATTAAATAATATTACCTATCTTTCAAACGCAAATTATAATGCATAAATACAAGATCATTTAACCTTTTATGCTCCAATTTGTTTCTTTTATTAGTGTGTATTTTTTTGAAGACACTTCAATTTCTTTCATAACCTAAAGAACATGCCATTTGGCTTAAAAGAGTGATAGCTAACTTTTTGTACATTACGAGCACTATGCTTAAAATTCTTCCACTATTGATCTATCATAAATTCACAAGTCATAATAAAAATAAAAAATAAAAAAAATTATTTTAATCATAAATCAAATAATACAACATAAAAAATAATTCACATAAATCAAAATTCTTACCGAGTACTATATTTTTTAAAGCTTCAAGAGCTATTTAAGCATTAAAACTTTCACACCTATCACAATAAAGCATAATTTCTTTTAAAAATCTAGTTTTGTTTGACTTGATTTTTGCTTCCAAAACATCAAGGCATCTTTGTTATACCTCTAGTTTGATGGAGAAATTTTTTTTATCATAGGTAAAAATCAGATTCAATGAAAATCTAGCAACATAAACTTTTTGACAAAGTTACCTTCCCACCTATGTTTGATAATCCTTGTATAAGGCTTGTACAATGTCTTTTTATTCAAAAAAAATATTCTTAATAGCTCTGCTTGTCTT
This sequence comes from Sindora glabra, assembly GCA_020226215.1. NCBI lineage: Eukaryota > Viridiplantae > Streptophyta > Magnoliopsida > Fabales > Fabaceae > Sindora > Sindora glabra. The sequence goes on along the minus strand of CM035228.1, from coordinate 44,891,753 downwards.
ATACATGGCATCATACATATAACCTAATGAAGGTCTTTCATTTACATAAATAATCCTCAATACTAGAACAAGTGAAGCCACAATTTTAGTAATAATAGTGCAGTCATTCTAAAATTTATCATTTAAAATGATAACAATAACATCCTTATCCTTTTGATCTTTGGAGTATCTAGAATAAATGTATGCCTTACTAGTTACCAATGCTATAAGATCATGTTTGGGGTCCTGAAAGCTTTTTAGCAATAAAAATTGTAACAAAATGAGTTGAACTTGGACATATGATTTCTTTTCATCCTTATTTTTTCCTTAACTAAGCTAATAAAAATGTATGATTATAGATAAACTTAGTTATTATTGATGCACATTTTGGTTGAATACTCATAAGTCCTATCTTACTAATATCTACTAAAGTCAAGTTTAAATGGTGTGCAGCACAAAATGACCGATAAATTAAAGATGCTTTTCATTCAATAATCTTCTAGCAACTTTAAAATTATTAACATTATTAATAACTAAATGGATAACATTACTTACCCTAACAAACTTAACCATCTCTTCAAACAACTCACAAAGTATTACTTCATCCTTAATAACATCTAAAACATCTATCGATTTAATAAAACTAATGCCATTAGATTATAAACAAGGAAATTAATGATTTGTCTATTTTTTCAATCTTCCTAATGATTAGCTATTATAGTGTAACTAATGTCTTCGTAAGTACTTCTACAAGCATCAAACAATAGTTGAAATTCCTTTTTCATATCATTCAATAACTTAGTTCTCATTGCATGATAAGTTAGAGCCTTATAACCAAGACTTATTATCACTACCACATTAAACATTTCCTGGAACTAAATTGAATTCATGACATTTAATGGGATGTAATTATCATAAAAGAATCTAGCAGTTACCAAATCTACTCTATGTATAGTTTCTTTACTTGCCAATGCACTTTTGATTAATGGTTGAGCTTTAAGAATGATTCTTGATGCAAACCTTTTTTCAATACCTCCATTTACCCTTCTTTTACCATGGGCTTGAAATAGTTTATAATGTATTTCTTTAATCTCTGGTGTATCTCCATTAAATGGTTTAGTGCTCCGAGTATGTTGATCCTTCTTTTATTGATCTTGGATGGACTCCTTCTTTTTCTTTCCTTCAACCTCTATCAAATACTTTTCAATTTGATATTGAATATTATATGAAACTTTTGAACATATTTGGACTTCACCCTTTCTTTTAACAAGATATAGTTTCATTCTAATTATCCTTCCATCTTTGATTTCTTTTGCACAATACAAGAATTTTAAGATTTTTTCCTTTTAAGTCCATACCTTTTGTACAATGGTTCCATACGAGGTCTATTTTCTCTCTAATAGACTATGTTAAAGATATAGTTATTGATTGGCCAACAGAGGAAGATGACATGTTTTGCATTTAAACAAAATAGAACATAAGTTAAAAATATGTTTTAAATCTAAGCTATTCTACAAAGTAAAGCAATATAAATGCAAGCTTTATATAGCTAGTACTTTTTGGTCAATTATTAGCTCCAAATCTACTAATAGATGAAGAAAAATACATAGAATTCTATAAGATTTTCTATCTCTAAACAACAATCTCATAAGATTTGAGAATTAGATATGAAATAAATATATGGTGTTTGTATTCAGGATTAAATAATGATTTGATTTCACTGAATACTAAACAGATCAAAGAAACTTCTCGTGGATAATAAAAACTTATTATAGAGCATTAATAGACTTCATGGTTCACATATTTTAAGTTTTTTTCTCTCTAGAGTATTTAACTATTACATACATTTTATATATTTTAAAAAATTATAACTTTATATAATTTTATAAGAAAAAAATTCTAATTACCATCTCATGACTAACCTAAACTTTACTTTAGTTATGAATATCTATATTAAACAAACTTATAGTGAATGTATGTACCTTAATAGTCTTGGCTAATTTCATAAACAAAATGTTGGAACAGTTGCTTGCATATCGAAAGCTAAGTGCTCTTTTAGGGGATGTTTGGTTTAAGGGATATTTTTCACATTCCCGGGGAAAATTTTATAGGAATGTTACATTCTTATGTGTAGTTCAATTTTTGAAAAAATTTACCAGAAATGTAACATGTTCAATTTTTGAAAAAAATTACCCAGAAATGTTTCAGGAATGTTTTAAAGGCTAATTTTTCCATGAAATATTCCCATGAAGGAGGTGGGTATCCCACATTCTCATCCTATGGAAATATTGATACTAAAGAAAAAAGATAATTTTACCCCTCAATTTTTTATACCCTCATTTACAAATATATATAAATAATATTTTTAATTATTGATATAAATAATATATCATCTCTTTATAAATATATATATATATAAATAATATTTTTTACAAAAAAATATTTATTAATAAAATAAATGAATACTTAATTTCTTTTCTTATTTGTATGAAGAAAATAGATGAAAAAAATATTTAAACATAAAATATGTTATTATTATATTTTAATTATTTAAAAATTTTAAATTTTTTATTTTATTTTCAATTTAAATTCAAAAGAGATTATTTCTATTCTTTCTCTCTTATTTTCTTTTTTAAAAAAGAAAAAAATTTCTTGTCAACAATGAAAAAATTACTTATTTATTTTATATAATTAATTATATGAAAATTTAAATTCAAATTCAAATTCTTAAAAATTTTAATATTTTATATATTAAATTATTTATTATATTTTAATCAAATATAATTTAAATTATTAATTTATTAAGTCTTCAAAAGTATTTATTAATATATTTTTAATTAAATCTATAATTTATTTCAATTTATAAAAAAAAATTAATAAAGGTATTTTTGAAAAAAGTAATAAGAATCCTAGGAATATAAGTGTGAATCAAATATGAAAATATAATATATTTGAAAATGTGAAAAAATATTCTCAAAATATTTGTATTAAATCAAACGTAAGAATTTTACATTCTCAAGAATCACATACCTAGGAATCACATTTTTTGAAATGTATACTTGCCTAGGAATGTAAGATTCCGTGAACTAAACACTCCTTTAGTATTTTCAGATCTCATTAGCATTGAATAATAAATGAAACATGTTATTACCTATTTGTAAGATAAATAATAATAACAAACCAAACATATTTTGAATTGAATTCAAAGAAAGGAATTATCGAAGGGCAACAATTCCAAGATGGTAATGGTGAGGCTTCTTAACACCTTTAGTTATGGAAGCAGATTTCCTAGTAGCTTATAAATGATAATATAAAGAAGAACATCACATTCATACTTCTAAATTCAAAGATGTAAAATTGCATGAAATAAAGAAATTCATCATTAAATTGTTAATAATCTTCACTTCACTAATTCACCTATAACAAAATAGTAAAACAAAGCTGAACTTCTTATTATCGTAACATCGAGGTAGTTAAGAAAAGTTGCAAATAGACATGTAAAACAAGCAAAGCGGGCTTGTGTCGGCCTAACTTGCATAGGCTTTTGCTCGCACGGGTTTGCCCATATAAGCTCGCATGCCAGAATAGGTAACAAAAGAATTACCTACACTGCCCTACATGTGATGTAAGCATGCTCGTGGGTAACTTATATATAAGAAATTTAGTAGAATAGCAGAAGAACCTATGAACGAACTAGACCATTAGCCATAGGAAAATTCACTACATTCTAACATATAATATCAAAGTTAAAAAAACATATATTGTTCCAATCCAAAAGGATTGATTGATTAAAAAAATAGTAAAAAACAATGCATTCAGCCATTCACTACATTTCTAGTAATACCACTTCAAAAATTTAAGTTCAATACTTGAATTTGAACTAAAAATTCAAGCAACAAAAGCTTAATTTTGCCACCCATTATAATCCTATATTACATAGGGAAAAACTAGCTAGAACAATTAGAGGGTTAGCACTATCTTGGAAACTTGGTTGATTAGCATTTAGCAAGCTATTATATTAGTGAAACATAAGCTAATTAATAGTAATAACTTACTAAGTATTGAAGAAATAAAATGAAGGCAATAAATCACTAGAATTTTTTAATTATAGAATATGCCAATATTTTTAATTGATAGTGGAAAGAGAGTCTAAGTCATATAATTTATTATAGAATATGATAATGAAGGGAAGGAAAAAAATTTGAATCTTTTTTTCTATATGTAAAGTAAAAAAAAAACAAGGGAAGGCATGGCATTAGAAAAATGAAGAAATAAAATTTTGAAATGTTTAAAGTGAAATGCAAGTAATTACAAAAAATATTATACCTTCTCTAATAGCATATGTAGTTATACTTAAATTGTTTGAATCTTTCTCAGAAACAACTTCCTCTTCATCATCTTTAAAACTTATAAATTATGAAATTATAATTATAATTGTTTGCTAAATCATATAAAATTTACCAAACAATAAAATTTTTTTAAACATTACCACTAGTATCAAAAATATAAATTTAACTCTATGTGCATATGAGAATCTGAACTTTTTTTTGGAAGAAGTTGACTCATATACATATGCCCTCCAATGCTAAATACCAACTTTGAAGTCACACTTATAATAGGAACACATAACAAATCACAGGTCATAAGTGACAAGTTAGAAAATCTTTTATATTGCTCTTTCCACCATTGTAACACATTTAGATTTCTATACAATGTAATTGTTAGGAATTCGGATTATTATATGCAGCGAAAATTCAAAATTTGATCCGAATTCTACTTATGATCCATGCAAAAAACATAAATCAATGATTAGGGTTTTACCTATTGGGCACTCGTGTTTCTACTGATCAAAACTTAAGAGCAGATGAATCAAACGCCGGCCAGAAGGTATAGCGTCTCTATCGTATCCATACGAAGTGAACAACGACCTCTCACCCTCCACGAATCTGCTAGGATGCGTTTTTCTCTCTAGGAATTAGGATTGGATGTTGTCTAAGTGATTTAGGGTTTGTATGGAAGCTTTGGGTGTGTCATTAAAGTGTTGCCCTCAAGTCCCTTTTTATAGAACTTAGCCAAGTTATAATCCTAGTCCTACTAGGATAATGCTTCCAAAATCCTAATCACACTTAACAACTCATCTTATCCTTATCTTAGAAATAATAAGGAGAGATAGGACTTATCTATTAATTATCTAACATTAGATAATATTATCTCATAATATAAATAACTTAATATTAGATAATTGCATATAGTTATCAAATATCAAAATAATATTATCTCATAATATATTTATCTAATATCTGATAACGTAATTATTTGATATTACTTTAATATCAAATAATATCACATAACATATATATATATATTACGTGAATTTATTATTCTTAATAATAATATATATATGCATGAAAAATAAGTCCAATTAATTAGATATTAATATAATTAAAGTCCAATTAATTATTGTCTTATTCCTACTCCTTTTGTGTGACCCTGTAGGTTCTTACTACGTTGACAATGACTCATTATTAAGCCATAGACAGTGAGCGGTATCTAGCAATACATCACCGCCACTCAAGTAGTAAGAATGTCTGTGATTCGACATCCACCTAATACATAATCAACGTTTTGCATCATAACTCTTTTGTAATAATATCCAAAATGAACTGGAGGCATGAAATGTGTTATCCTCGTCAATGTTCAATTTATATTTCTTGATACTGAATAGACTTAAAATAAATGATTAATATCACATATTAATCCAATTGAGCATGGCCATGTATTTCTAAGTCTCACTCAATCAAGGGGTTCAAGGATATTTCTCTTTTATATAAGAATAACAAAATCCCATCTACATAACTCACTTCCCTCTGCACGATTTATGACACACCCAATCAATACATTACTTGTCATCCTGATTAAAGATGACATAGGACAATATTAAAGTGAGTAATTCCTTATGTAGGGAACCGTAATGATTTCAGGTCAAAGGTTTATGTATATTTGTGATCATATGAGAATAACTTATGACACGTCTATCTATGCAATATTCTCATAGTGGGTCAGTCCAGTACATTGTTCACTAGCAATGTACTCATATATTGACTTGATATCACATATCCATGATTCGTAATCATCAGTCACTATACATGCTAGTCTCGATATATTATTACTATCCTTTTCGTAATAACACTTGACTAGGGGCATTTTAGGAATAGCGAAGCTATTCCAAGAATAATTATTATATAAATTACGCATAATAATAATAAAATTATAGAAATAAAATATAATAGTTAAATTACTTACAATAAAATATAATACATTATGTATAACTTCAATCATCTATATGATTGGTTCTAGGACACACACCAATAGTAACATCAAGTAATGACATTTCTAAATAAATTTCTAATTTAGACTTAGAGTTAAAAGTTAGGGCAACAACTTTATTCTTGAAATCAATCCACATCTACAAAAAAATGACAATTCAAATTAACAAAATAAAATATATAAAAGGATATTTTAAACTTACATCAATCACATCTGAGGTGCTTGTACTATAGCTCATAGGATTAGAAGTATGGGCTATTTGATCAATATATAGTGAGGTAGGATTAGGAGAATCCTTTGCATACTCTTTATAAATTTGAAATAATTTGGTCTTCACTACATCAATCTTTTTTTGATAAGAAGAAGGATCCATACTTTGATAACTAAATTCTAATATTGTTAACTTTAACCTAAGATAAAAAAAAAAAACCACCATTACAAGTAGAACACTATATTGACTCCAATTTTTATTAAATTTTTTCTTTATATTACAAGTCATGACTTTTATCATCTCATCTTCATTATCCATGAGAGATTTCTTAATCTTTTAAACTTGGCCAAAATATAAATTAGATGTAGGATAACTAGATTCTGAAATCAAGTTGGTAATGTTATAAAAAGGTTTCAAGAATACATAAATTATCTCCCTCTTTTCCACTCTTTGTCTATTAGACTATGCTTGTAATTGTTATCATTAAATCCAAGCAAAGAAAATGCATGCTTATATTTCAAAGCACTTTCAAGCATTATATATGTGGAGTTTTATTTAATAGGAATATCCAAACACAAATGTGCATTAGTATTAATTGAAACCCTTCTTGTACATTCTTAAAAGTTCTTCATTCTACCCTCAAACCCTTTCACATAAGCAATACTTTCTCTAATTTTATAATAAGCACTTAAGGCTATTTTCAACCTTTCTTGCATAATGAGATTTAATATACTAGTAAAATAATGCACCTGAAAAAACTCATCATTACAAAGTAAATTTCCTTCTAAAACCATTTAAGTCTTTAAGTTCATTTGCATATTATTATTAGTAGAAGAATTATCCAAGGTAAGAGGAAAAAAAATTTCTTTATCCCTTAATTAATTAATATGTCCATTACCTTTCTTGCTAACTCCACACTTGAATATGGAGGATGCACATCACAAAAGGCAATAATTTTTTACTTTTAAAGTGCTAATTAACATCAACATAGTGCACAATTAAGCAAATATACCCTTTGTTAGTGCATATAGTCCAAAAATTAAAGTTAAAAGTATTCTACCAGGAATATTAGATAAATTTTCTTTCAATTTCTTCTTTTATTCAATATGAACTTTTAACACATCACAACTTGCAGTAGTTCTAAAATAAATCTAATATCAGCATTGCAATATTTAAGCAAATCCCTAATCCCATCATATTTAACAAATTCAAAAGGAAGATCATATTTTATGATGGCCATGACTATTTTTTCTCTTATAACTTTAAGATCAAGCTTGGAATTTCTTAATTGTCCTAAATGATTAAAAATCATAAGGGAAATTCTTTAGTTTTTCATTACTCTTGCTCCTTCACATTTCTCCATATGACGAGTAAAAGTTGAAATGCCATGGGTTAACCACCCCCAATCATAAGCTTATTATACCTTTTGCATTATACCCGTAAGATGAAAAAAATTCCATATATCTAAAGTAGTACTTTTTCTTTTTTCCCTTGGTGTCAAAATTATCTCTTGAAATTCAATTTGTTTTTCAATATCAAATTAGTTAGTACTATTTTCAACTCCCAGTTAAGAACTTGTATTTTATCTTAAGTTTTACCTGAATTTTCTATTTCATTTATCTCTATATCTTTCAAATCTATCATATTTAGACTTACTTACTAATGTACAAATGCATATTATAAAAGATAGCTTATTTGATGCAAAATGAAATTATGAAAACATAACTTGCAACAATGCAAAATAGCAAAGACAAATGCATACAAATAGAACTAAGGTGAGATAAATAAAACCAAAATGAATATAAATTTCATGCTTTAATGTTAATATATAAACATAATTACCCTATTATCAATAATTTTTTTCTAGAAGTACAAGCGCAACTTGTTAACATTAATATACATAGCAACCTGATTTTCAAAAACAAGATAGCAACTTGATAATGGAAATAAGACAAACTAACAAAGCCAATTAGTATATTAAACTCACAATTTAAAATAACAACTTAACAAGAAGAAAATAAACACATAAATAAAGTTATTTCCTAATCATACACTAAGTTTAACAACAGATTTAGTGACTAAATTCGATCTGCTTTGACTCTATTTAAATGTAAGGTGTTAGACTATGACACCATGCTAAGAGCTTGAAAGTTAAGTATCATTATGCTTATTATTGTAGCCACATTTTGTCCTTATGGTCACACTGTTCTAGAATGCCGGAATGATCAAATATCCTCCATGTGTTTGGTATCTTACTATTGCTACAGCTGATGATGCTAGCTAAAGAGATTCACTATTGGCTACGGTATTAAAGTCCACTGATCTTTGCTAAGGCTACACTTATCTGTCATAACATCATTCTGATGAATTTAAATTAGACTAATTTATGGTGTTCACTTGAATCTTTAGTCATTAGGTGACTCGAGTCCAACTATATCTATGCTCTATCTATGCTATAGTACTATTGAGATTTTGATAATACCTAAGCTGAGAATGTTGAAAGGTAAGAAAAGTGGAGAGCTAAGAGCTAAGGGTTTGACATTGTTTAACCCATTTAGGTTTATGTTTCAAAACAAGTTAAGCAAATAGTTACTTCCATTATTCCACATAAAAGCACAATTCCACACTTAACAACCTAATGATTTTAATTTTTAATTTTTATTAATTAATTTATTTTATAAATTATAATATTAATATTTTAATTTAGGTTAGCTAGTTGGGACCATTATGTAAAGGAATTTGGATTAAAAAATAGAAATTAGGTTAGGTTTGTTGGTATTTAAATAGTTTGAGTTTATTTATTTCATAGACTAGGCCTAAGTGGGTGGGGAGTAGAGGATGAGAGATGAAAAAAAAGTTACTTGTCTATTGTCAGGCTTGTGATTACACAAGTTATATCTGCATAAGTTGCTACTTATGTGGATTATCCATTTAAGCCTGTAATTAAAATGATCTTTACATTAACTAGCCTAAACCACCCTCTGACTAGGAGTTACCCGCATTGTTGGTAGTTATAAGGCCCATTTTACATGCCACGCTGTAGAAGTAGAATAATAGAAGAATAATTGAGCAAAGCTACAAAACAATGACAACAAGGGAAAATTAGGTTTTCCACTTTAATTTCATTCCTAATTACTACTGGTTAATCATGCTAGGTTATTTCATTATGGCTAGGTTAGGCCTTTTTATTGGGCTTTTAGACTGTGTATAACTTAAAAAAAAAAGGAAAAATTGAAACAAGCTAAAAGGTTTAATGGGTTAATGATTAAATTATTTTTCCATCAAGTTTTACTAATTCAATCTAGGTTTTTCCTTAGAGCGATTCTATAGGTTTATACTCTTTAATTTTATACTCAAGTAACAATCCAACCCGTTGAATTAGTCGAGCCAATCTGGGTTTAAGAATATTGATTGAAGTTTAGAAAATGTTACCTTATTTTCAGTTGAAGAGTATGGAAAATTAAGGAAGATTAGTGTCTCCTTTATGCTTGAATAATAGAGAAGAAGAGGAGGAGGAGGAGAAGATATAGTAAGCAGTGGGATTTTTTGAGGAAAATATGCAAGGAGGTGGTTGAATAGGGAAAATGAAAAGAGAAAATGGAGCCAGTGGCAAAATTAAAAAGGTTCTCTAAATCTCCTTCACACTTGAATATTTAACTTCAACCATACTTAGTTTTTAAATATTTCAATTGTTTTTTTTAAATATTTCAATTGTTCTTTTCTTAACTATTTTACATAGAAAAAATATTCCCAATTTCATCATAATAAATTATACTTCAAACAAAACATTTTACATTTTAAGGAGTGTGATAATATAAAATGTGATAACATAAAATAAATTATGTATAATTAATTATAATAATCATTTTTTTATTGTAACAACTAACAAGCCTTAAATGTTTTATTTAGTTATTAAAATTTTAATCATTCTATTACAAACCTTCTTATTTTGTTTGAATCAATAATTTTATATCTATTTTTCAAGAGTTAAAACTAAATTTTACTATTTTTTAGTAGGTAAAATGCTTTAGAAATGTGTTATATTTGTTAAGAGTTCAAGTCCTTCTGATTAATATTGAAAATAATAAGATCTTAACTTAATTGTCTACGTTATATGCTTTAGAATTAGCGTACGGTATAGTTTCTTTTCTCATTCAAATCATATCATATTACTTTTTTATTGAAAATGACAAAAAAAATAAAGTTTATCTCTAGCAATGTATCAATCAATATTATTTCTTTTTATAACCAATTAAAAAGTTACTATTTTCAATTCAATTAAAATTTTTGTTTAAGTAATCAATTTTTATATTGCTTCATCTTATATCTCACATTATTCTAGTCTTATATGCTATCATTAATTATCACCTAAATTAAGAAACTCATAGCTTAATTTCATATTTATTCCTGTATTTTATATTTTTTTAATCTTTTATGTTTAATAAACTATTGATAATTACTATCATAATTCATAATAGCTTATGGTTGTTTCACATTAATCCATAAATTAAATTTTATTTCATTTAATAGTTATTTAATAAGATGTGACTAGATATAATATCACATGTAATAAGATAATCATTATATTTTTTATATATTCTTAAGATAATTTTTTAAACTTATATTAAGAGTCCATTTATTTTGATGAAAAGTGTTTTTTGTAAAATATAGTTATAAAATGTTAAAATAAGGCAAAATATTTTATTTGTTTAATACTAAGTATGAAAAACGTTAAGCCATGTTAACACACTCCTCATTTCAAATCACACATCAAGAAAATATAGAAGCTAAATGTTTTGTTTCTATAAGTGATCAAAGTTGGCTTTAATATAAAAGGTTAAGTTATGTTAACATGTGGCTCATTTTGCAAAAATAATTTAGTTCATGACCTTTCTAAAATGAACTTCAAGAAAAATCACATACGGAATACTTGTTAGCAAGAGAAACATATAAAATTTTCTTTTCAATTCAAAAATGTTATTTCCACTTTAAGATCCTTGAAACTATTATATATGGATCTTTTTTATCTTATAAAAAACCTAAAATTTTGGTGGCAAAAGATATAGTTTAGTTATTATAAATGATTTCTCAAGATATATTTAGGTGTTTTTTTCTAGCTTATAAAGATAAAACTTTCAACAAATTTGAAAAATTTTGCAAAAAAAATTAAAATGAGAATAATATGTGTATATCAAGCATTAGAATTGATTATAGTTGAGAATTTAAAAAAATATACTTTTTATAAAAAAGGGGTATTAACTATAAATTTTCATGTTTGAGAACTTTTCAACAAAATAGGATGGTTAAGAGGAAAAACAAAACTTTAATTAATATTGTTAAAATTATACTTTGTGAAAATTATCTTCTAAAATACTTTTTTATGAAAGTCATAAACACTTCATGCTATACCATAAATATATATATATGATATATATATGTGTATATATATTTGATATATCTCATCTTAAAAAAAATCCTTATGAACTTAAAAATAAAAGAAAACCCAATATGGAGCGCTCACTGTAGTGACATCCACAAACCCCATCACTCAACTTGGCCAACACTTGAGCTCTAAATTCCCCACTAAATTCTGATTTCCACAATATAGGGTCAAGAAAAGGATTGTCACACACTATAAGTCACTACTTTTTTATGACAAACCCTCAAAAATACATTTTCAGGGAAAGAGAATATAGTAATATCATTTTATATTGTTCACTACACCTATTACTTTAACATTTTATTTTTATCTATTAGGATAACATTATCATTTTTTTAAATAGAAAGAATCATAAAAGGTTATGCAGATGGCATATGATTGGGAAAGCAAAGAGGTATTTATGGGGTGCTCTAGCTCCACCACAAGGAATGGATAAACTAGTCTTGACTCTACTATCTCTAGTAGTAGGATCAAATGATGCAGACTAGTAGGTTGATCAAACTATTACAGGCAATAAAGTTAGTCAAGACTAACCCATCTATTCCATATGGTAGGGTAATGCAGGCATTGAAAGAAAAAATATAAAATTGTGACATAATATAAAGTAAAGCATTTCATGAATTAGCTTTGAAATTGAAGCAAAGTAAAAATTGGGTTTTATTTAATGCAAGTCACTACTAAGTTAGTAAATAACTAATAAGTTAGTTGATAATTAATAAATTTTATTAAAACATTTTATAAAATTAGTTATTAAACAAGCTAAAAAATATAATAAAATGATATAAAAATATATATTAATATAAACAGATATATAAAATAAATTGATTTGTATTAATTTAAGGATCATTTTACAATACTCATTATGAAGGTGTAGTTACTATAAAATTAAGCCATCACAACCATTAAAAAAAGAAGGAAGCATCTTTACCATTGATTAGAAATGACTTGAAACTTCCTAAAGCAAGATAAGATGCCAAATAAAATGTCCATAATGCCCCTTTCATTTTATAGGAGAAAAGGGATCATTTTTATGTTGTTAAGAGATATTAGGTGAATTTAGAGACTACTCTATTAAGGCTTAGGCTTTGAACCATTGATTGATTGCTAAGGATTTCATAATAGTATCGTTCATGAACACACCTTTTAAGATTAGGATGAAAGTGAAATTAAAGATAGGTACAGATTGAAATCACCTATAATGTCATTCTTATTTTATACAATGATTTGTTTTCATAATTCATTTTCCTCCAATAAGAAGAGGTTGACTTTAGTTAATACAAAGATGTGTCAAATTAACCATTCTCGTATTTATTTTGGATTACAGACACATTAAATCAAAATTTATGTAATTTCAAGTGATTATATGGTATAAAGGAAGAGTATGATTTTGAGTTCAAGTTATGAAAGAACCATCAAGAAAAGCTAAAATTCAAGAATCAAAATCATTAAAGGAACCATTAGATTCATCTTATAATCACTCCAATTAGATAGTGTGCACTTCATATATTGATTTGTAGAAACTTCTTCTTTATCTTTGATTTTGTCTCTTGTTACATGAATAATCTTTTCCATTTCAGGGCATAAGATTTTTTAAGAAAATCATAGAGAATAGTTCCACATGGAAATTGGCTAAAAGCATAAGGAGAAAAGCTAAATCCAAAAGGAAGAATTAAAGAAATGTTAAGGTATATAGGAGGAGTTGATATAAGCTTCTCAAATGAAAACCTAGCAATAGTTTAGAGGACCATTTTAGTATTGGATTTCCATATTCTAGAAGTTGCCTATGAAGATTTCTCATTAGTTAGTGTTGATATCCCTTATGATCCTAGCTTTCTTGCTTTTATAGAAGTTCTTTTCTCTTTGTTCCTTTTTTGTAATTTTTGTTCTAATGTTGTCTTTCTTCTAGAATGTATATGATAATTTTATGATTTCTTTTAAAATGAGGTGCTAACTCTTTTAGAGCTTCTAGAGAAAATGAAATGAGTGATAGCCCTTTCTAGCTATAAGTGATATGGCGTGTTACATAAAAATCTAATTAATTTGATGCCTTCAAATTTGCTTCTTTTATAATTGATTACACTAAAAAAAATTTTAATATAAGCAATTTCTGAATTATTGTTATTTTTATACTTAATATCCTTTTTTTAATGGAAATGTCTTTTGATATTGTTAACAATTATTAATAGTTAATGGAAATGGAGTACTTTATCTTCGAGACAATTGCTTCTTTTAGTATGATTTGTTTTAGTTTATGGCATTTTACTTTTAATTGATTTGAACCATTGAAGTCACATTAATAAACACTTTCAATAGTGTAAGTGGAATGGCTATAAAGGCTAATTCTGACTTAAGTTGTAGAAATACTTTAGATTGTTCATTTTCTATGTTATTTTAGGCAAAACTTCTATATCTTAGTGAAAGTACTTCCATGGCTCAAATTGAAACACTTTTATTCAATTTAACCGAGAAAATAAAAGTCATTTCCAAGTAGGTAGGGGTAGAAGGAAAGAGGTCTAAGCAAGGGCTCTACCCTTAAAAATTTTGATGTCTTCATTTTTATGTATAGTAATTTTAGATTTATCATCCTTCTAAATTTAAAAAGTATCTATATTCTATAAAAAAATTTATATTTACCACCTTTAATGAAAAATTCTAACACCACCATTGTAGGTAAGTTGCATTATGTGTTATAAATGATTAAACACAAGTAACTAACCCCATTTAATGAGATAAATCTTAGTTTTTATTGTTGTCATTAAGTGAAGACAAATAAGTTATAGCTTGTTATCTATATTTATTGAGGTTTCTTAAACCTTTACTCGTACAAGTTTTGGCTTAGCTTATCATCTTTAAATTATGACTAATCTCCTAATTATTGGGATTGGAAAGAATGTTACTTTTAATGCCAAAAAATAGAAAGAAAGAATGTCAAATAATATCACCACTTAATTATATTCAAGCAAAAATATTCTTTTCTTTGTTTGTCTCATCTCACAAACTAGATAAAGCTATATAAATTTCATAATCTTGATCTCTTTTTGCCTTTTTATTGTTGTAGAAGTTCTATTAGATATGTTACTCTTGTTGACAAGATTTTTTAATGCTTATTTATTAATTTTGTATATTCCAATTGCATTATATGGATGGGCTTAATTATTCTACTAGAATGAGGTAAATTTTAAAAGTTAAAGAAAATTGTGCTAAAGAATTTATTATTTTGGCAGGCTACTCTAGGCATACCTTGGAAGTGGTAAGATGCTGAAGTATTGACACTTTCTCTCTTTTATATAATGATAATGTATTAGGTATGCAGTGATAAAAAAATTACATCTTTTTGTTTAGAACCCTTGACATTATATCTTGTTTCAACATGCTTAGTTTTTATATTCCTTTTTCTTACTAAACAATCAAGCTTCCACCCCTATGAGATTTATACAAGGCTTCATAAAGCCAATGTTTATATCAATTGGTCGCCACATATCACTACATACTGGCTATCACAAAATGCCATTACAATTGTCAAATGACTTGTAATTATTACATGCTTAAGCTTATTTGACTAGTGAAACTATTTGCATTCGAATGCATATCAATTATTAAATCTAGCTTGTTCAATATATATACTATATACATTTATAACTAGTTGAAGTTAAAAAAAGTAAGATAGTAAAGTAATTTAATTGATAGAATTTTAATCTTTATGATTTAATCATTTATATCTTTAAGATAAAAATAATTCTTTTTCTATTGAATTATAGGTTAACATAAGATCCAAAGATTGCATCTGGAAGCTCTTATTAAATGCCAAAATTATTTAACTTTAAGAGAGAAAAGACCTAGACTATTTAATCAAGGTTAAATAAAAAGGATCGTGAATTTGCTTAGCTTTTACTGTAATAATTAGTTTTTCTAGTAAATAAATGCTTGGAACTCACAATGGTATCTTCTATTTAGGCACACAAGATTTATTATCATACTATATCCATATTTAACCCACTTGCAAAAAAAGTATCACTAGCTCAAATTGTAAACTTATGAGTGCCAGGATTTATTATGTAAAAGTAAGATATTCATTGTATGTTGCATGTATTTAAGAAAGTGACAATGCTAAAGATTATATGATCAGGATTGATTTACAAAAAAGAGCCTATTCATTGGAATGTTTAAAGTATTGTCAAGTTATAAACCTAATTGCTTGAAAAGCAATAGTGTATGTAATTTCCTTTTTCTTTTCATTTGACAAATTGCCTTAAAAGTTTTACACCTAGTCTTACTTGTCTTTGGTTACAAACTTCATCTAAATTAATTAAAACAGTAAAACCAAATTATATTTTTTGTTTTAATAATCAATCCCAAACTACAACTTACATTTTTCCTCTACCATTTCTATTCCATTATTTGAAGGTCAAACACTTAATTTACTTCCTCCAAGGATGATAAATATAACAATGTAACAAATTAACATTAGACGTTATAGAATAATAAACACAAAAAATACAAGCAATATTCTAAGCAATCCAATTCTCCTATCCATACCGAAAAAATCAATTGGATCATGATTATGAATTTGTAATCTCCCTTTAAGAAAAACTTGAAAACTTACAAACACTATCAAGCTAGTCATTTATCTAATAATAGCTATTAAATGCATAGGAAAAATTACCTGTAGCATATAAATGTCCATGTGATGTCCTATATATAAACATGAAAACTACATATCTTTTTTGAACAAATTCATAATATATACATGGACTAAATGCATTATTTCATATCATAAAGAAGTAACCCAATTTCGGGAATTGTCTAACATTAGTATATAAAAAAGTTAAAAATGTTTCTCA
Organism: Sindora glabra; assembly: GCA_020226215.1. NCBI lineage: Eukaryota > Viridiplantae > Streptophyta > Magnoliopsida > Fabales > Fabaceae > Sindora > Sindora glabra. Next base: position 44,874,955 of record CM035228.1, on the reverse strand, counting down.
TTGTTCTAAGAATCAAATCCAAAATTTATTATAGGAAAATTGATAAGTATTTAATTTTGACTTTAAAACATATTTTATTACTAGTTCATCCATTTTGAATGTAAGTTACCTTATTATAGAATTAAATTTATTATAGCACACTAAGGAAATAAAATAAATAAACGTAGGAAAAAAACCTTTTTTTAAGTATATGGAGAAACACTTCTTCAATTCAATACTAATAAGACAGCCTTAGATCAAAGAAAGAACAACCACATGATATTAATTCAAAATAAAGCTCTCAGAGTAATAACATTAGCTAAAAATTAGTATCCAAGCACGATTTTATTGGCTAACACATCCTTAAAATATTAAGGCTTTTATATAAAAATACAAGGCAAGATTTATTAAAGGATTGCAACTAATTCTTAATGGATAAAAATACATCCAATTGAAGAAAGAAGCCCTTGATATGTTAAATATGCAAACATGAGCAAAATAATTATAGAATGTAATTGAAAAAAATAGGTTGAAGATAAAACCAAAATAATGAATGGAAGTTAAAACCAAAATACCTCAATCTATTGATTCAACTCTGCAAGGTTATTACTTTTACTTTAAGGAAAGTAACATAAAAATCTCAAAAGATTAATTTTCTATTAGTATACATTACAAATGTAAAAGAACAGAATTTTCTTTCCCTTGTTTCAGTAACTATCCTTCAGAAGAAAGGAAATAGAAAAGAAAATGTTATTTTATACTTTAAAATATAGGAAAAAGGAAGGCTTATTTCTCAATTCCATGGTCAACAATTACAAATGTCCTTTACAATCATAGCATAAATATTTAAAAGCAAGCAAAGCTATAAAATTGGTATTAGCAAAGGAAATCAGAAAGAGCAGTATAAAGGGCTATACTAAATCATAGCTCAACGTATCCAGAAATGTGGTCACTGCAATTTCATAATATAAAACATATCTTATACAAATAAGCTTTCATGAGCAATATTTTATATCCCTATAAACATTTCTAAACAACATTATTAAAGAAATTACTAAAGATAATAGAAGGTATTCTCACAAGTAACAATGTATAGCTAAATGTACATCCTTTCTACAAGACGTGTCAAGTGAACAATGTCGAGGTTTAGTTGTTAGTATTACAAAGATATATAGGTTACATCAGTATACAATGTAATTCTTATTCACATTTATATAAAAAAGTATATGGAGCTTACATGGCAATAAGAATCTCTTAAAAATCTTTTTGTAAAGGATAAACTAAAATATAAATGAATTGATTAAAAAATCTATTTATTTTTGGTGATTCAAAATTTTCAACTTTAGATTTTACAAATATGAACCAAGTAGACAAAGGCAATAGGAGAGAAAGTTTACCATGATAGGTTTATGAAAGCCTTCTTTAGTGTTGGCAAATTCATCATTCTTGACTCTGCTTTTCATAAGATCACTATAATTCATAATAACAAACCAAAATGAAACCTATAACATAAATTCAAGTAATTGTTTTGATTCAAAATTTAAGTTTTAATGCTCTTGGGACATCCAATAGGAAAAGGTATTCAATGCAACATATTGTCTCATTTAGAAATAATTTGAAATTGTTTATTTATTTGTAAATAATGACAAATAATCTCAAACCTTTAATTTTACTTCTAACTTCCTTTTCTTCAATTCTAAAACAAAATTAGCCTTGCTATAGCACATTGAAAGGGGAAAATGAAAGGAGTTACATACTTATAGCTTAAATTAATGGAATATGCAGGATAAGCATTCTAGAAAAAGACATATATATAAACAATCGATCTAAATGACACAAATGCTAAGCTAAAAAATTGAAAAAAATTAGAAAAATAAATAAATTACAAAGAACTTTGCAAACAATTTCATGAAATCAATGCTTAGAACTTAAACAAAACTTTAACAAATTATCACAAATTGTTAGAAGGTAGTGCATTTCAACAAAGCACATAATAAATAGAAACAAACATTCTTGTAATTTTTTCTATTTTCTACCACTAATAAGTTAAATGTACAAAATGGCTTGGAAAAAAAAGGGAACATATTTTTTACAGTATTGGAGAAACTAGAACTTTTTATTTTACCTTACATGTCTAAAAAACCCATTAAGGAAAAAATGCTACGGTAAAACAATGTTGCTGGCATTAACAGCCTTTTACCACTATTGCTTCATAATCACTAACCACTTCCACTCTAGTTGGCTTTGTATGGAAAGGAACTAGCAATGTGTTAGGAATGAGTTCATAAAAACAATTGATTTTGAGGAACTATTTCATTTTTAATAGAAATAATTATAAGTAATTTTTAAATACTTATTTTACATAAAAATTAAATAAAGATCCAATTAATTGTATAAGATGTACTTATGTGATCATAATATGGATTCATTGAAAATAAGTGCCAGTTATTTACAATTAATTAAACTATTATTCATAATGTATTAATAAAGCACAAAGTTAGGTGCTTTATTAATATTGTTGTACATTTCAAAATATATAGTTTATCTTAGTTATATAAAATTTATAGATGTACTTCATATATTGAATAGGATTATAAATGAAATCCATATGACTATTATAAAGATAAATAAAATTTCATAGGCATTAATTTTCTTTAACCAAAATCTTGAATTATATATAATTATGTTCTTATATATATAATTACATTTGAGTCGCAAATAAGTGAGACACAATTGCGAGTTGATATGCTCTGTAATTTAGTATCGATATATTTATTAAGAATATAATTATGATATGACAATCTAGAATTTAATGATATAATGGTTTTAGTGGATTTTAGTTCTTAGTTATAAGTCTTAAGTTTAAGCACGTTAATTTTAATTAAATTAGAAGAATGCTAATTGATAATTATTAGAGAAAGTAGCAAGTATTAAGATAATTAAATTAATTTTATCATTTTAATTGAATATTGTAAAAAGGAGTATAAACAAAGAATTAACATTGAGCAATATTAGTCAGCCATAAACTTTGCATTTCCTGATAGAGGAATACAATTTAAGGAAACTACTAGATTGTTTGGATTTACATCTGAATGAATGTGTATATAATTGGAGTGCAATTTCAATTCTATAATGGAAAGATCACTAAGATTAAATAATTAAATTATTTAATTATTTAAGAGTCAATTTTATATGTACCTATAAGATCCTTAAACTAGCTCAAGGCCCTATACATACTATTATTGGCTTAGGCTAATTGAGAAAAAATTATTGGATTACTAAATAGAAACAAATGCATAACCCATCATTAGGTCCATGCATGTGAGTCAATATATTTAGATAGTGGGAGTTAATTTTTAGATATATTGATTTCAGGAATATTCTCGTGGACAAGTATCTAAAAGTGAAAGATGTAATTTGGACTATTTAATTTATTAAATAAAATTACATCAAAAATCTGATAGAGATAATATTTAATTTTTAAATATTTATTAGATATATATTCTAAGTTTGGAATATCAAATAAATGAGTTTTAAACAAATCAAATATATTTTGAATATTAATTCGAATAGGAAATATCCACTTAGAAATATTTGAAATATGAAAATTGGGAACCTTTACGATGCATTATAATCTTTAATGAATTTTATTGGCATTAATAAGCCATTATAAACCTTAATGATGTATTATATACATTAATGAGCCATCATAAGTCTTAATAAAACATTATTAGCCTTAATAAAATGGTATGATTCTTAATGTAGCATTATAAGGCTTAATGTGACATTATGAGTGAGGTCATTTTAGGATATCAATGACATACTTTCTTATCTTAATCTTTCTCTATAAATAAGATCGTAGGGTTCTAATTTTTAGAGAAAAGATATGGAATGGGTTTCAGGCATGTTGAATCTCTAAGGTTCCAATTTTTGAAGGAACTTGGAAAGAGTTTTATACCCACAAAAACTCATAGGTTTGGTTTTAATAGGAATATATAATGAGTTTCAAACTTATCAAAACTCTATCAGATTTCAGAGAGAAATTCAAAAAGTTAAATGAACAATTTATTTTCTAAATTGTTCTTGTAATTAAGTTTGAATTTATCAGTTTTAATAATTTTTTATTCTTCCTATATTGTACTCAAGGGCTAACATCTTATGTGTTCATCCTTTAGACATAGTCTAGAAGATCTTACGGATAGTAATATAAAGATTTTGTGTTGTCATCTTCTTCAATAACACCAAGTAATCTTTTTAACATAATATATATATATATATATATATATATATATATATATATATATATATATATATATATATATATAAGGAATAATTTTTTTTAAATCCATTCTCTAACCAAATTAGTTTTCAAAACTATTTTTCTAAATAGTAACCAACAATTGGTTTTAAAGTGACCTTATTACCTATATATATGAATACTTTGTTATCTATATTCTCTCTCTAATTTTTATGAATTATGTATATGTTAGATGAATGGCATTGAGATTATTTTTTTGTTGTCATCTTATAATCTATTGCTATGCTCAATATTTAATACTATAGTGGTTTATAATTTTTAAATAATGGTTTGTTCCAATTCATGATAAATATTTTCTTGTATTTTTCTTTTGAATTTGTAATAAAAAGTGGCCTATATTGCCATGTTTCCTTCTCAATTCATTTTTTAACTTTATTTTTTTTTCTAAATTTTTATAAGCTAATTTTGGCATAAGGATTTTTTTATGTAATTCTTAATTTTGGTGACTACAAGAAATCAAAAGTACAAAATGGTGACAAAAAGAGACATATGTTAAAAAATATATATTTTTTGTGTTCATGGATAATTTTTTTATTGGATTAAGATTAAATCCAAGAATTCAAAGAAGCCTATAACCTAATTTTGAAGCAAATCCAAGTGAGTAATTTGGAGAAAAGACAAAGACAATTATTTATTGAATCTTTTTATCTTTCATTCCTTTAGGAAACCATGAATTGAAACTATTTATTAAGTTATTAATTATATTGACATATGTGATTTTTAAGCATGCCATATAGATTTAAGTTATGCCACTCTATGCATTATGACACATATATTGCAATATTTAAATATAGTTTTTAAAAAATATTGCATGTGATGAAAAATTAAAATTTCAAAATATTGAATAGGAGAGGGTACATTCAGGATAATATTCCCACAAGCTATATTGTTATATGATGGATTAGATCTTCTTTGATAAAATAAAAATACTTATGTTAAAATATATATGCCTCAATGTGACTATTTTAGTAAGGGGTACTATATTGAAATAATGGTTATTACATTTAGCTAAGAATTAATCATCAACCTTCCAAAAAAGCTTTGCTAATTAATTCTAAGCCTAAAAAGATAATGATAGTTAATTTTGGGACATGATTCTAAACTTGTCTTGAGAGAATTAATATAAAATAGCCAGGTTTACCTAGTAAGAACATGACTTCTCCAAGGATAGCTTGTTTCATCAAGTGCTAAATTATCATTATAATAAAAGTGATGCATGATTTTATTTAATTTTATTTGCATCATTACTTATATGTTTAATTTTATTGCAAAGTTATTTATTATTCAATTTGTTATGCCAATTTTATTTTAGAATTGAAAATAAGTGACCTATGACAAATCCTTAATTATCTCCATAATAATAAGCTCACCATTAATGGATTGGATGCTTATATGAAGTGGAAGAAAAATGTCCTTCATGGTTACATTATAAAAAGATACAAGATGTACAAAAGCTATCTACCTATGCCAGAAAATCTTCAAAAAGGTCCATACAAATAATATCGTAATTGTATGTATGCCAATGTCATGGTTATGCTCATTATATTAGGTTTTGTCTTGATAGACCTAGAGTACATTGTTTTGAGTAACAATACAACTAGTGAAATCTTTAATTATCATGATATGTTCCTTCTTTTCAAGAGTGACAAGGTAAAGAATAATGTACTTCTATAGATTGTTAGTTCAAAAATGGCTTCTAATTTAAGGGTTTGTGACCATATCTGACATGATTAATACTATATGTTAAGCAAAAGTTAATGTATCTACTATAACAAAGAAAGTGCAAATTCCTTTGATACTTGCATCATTGCCTAACGCATACAATAAGGTGAAGAGAAACTATTATGCAAATAATGAAAAATGTTCTCTTCTAGAACTGATATATCTACTTGAAGAGGTTAAGATTTTTGCATTAGCTATTATGACTGCTATTTTTTCGACCAATATTGAAATTAAAGAGAAAAAGTAGAAATACAGTGGTAACAAGATTAAGCAAAAAGCAATACATTATTGATTTTGTAGAAAATAAGGTCACAAAAAGGAAAGTTACCCTTTGTTTAAATAAGAAAGGATAATTAGATGGAAAAGTGATGGATGAATTTTCATTATGAACCAATTATAAAATAATAGCACTAAGATATTATTTTTCAAGTTTAAATATCTTCATATTTAGTTTTTATTTCGGTTGTATTAAAATAAAGTTTTTTCCAAACTTATTTTATTTATGAAATAAAATTAGCACATGTTCTGGTTTATTAACAATTTGGAAAAACTATAGAATGTTGTTTGTTTATATTTTGTTGATATCAATATTGCACCAAAGAATAGTTATTTCAAGTTCAATACCTTAGAGGCATGATTACATTGACTAAAATAGGATATAAAGTGAGATTGAAAATGAGTCATGGGACCTATTAGATTTTCATCGTCACTTTATGGATACCTTATTTAGAATGGAAAATATTAAGTGTATAAGTCTAAATGGGTCATACTCTTGTATAGGCTAATAAGTAATGTACAAAAATCATAAAAGTTTAGAGTATAATATTAACTGAATTGATAATTACTCTTAGAATGGGTAGGTATCTAATTAGTCTAAAATTTGAATTTTGATAAACCCAAAAGATTAAAGATTGAGAAATAATTAGATTTACCTTGACAAGAATTTTTTATTTGTTCAAAAATTAGATAACTTCAATAAGAAAAACTTGAGAAATATTGAGAGTTAATCTCTCATGCTTACACCTTGGCAACCTCAATAAATAGATGTAACAAAAATAAAAGATTATTTTATAAATGGTGAGAAAAATAATAAACAATTCAACATTGTATGTTTGTTTTCTGGAGAAATGATTTTTACACAATAATGAATCTTTTGAATGAAATAAACTTCAACTAATTATAAAATATGCCCACAAAGTTATAAATAAGATACAAACTTTATTTGTATTCTATTTATAAATTAGGTCGTCAGTTTTATAAATTGATGTTTAATCATAAAGATTATGCATTTTCCAAAATCATTCACATAGAAAGGAGAAAGGCTAAAAAATAATTCTTAAAAAATTATTTTTTGAAAGGAGGATTAAAAGAAAAAAATAAACTAAAAAACAAGGCAATGCTTGCAAGTCTCTCTATTAATACTATAAATTATGGAATTTTTATACTTATTCGTGAACAAGTGAAAATTAGAATGAATAGGAATAAAGCATGTTGACTTGTGCAAAAACAATATAAATAACCTTTTATAGTGGAAAGGTAATTAATTTTACATAAATTATATGTTTGAGACATAATCTATCTTACAAAAACATGGTTTATAATCCTAAAAACCATAAAGAGTTCCAAGACATGTTAAAAAGGCTATGAACCAATAGTTAAAATATAAAGATTCTAGTTGTGTTCAATTCTTATAATGACACTTAAAAAAGGTGAAACCTTCAAGGAGTAACTATACTCATAAGGAATTGGAAATGAGTAATTGATAGACAAAAAAAAAAAAAACAAGATCTATGACTAGCAAATATTTATTATCTAGTTATAGTATTTAAAATCTATCAAAGTGCTAAGTTCATTTGTAATAGTCTTAATTATAAGAATTAAGAAACAAATGATGGGGTTGTACATTTTAGTGAATATAAAAAAAAAGGGTATTTAAATACAATTTTTCAAAAGGTTCATATAAAAGCCAGGCTACACATGGAATGGAAGTTGCAAATATCAATCTATGGATTGAAGTCAACATAAATGTCATGGAATATTAGACTTGATCAAACTTATTATATTAATCAAAATATTAGTGATTTATGTGTAAACTAAAAGGCACAAAATGACAATGTTACTTCTAGATCATGAATGTGGATTACATTTGCTCTTTGGAAATGATGTAGGAATATTATTGAAACTCAACAAATAGATTGTAGTATAGTTTGATATAAAAGGATCAAGGTGATGATGAGTTTTATTGATCATGCTATTGTATGATCAAGTAAATAAGAAACTTAATGTATCCTAAATAATATAAAAAAGGTACTAATGTTATGTCAAGCAAGGTAGACCTTAAGAAAAGATATCATCTTTTTAGATGTAATTTTCAATCAAAATTTCTTTTGAAGAAACTAAAAATTTGAGAAATATAACTTTAGTTATGGATTTCTCATGTATAAAGTCTAAACACAAGTATTAGTATTCTTAGATATGTTATGAACATGGTTAGCAAGTATCAACCAAAGGCATAAGAATGGGGTTGACTTATGAATTCTATATTGCCAATTTAAATTCAAGAAAATCAACATTTCAACTTAAATTGTATAGAAACTAAATATTCAATTATTTTGAATAATGAATATTAGTTATATGACACTAAAAAATTTCCTAACAAAACTTGAGATAGTATTTAATGGTAAAAACCACTTGTCATTGAATTGTTATTATAATTAGAAAATAAGTTAGTGGTATAGCTAAAGAAACTAAGATATTCAAGGTATAAAAGAGCTTTGTATAAGATATAGTGGAATACGGACAATTAAAAAGACACAACCTAAGTATTAATTGATAATTCAATGAATTTTGGATGTGAGTAATCTTTTAAATAATACTTAAAATTTATTAAGATAAAGGAGATTCCCTAACTACTTTAGAAGTTAATGGGAGATTGTTAAGAATGAGCTTATAAAATTAGTTAGCTTTTGTGAGTTATTTTATTTTTAATAGAAATAATTATAAATATTTTCTAAATACTTATTTTGTATAAAAATTAAATAAAGGTCTAATTAATTTTACAATATGTATTCATATGATCATAATATAAATTTATAGAAGATATGGGTATAAGCTATTTATAATTAATAAAATTATTATTCATAGTGTATTAATAAATTTAGGCACTTTATTAATACTGTTGTAAATCTTGGAATATATAATTTATTTTGATCATATAAAATTTACAGATGTGCTTGGTATTTTGAATAAGATCATAAATAAAATTTATATTACTATTGTCAAGATAAATGAAATTTCATAGGCATTAATTTACTTTACTTTAAATCTTAAGTTATATATAATTATATTCTTATAGATATAATTATAGTTAAGTAGCAAATGAATGAGACACAATTATGGGTCAATATACTTTATAATTTGGTGTTAATATATTTATTAAGAATACAATTATAATATGACAATATAGAATTTGGTGATATATTAGCCTTAGTAGATTTTTGTACTTAATCATAAGTCTTAAGCATAAACACGTCAATTCTAATTAAATTAGAAGAAAATTAACCAATGATCATAAGAGAAATCAATAAGTGCTAAGATATAAATTGATTTTGTCAATTTAATTGAATGTTATGCAAAGTAGTATAAGTAAAGAACTAATGTTGCATAGGAATACAATTTAAGAAAATTGCTAGATTATTTGGATTTCCATATGACCAAATATGTATATAATTGGAGTGCAATTTTAGTTGCATAGTGAAAGGATCAATAAACTAAATAATTAAAGTATTTAATTATTTAGGAACTAATTATATATATACCTATAAAATTCTCAAACTAACTTAAGGCCTTGTACAAATTGTTATTGGAGCAAGCTAATTAAGAAAAGATTATTGGATTAATAAATGGAAACACATGCATGACCCGGTCATTATGTTCCTATAAGTATCCTAGTATATTTAGATAATAGGAGTTAGTTTCTGGAAATACTAATTTTAAGAATATTCTTTTGGGCAATTATATAAAAGTTAAAGATATGATTCAAATTATTTAATTTATTAAATAAAATCATATTAGAAATTTGATAAAAATGATATTTGATTTTCAAGAGTATCCAATCAATGAGTTTTAAACAAATCAAATATATTTCAAATATTAATTGGAGATATATTTTCGAATAAGAAATATTTAATTAGAAAATTTTGAAATATGAAAATTAGAAACCTTGTAATGTGTTATGAGCCTTGACAAACATTATTGACCTTAATGAGTCATTATGAATTTTAATGATAAAGTATGTGCCTTAATGAGATTTATTTTTCCTAATATGCCATTGTGAGTCTTAATGAAACATTATTAGCTTTAATGGAACGTTATGATTCTTAATGTGATATTATGAGTAAGGATGTTTTGGGATATCATTAAAAATAGTTTTTTTATCCTAATCCTTCTATATAAATAAGATCCTAGAGTTCCAAATTTCAAAAAGTAAATATGGGATGAGTTTTAGACCTATCGAAACTCTAGAGCTTTAGTTTTTGAAGGAACTTGGAAAAGGTTCCAATTTTTATAAGACTATAGAATGAGTTTCAAACCTATCAAAATTCTAAAGTTTTGATTTTCATATGAATAGAAGTAAGTTTCAAACCTATCAAAACTCTGTAAGATTTTTGAGAGAAATTCAAAAATTTATTTTTTAAATTATTCTTAATAGTTAAGTTTGAATTTATTAGTTCTAAGAATCTTTTAATCTTCCTATATAGTACTAGATATAGTTTAGAAAATCTTGCGGACAGTAATCTAAAGATTTTATGTTGGTATCTTCTTCAATAATAGTAAGTGATCTTCTTAACATAATATATTATAAGTGTTTAATCCTATTTATTTCATTGCACTATTTTTAAAAAAGTTGGTTAAAAATTTTAAAAGAATAATTTTTTTAAAGATCCATTCTCTAATCAGATTAGTATTTAGAACAATTTTTCTAAATGATAACCAACAATGCCCTTCCCAACTCTTTTTTCTTTCCTTCCTTTGTAACTCTGATTGTTGTCGAACAGTTTCTCTTCTAGAATGGTCTTTTTCCCAACATTATATCTCAAAAATGAGTAGTGGAAGTAGTAAAAGAATAAGAACACAAGAAACCTCCTTAATTTTAAGATAACACTATATTGATGCAATCAAAATAATAAAAAAATATAATTATTAAAATTTAATTAATTATATCTTATAACGTTACATATTTTTTTACTTACTTACTTACTTATTTTTTAATTATTTATTATTAAAAATAAGAATATAATTATTTAAAATATAATTAATTATATTTTATGATATCACATATTTATTTATTTATTTACTTAATTTTTATTTATTTATATTTTTTAATAATTATAGGCCAAATATCTAGTTATATAATTATGATTTAGGCAATCATTTAATTCAAAGATGATCGATAAAATTGAAAAAATAAATATATATTATGAATTATAAATTACCTTCTAAAACTAATTATTAAATCATAACATTTTTTTAAATAAATTAGTGCATTAAATACATTTAAAAGTTAAGCTATATCTTATTAATTAAGGTTTGTTTGGTATAGTAATATAAATAATTGATTATTGTTTGATTGTATTATGCAAATTAATTTCATATTTGGCATGACTTTTGGCAATAATTGATTTTCTTGAAAGATAATTAGTATAAATACTTTGATAATGTTTGATAAATAGCATTTTCATTGGTTTTTAATTAATTAGAGTGATTTTAGCTAATTAATTAAGCCAATTTGTTGATTTTAATGTTTGTTAAATAACTTTTTTAATCCATAGATTGACTTTCAATTTGCCAATTTGAAAATATTAGGAAGTCTAGCATTTTAAAATAATTAATTCCATTTTTTTTTTACAAAAAGACAATCTTACACATATTTAATAAATTTTTTCTTTGCCCGCTAATTTATTTACTTTCTATACTTGTTCATCTTTTTATATTAAATAATAATATTATTTGCAAAAAAATAATAATAATGCTACACGTAAAATGGACTGCATTGCTAATATAATTTATCTCACAATTTTTTTAAAAGGTAGGATAATCTTACTAAATACGTGGAATGTATTACAAAATTAAATATATATATATATATATATATATATATATATATATATATATATATATATATATATATAAGCATAAAAATTATATTAATGAAAATATTTGATTTATTTTTAAAAGATAATTTAATGTGATAAATAATATTTTAAAATATAAAATATTATTAAAATAAAAAATAGTCAAATAAATTATAAAATATTATCATACACTTTTATATATTATTTTACATATAAATGCTAATTTTATCAAATATTTTCCTGAAAACAATTAATACTATATTAATAAGTTTAAACCAACTAAAATAATTAATTATTAAGTAATTATTAATACAATTAATTATTTAGTAATATAATTAACTGATTATCAAAAAAAATTTAATGAGATAAAATTTATGATTAAATAATAATTGTAATTTATAATTTATTTTTAATGTTAATTTTTTTCTTATTAAAAATTTTTATATCAATTATCTTAAAAAATCCATTACTATTAATAGTCAAATCAATATCCAATTAATAATAATTTATTTTTATTGCTATATCAAGCCCCAGATAGATTATTCGTTGAACCAAATGCTTATATTTATGGGAGAGGGACGGCCTATTCAAAAGTCCCGGTGTCAGAGTGGGGCATGCGCGAGGGCTGACCTTGTTTACGTAAGTCGGGGTTCGGGGAAATTTCCGCTAACGCGACTTTGAATAATAAAAGCGGTATGAGTCAAGCGGTGGAGACGGGACAAGGAGAGGGTCCCACCTTTCATTCCTCAGCATTGGATTGGATATAAGGATTCATACTCGAATTTCAAAACCATTTTACAATACTAACACAAAAAGGGTAACCCAACTCACCACTACACAATTCCACGTCAGGAAAAAATTTTAGTGTTTCTCAGCCCCCCGGAAAATTTAATGCTTTTTTCATAATAATAATTATTAAATATATTATTTTTATTTGATTCTTAATGTTAAATTTTATTTTCATTTTTAAAATATAATAAAATATATTTTACAGTTAATTTTTAAAAAAAATAATATATTTAATAAAAATAATATTAAATTTTTAGTGCTAACATAATACTTGAAAAAAATTTCCCAAAGACAGTATTACTTTTCTGTAGTGTCCAACTATGCTTTAGACTATAGTATGCGAGATATTTCTCCTTATTCTGATGAATTAAAATAGTTATTCCAATTAGCACCATAATATTACAATAATATTTTATATTGTCTTCAAATTTTATTTTTCATGTATTTGAAATTCAAATTCAGATTTTATGTGTAGATTAAATAAATTATTATTTCAATTATTAAAAAAATAGTTATTTTCAGATTGGGTGATGTTGGCAAGGATTTTAAGTATATTTTAAAAATCTTGAGTTTAAATTTGCTCTTAATTAATATAAGAAAATTGTTATTTACCTGACAAAAAATATATTAATATGTACACTTTTTGGGTCAATTTGATAATTTATCATTAGTATATTAGATCTTGAAATGGATGATCTAATTAAATCATAAATTGATTGTCATTTTAATATAATTAAATTGATTAATTCATTTAGATTGGTGAAGAGAGTGATGTTCTCCTAATAAAATTTTCAAAAAAAAAATTATCAATTGTTAATTTTAAAGGAGGAAATTTAAATCTCTTCCCTACTATTCCGGTTCTTTCAATATTACAGTAGAAGCTTCAATGAAGGAATTTTGACGTGAGATAAACTCTCTAAATTAGAATTAGTACTTATTGGGTTGATGCTTGTTAAAAATTATCGACGGCAATTAAATTCTATGTTAAGAAAAAAAATTCATATGCATTAATCAATTATTTAATAAACTGAATTAACTGAATAATGGTTTAATAACTTTTTTATTCAATTTTTAAATACTGTCATAATTCAGGCCAAAAAAATATTGTCATAATTGACTTAGATTGTGTTTGAAAACACAAATACGTATTTAAGTGAATAGATTTAGGCCTAAATTTATATTTTATTTATTTGATATGTTCATACCAAATATTAAATTAAACAAAATTTATTATTTTAAAATAAAATTATCAAATTATTAATTAAATTTAGAATTTAAAATGCGATATTATTCAAACTCCATACATTTAAAAATAAAATTTAAGTAAAGCTTCATAAACGTTTATTATAAAATTTTTCATTTAGACTAGGAGACGTATATGAACTGTAAACTTACCAGATACGCCCCAAAAAAAAATCGTAGATCTTGTCCTAAGTTTAAATCTTAATGAATTTAACAGTCAAAATTCAGTTAACGCTCAATATTATATCAAACATCTGTTATTTATTTTTCATAATTCACAAAGTAGTATTGTTTACATGTCTTCAAAATAATTTTTCCAACCGAATCTTAAGTAAATTTATGATCAGTGGACTTGAACGAAATACTCTGGAACGAGATAGTATTTTTGATAATAAATAATATCCATGACGGATGTAAAAAATAATCCACACTAATTACCTCTTCTCTTTTTTTTTTTAAGATAAAAAAAATCAAACTGACTTTTCCTAGCATAAAACACGAATGAGATTTTGCCATTGGTAGAGTGCACGGAATTAAAAAAAAAATGCAATGCGAAATTGTCTCCCTTTTTTTTTCTTTTCCACGGTCCAAGTCTTTGTGCAGACCAGCAAATCCCAGTCATGAGTCAACTCCACTCCCAACACACTCAAAACATCTCTGGTCCTTCCTGCAAATTTCCTTGCGCCTAAACAGCAACCAAACAAACAATCCCAAATTCCAAGAACAAAATCTGCTTCTGATGTATCTATTCTCATGCTCCCTTCTTGTTCCTCTCTTTCTGGTCTCCTCCACCTGAAGCCATATAAAATATACAAAGTACAACCTAAAAATAATCAGAAACCAGACACTCAAAATGGACAGGTATGAATACAGCACCGCCTGTTTTCTCTGTCTTTCTCTTTGTTTCTTGTTCTTTCCGATGGTGTTTTCTCAGCTACCTCAGAAACAAGCAAACACCATGAAAATTCTCTCCCAGCTTCTTAGTACCTCTGTTAATTGGCAAAACAGTACAAACCCAAATCCTTGTGCATGGAGTAGAGTCACTTGTGACTCCGGAAATTCTTCCGTAATCCAAATTGATTTATCTGGGTTAGCCCTTTCTTCCTCAGATTTCCTGCCTGTTCTCTGCGAGATTGATTCCTTGCACCATATTAATCTCTCCAATAATCTCTTGAGTTCAATCCCAGATAAATTCCTCAATGATTGTGGCATGCTAGAAGGGTTAAAGCTGTTAAACTTCAGCAACAATCGATTGGCTGGTCGTTTGCCTACTTTTGTTGGTTTTGATAGGCTGGAATCGTTGGATATGTCTTTCAATAGGTTAGGAGGAAGAATTGATTCGCAGTTAGCTTGGTTGGTGAACCTCAAGAATTTAAATTTAAGTAAAAATAATTTCACTGAGTCTGTTCCTTCCAACTTGGGAAAGTTCGTGGCTTTGGAGCAGCTTGTGCTTTCTGTGAATAATTTTCAAGGTAACTTCCCTGATGAAATATTGGGTTGCAAGAATTTGACTCACATTGATCTTAGTGCCAATAGGCTGTCAGGGCCTGTTCCTGCAACTATCGGAGATCTCTCAAAGTTGAAGGTTTTGGTTCTATCCTCAAATTCGCTCACAGGGGAAATTCCTCGAACATTATCTGGCATTACAACTCTTACTCGTTTTGCAGCAAATCAGAACCATTTCAATGGTTCTCTTCCTCAAGGAATTACAAAAAATCTTGAAAATTTTGATCTAAGTTATAATGCCTTGTCGGGGTTTATTCCATCAGACCTTTTGGCGTCATCGAAGTTGCAGCTTGTAGATCTGTCCAATAATAGATTAAACGGATCAGTGCCTGCAGATATATCTCATAACTTAGTCAGGTTGAGATTAGGGGGCAATTCTCTGAGTGGTATGATTACTTCAGTGAATTTTACAGCAGCTCAGAACTTGGAGTACATGGAGCTGGATAACAATCGGCTGACTGGATTGATTCCACCCGGATTGGGATCTTGCCCGAAGTTGGCACTGTTGAATTTGGCTCAGAATCAATTTACTGGTGCGCTACCAAGTGAGCTTGGTAACCTTAGTAATCTTCAAGTCTTGAAGCTTCAAATTAACAAGTTAAATGGTTCAATCTCAATTCCAATGGCCCAATTACAGAAGCTATCAACACTGAATTTGAGCTGGAATTCTCTAACTGGATCAATTCCATCCACAATATCAAGCTTGAAAGACCTTGCTAATCTCAATTTGCAACAGAACAATCTGAACGGTTCTATACCTGAATCTGTCAGCAGCTTGACATCTCTTATAGAACTCCAGCTTGGGGGAAACCAACTCAGCGGTCTGATTCCAAAAATGCCACCAAGTTTACAGATTACCTTGAATCTTAGCTACAACCTTTTTGAAGGACCAATTCCCAGCAGTCTTGATGGATTGATCAACCTTGAAGTCTTGGATCTCTCAAATAACAAATTTTCTGGTAATGTTCCTGAATTTCTGACCAAATTGCAAACATTGACACAGTTGATACTGTCTAACAATCAACTATATGGTATCATTCCAAAATTTGGTCCTTATGTTGTGGTTGAATCAAGTGGAAATGAAGGTCTTATAAACAACACTGATCAGGGAAACACGCCTGCTCAACAATCAACCAAGGGAAAATCTGTTGCTTTGGCCGTTCTTGTTGCAATTGCAGCAGCCATTTTCCTTGCTGGCCTGGTTGCTGTTCTAGTTGTAGTGGTCTCCAGACACTATTACAAGGTTAATAATGTCGAACACTTGCAATCAGGTGAAGAACTTAACCTTCCTCAGGTCATCCGAGGCAATCTCTTAACTCCAAATGGAATCCACAGATCAAACATTGACTTCTCCAAGGCCATGGAAGCTGTTGCTGAGACATCAAACATTACACTGAAAACTAGGTTCTCAGCTTATTACAAAGCCGTTATGCCATCCGGGGTAACCTACTTTGTAAAGAAGCTCAACTGGAGTGACAAGATATTTCCACAGGGCAGTCATGATAAATTTGGGAAAGAACTTGAGTTCTTGGCAAAATTGAACAATTCAAATGTCATGACACCTTTAGCCTATGTTCTGTCAACTGACAGTGCTTACATATTGTATGAATTTATCTCAAATGGCTCCCTTTTTGACGTTCTTCATGGCAGAGTGGGGAATTCTTTAGACTGGGCCAGCAGATACAGTATAGCTGTTGGAGTGGCTCAAGGTCTTTCTTTTCTGCATGGATATGCCTCTGGTCCAATACTTCTTCTTGACCTGTCAAGTAAAACTATCATGTTGAAGTCCTTCAAGGAGCCTCTTGTTGGAGACATTGAGCTCTATAAGGTTATCGATCCCACAAAGAGTACAGGAAGCTTTTCTGCAGTTGCTGGTTCTGTTGGCTATATTCCTCCAGGTCAGAAAATTACATCTTTTGGTCAATCTTCTTTTAATTAATAAATTTGCTATTGTATTATGTGAGTATGACAAGTGGTTTAAGTAGCTCCTGGATGATAGTTTCCAGAAACATTGTTTGGACTAGCGTACCATGTATTAGTACTTCAGGTTATTCATATCTAGACCATTCCATAAAACACTTTATTTCTAGAGAAATTATGCGAAAAAGGTAGCTTATCACGTTTCTGTACCCATATAATGATCCTATACATTCGACATTAAGGGTAACTATGTCTTCGATTTCACTGGTGAGGCCATATATTTTCTTCATATTTCAAAAATTGCTATCAAGTCAATATAACGTGATGACAAGAGTAATGTATGATCAGCAGTCCACTCTCATTTGCTGCAAATTTTCTGTTATTTCATTTCATCTAGAGGTATGAGATACATTTCACTAGAAACTTATATAACTTTCTGAGTAGCTTTATGGTTTAGTAATTGCATTTCTGTTAAAATTTATTTTTCTTGGTTTATACTCTTAGGATTTTGAGTTTTGCAAGTAATGAAATTTCTGTTTTGGTTATTAAATCTCTGGATTATTTTCTTTGGTGGTTGACAGAGTATGCTTACACAATGAGGGTTACACCAGCTGGGAATGTCTACAGCTTCGGAGTAATTCTGTTAGAAATGCTGACAGGAAAACCTGCAGTGACCGAGGGAACTGAATTAGTCAAGTGGGTATTGCGCAACACGACAAAGCAAGATCACATTCTCGATTTCCATGTCAGCAGCACATCCCAGGCTGTTAGAGAACAGATGCTGATGATCCTCAAGATTGCTCTTGCTTGTGTCAGTACATCCCCAGATGCGAGGCCGAAGATGAAGAGTGTGCTGAGAATGCTCCTGAATGCGCGGTAAAATCACAGCCTCAGGGGTGTGTGAACCAGATTCACACTAATTAATAACAAATACGATTGTGATATTAAGTTTTGCTCAAATTTCCCATGGTGTTGGTAGGGATTGCGGTTTTCTTGCTACACAAGGTAACGTTGCATAAGCTGCGTAAGGTGTAGGCTGTTTGCAAAATAGTAGACACTCAGCTCCTCATATGTATAATACTCACAGATACATATAGCTTTTAGGATATGAATTGCCTTTAAATATATCTTCCTGAAATTTTGTAAAATTTGATACATTGTTAATGGCATTGTTGTTTGTTATAATACTTCTGCCAGTCTACCACTCAATCTATCAAGAACTAATGACAAAAAATAATGAATGATTTAGTAAGAAATATGACAATCAAATCAGTGGTGGAGCCAGCCCTGTTTCCGAAACATCATGATGTCTGTACTGTAATTTTAGATTGACCCCCCAAAAATTTAGAAGTTGTATATATTTGTACAAAATTCTGATACTTGGCCTTTTCGAGTCAAAAATTCTGGATCGAATCAAATCTACTAGAATCATTTCACTCAGGGAGCTTAGAATAAAAAATTATTTATAGTCTGTGATCGTCATATATTTACACTGAAGTATATCAAAAGTAAGGGGCATATATTTTTGTCCAATAAAAAGATTTCTCATATTCTAACAGTTAAATAGATTTAAAGCTCAAAAAGAAAAAAAAGAAATATGGTTGCAAGTTATAAGAGAATACTCGAAGGTAAAAGCTGCAGTTGAATAATTACTCCCATGAAATAAAAATGATATTTTTAAAGCTCCTTCTTCAAGTGGTTTGAGTGCAAAACTGAGCAAAATATCTTGGATAAGCAATTAGAGACAAAAATCTAATATTTCAACCTTATCCATTACATTTTGGATGGTAGAGTTATTCAAGCCCCAATGCTGCTCGAAGATCAATCAATAGAAAGGAAATACAGCAATTAAGGTATATTTTGAATATATTTTTATTTTTTTAATAAATTATTCTTAAAAGTTGTTTTTAATTTTTTTAAGAACTATTTCTGAATTTAAGTAAATTAAAGAATAGAGGATGTTTGGTGAGCTAAATAAGCAAAAGATTTATTTGATTATAAAATTGTCATCAAGAATAAAAAAATAGGTTCAAAAAATATTTGAAATTTGTAAACAAGAATTTTATGAACAGATTTTAAAAACAAAATCTAGAAATATTTTGCCAAACAAGTTTTTCAATGTTTTTATTTTTTAAAAACTGAAAACATTTTTGAAAACAAAATCCAAACAAACTCTAAGTTTGGTCTAGTGCAGTGACAAAGTCAAGAACCC
Source organism: Sindora glabra (assembly GCA_020226215.1). Classification (NCBI taxonomy): domain Eukaryota; kingdom Viridiplantae; phylum Streptophyta; class Magnoliopsida; order Fabales; family Fabaceae; genus Sindora; species Sindora glabra. Next base: position 44,855,133 of record CM035228.1, on the reverse strand, counting down.
ATAATAAAGATGTTGAAATTTATGTATTTAATTTTTATATCTATGATTATATTTTAATAATATTTCAAAAATTTGTACCCAAACACACTTCTATAAATTTTTGTGAACTTTTTTTTATATTTTCATAGCCTTTTTATTATCAAAAGTTATAATTTTTTTACATAAAATGAAATTTTCATAGTGGCGGAGTCGTATATTTCCAAATTTTATAGTGAAATTGACTAATGGCCAATCAAAATTTCCTATGTAGAAATATTTTGCCCTAAAATTTCCAAATTTCAAATTTCAAATATTTATAATTTGATATTTCCTATTTAAAAATATCTCTTCAATTAATATTTGAAATATATTTGATTTATTTAAAAGTCATTTATTGAATATTCTTGATTTAAAATGTATTTCTAGTAAATATTTAAAAATTAAATATTAGCTCTATTAGAATGTTAATATGATTTTATCCAAATCATATTTGACTTTTAGATAGTTGTTAGGGTATAAATATTCTCAAAATTAGTATTTTTAAAAATTAACTCTCGTTATCCAAATACACTAGGCTACATGCCTCGGCCAAATAATTGGACCATGCATGTATTTCTATATAAGAATTCAATAATCTTTTCTTAATTAGCCTAATACAAGAATCATATGTACAAGGTCTTAAACTAGTTCAGGAACTTTATGGGTATATCTATAATTGGTTCATTAGTAATTGAATACTTGTAATTATTTAATTTTAGTTATCCTTCCCTTACAAAATAAATTTGCATTCTAATCACATACTTCTTTATTTAGACAAAAATTCAAACAAATTGATAATTAACTTAAACTATATTTCAATATCACATTAATTCTTTATTTACACTTCTTTATATAATATTCAATTGAATTAATAAAATCAATTTAATTTATCCTTATATTTACTGATTTCTCTAATTATCATTAGTCAACTTTCTTTTAATTTAATTAAAGTTGACAAGTTTAGGCCTAAGATTAATTATTAAGTGCTAAAATCCACTAATATTGTTATATTATCAAATTCTATATCGTCATATTATAATCATATTCTTAATAAATATATCAACACCAAATTATAGAATATATTGATCCTCAATTGAGTTTCACATATTTACAATTTAAATGCAATTGCATTTATAAGAGTATAATTATATATCACTCAACATTCAAAATAAAGTAAATTAATGCTTATGAAATTCCATTTATCTTGACAATAGTCATATGAATTTTATTTGTAATTCTATTCGATATATATAATTCATTTTTAAACTTTATATGACTAAGATAAGTTGCATATTCCAAAATTTACAACAATATTAATAAAGTGCCAATCTTTATTAATACACTACAAATAATAATTTTATTAATTGTAAATAATTTGCATATGTATCTATTGTTAATCTATCTTATGATCACAAGAGTATATATTATCAATTAATTAGACTTTGTTAAATTATTTTGCCAAAAATATTTTTCTAAATAATATCTCAAAATTTTATTTTAGATGAAATTATTTATTACATAAAGTCATCACTTTATAAGCTTCCTCCCAACACCATGGTGTTGAGACAAAGTTTATGGGAGATCTTGAATTCAAGCTTCCCTAAGTCATTGTACCCAAAGGAAAAAAATATATCTCCTTATGGAAATACCATCAATATTAGTTATTATTTATATTGATCAAAAGGGAAGAAAAATAAAAAATTAGTGTGTACAAATATAAAAAGGAAGAAAAAAAGGCATTATTCATAATTTTTAAAATAATAATAGAAGTGATAATTTAGTTAATACACACTATCAAAATAAGACATAGGCTAAGAGTGGTGGCATAAATATTATTCACACTTAAATACAAAATTGGTCCTTTTAATATTAAAATTGCACAATTTTGGTTTCCAAAATTTTAAAATCTCAATTTTGGTTATCGTAATTGGCAAGTTTTTTTATTTTGGTCTTGACATCAACAATTTATTAAACACTAATAAGAGTTACCTATGTGGATTTTTTTAGCCCATATGGCTAACATATAAATGGTTGATATGGCTATCAATTTAGCCAATGAGACCACCTTTCATAAGTTAAAAAACATTTACAATTTTGGTAAAGAAAACCAATTAATATTAAAACAAAAAGGGGAGGAAATTTGAAAACTTCGAAAAGTAAAACAAATGAAAAGAAAATTAAGAAAAATTAATTACAAACAAAATAAAAAAAACTCTTTCAATTAACCAAGACCAAAGCTTTGCATAAAATGAATGAAATTAAGGCAAAATTTAGAATGCAATCAAAGGCTCAAACAATATAAAACTCAAGCAAGGAAGCTTCTTAATAACAAACAAGAAGTAGTGCTAAAGCCAATGGTTCGAATTCCCCCGACTATAAGGACAAGTATATATTAAAAAAAATCATCTTATTAGGTTTATTGGTTAGTGTGTGTTAAATGGTTTAGGTGTTATGTTTAATAAGATTACTATTTCCTTTTATGCTTGATAAATTATAACTTGTCTGACAAAGAAGTGGTCCTTTCTTTGTTGTTTTTTTGCTATAGACTGATGCAATGAAATCTCTTGATTCCTTATATTGACTTTTTTTAATAAATTATGATTATGTTTAGAATATAACTAGTTTTAAGGAATTTTTTGTAGGATGCTGGCATTAATATAATAAAATAGTTATTGTATGATGATTGAAACAAAGTTATTCAATATTGTTATTCACCATAGGGGCAACTTATGAAGCAACCGACAATGAAACATTTAAGGGGAAGCGTAAAAAAGTTTAGGAATATGGATCTAGATTTAATTTTATCAATTGAAGTAGGGAATATTGTGAAAACTTTAAGATATGTTAACTTTAACTATTTATGGTGGAAGTTACCTAGTAAGACACTTGAGGAAGATATAAGGCCATTGACCAAAGATGTAGATGCAATTGAATTATAATGTTATTAAATGGCATGCTTATATGGATTTGTTTGTAAAACATGTAGTAAATGAGCCTAAACACATAGGTAGAAATATATTTCTTATCAATTCTATTTCAAATAAAGTTAATGATAAGACTAATAAGGGTGGTAGCATTAGAGTGAAAGATAGCAATAGGGAAGTATATGAGGGTGAAGATAGGAATAAGGGATAGGAAGATAATGGGGGTTTAGGGGAATATCAGCTGGTAAAATAAAAGAAAATGACATTGAAGTTAGGGTTCAACATGAAATAATTACTAGTGAATTAAAGGGTAAAGTAAGGGTAGAGTATGTGGAAGTTAAAGACATAGAGGATGTGGATCTTGAGAGTGTTTTAGAAATGTTAGATGAAAACTATGATGAGTATTAGCATTAGGGAGTTAAACTAAGTGAAACAAGTGCAGGGTCGAAAAGTATTAAATAGGTTTCAATAATTTTTTAACAAGATGTTAATGAAGATGATTTAGTATGGACAAATGAAAATAGGAGTTTTGATGACTACATAAGATTTGATGAAATAGATAAAGAGAAATATTGACATTGAAAAAGGAAATTGAAGACAAACGAAACCAAAATTCAAGAAATTCTCTCGATTTAGAATGCTTTTAGATAAGAAGCAAGTTTTACACTTAACTTGGATTTTGGTACTAAAGAATCAACAAAAGAAGCAATCCATTAATGTGGAACATTTTAGTATAAACTTGTTTAGGTTGACAAAGATGACAATAGTAAAGTTATTGTAAGATGTAGGGAAAGGTGTCCTTACTACATGAGGATAAGCTTAGACACATGTAAGAATGTTTGGCAAGCAAGGGTGTTAAAGGATATTCATCCTTGTCCTAAGCAATTCAAAAACCCTCAAGCCAAGACTAAAACCTTATGAAAAATATGGGTGGACAAGGTAAGGAAAATTCAAAGGTAAGATACAAGACACTTCAGGTTGATGCAAAAAAAAACTATGGTGTATATCTGTCTAAAAGTTAGGTTTATAAGGCAAAGAAAAAGTGGTTGATATATTAAAAAAGAACTATAAAATATCAATATAGCAAGTTGTAGAGTTATGTTAAAAAGCTAATTAGTACTAACAAAGGGAGTTTTGTGATGATAAGTGTATTGAGGCCTAAACTGGCATTGCTTCCAACATTTCAAAGGAGGTATATATGCTTTGAAGGGTGTAGCAAGGATTTTGTTGAATGTTGTAAGCCACTAATTAGGCTAAACATGTGTTTTTCTTAAAACCCTCCATAAGGGTTGTTGCTTATTGTAGTTGGCAAAGATGGAAACAACCAAATTTTTTTAATTATTTTTACTATAGTAGAAGCTAAAGTGAAAGACTCACGAAGGTGATTTATAAAGAAACTGTTGCATAACATTGGCTCCATGATAGACTATAGTTGGTCTTTTATGTTATATTAGCAAAAAGTATGATGTCCTTCTATATGAACCTTGCAATTTCTATATTTGATTAGTAATGATTGATTATCACTTCCTTGATACAATGATTGGAACATATTATTGCTAATTTAGGTGAAGGCATTCAGCATACATTCTGCATGAAACACTTGTGTGCTAATTTTTAAAAAAAGTTCCTTAGGGATAAGTTAAAAATAAAAATGTGGGAAGTAACAAGGATAACCACAAGAGAAAAGTTTCTAGCCATTATAGATGAGATTAGAGAAATGAATGAGAACGTATAGGAGCATCTAATGGAATTGGAACCACATTAATGGAATAGATCTGCTTACTTCGCACATACTAAATGTCACTTATAGGTAAATAATATACATGAGGTTTTTAATAAAGCCATCTTGGAACATAGGGATGAGCTTATTATCAATTTGGTTAAAGGCATTAGGATGTGTTTAATAGAGAGGATTATTAGAAATAGGTAAAAAATCGTGAGAAAAAAAATAGGCCATTATATCCTCAAATACAAAATATTGTAGAGAAAAACAAACTTGCAAGCAATTATTAGACACTAATATGACATGGAGATCAATAGGGCATATTGTTTAAGGTGGAGAAAAAACTTAATAGCTTTATAGTCAAGTTTACTAACAAAACTTTTAGTTATAGGGTATGGGACCTTACTATCATACCATATTGCCACTCTATTATAGCTATGGCTTGGTGTAAACCACAAACTAGAAGATTATATGGACAAGTGTTACAGGTGACAATATACATCCCTATTTTAATTTCTTGTAATGACTGAAATTTTTTGGTAATCAAAATTCCATTATCTTGCAATTTATCTAGCTTACTACCAACACAAAATACATCCCATCAAAGGTCTAAAATTGTGGCCAAAAAGAAAGGTTGAGCTAACATAACTACTTTTACTCAAAAGACATCCTAGGAGCTCACAGAAGAAAAGGAGAATAAATCCTAATGAATAGCCAAAATCCTCACAAATTGCCAAGACAGCATTCAAAATACAAATGCAAGACATGTAGGTATTTTGGTTATAATATAAGGATTTGCAAAGGAAAAACTAGAGTTAATAAAGAAATTTCAATAAGAGGGGAACAAACTATGTCAACCAAAACCTAACTCTAAGCAATCAAAACTCACATCCAAGTAGCCAAAAACCACTCCTACACAAGCATCTAAGGGAATGACCACAATCTCTTAATAAGAAAAGGGAAAAGGTCAAAGCAAGAAGTCATTAACTAATTTAAATGTTAGTACAAAATTAAAATGAAAATACTTTAATAGCAAGGGAAAATTTTGTAACAAGAGAAATCTTGCAAAACCTAAAAAAGGTCAACTATAATAAGGTTTCAAGCAAATGTGTTACAACACAAGAATCACAAAGTGGAAGCAAGAATCCAGTGATTTAGTTACATGGTTGTGATAGTGCCTTTAATGCAATTTTTTGATTGTTTTTTGTTTACTACTAGTGGTTGTTCTAGCTACTTTGTAGTTGATATAATACTTGTAGTTGCTGTTAAACTTAAATATGCCCAGAATATGTTTTTAGCTATTTTGATGTCATGTGATAGATTGGAATTAATTTTGATGCAAAAATCATGATTTTTGTTCACTATGGTTACATTTGTTGCTTTTGCTATCATTTATTTTAGGTTTTTATGTTCATAGGTCTCATTTAGCTTATGGAATCTTCTGTAGACTTAGCTCTGTTGCAGCTTTATTTCTTGTTTTTTTTACCATCTTTTGGTTAACCAAATTAATCCATATAATGCCTATAATAAAGCAAGTAATAAAGCCTTATAAGTTGTTTTCTGTTTCTGTTAATCTACGCTTATTTTGGTGGTTTCACTTAACAAATTTCAAATGTAGCTATCTTTAAACATGAGTGCCTCAATGAGCAAAATAAGCATCCAAAATTCCATTTGTTCACCTTCACAACTAAAGCCCTATTTTCTATCATAATTTTCAATTAACTATTATATTAATGCCTAATGTTACAATGGAAATGAGCATATTCACTATTTTTAGGTGCATTACAATTTCAATCAATTTAATTGTAATGTCATAAAAAATATTAGCTAAAAAGTTTACATAAATTAATTATATCATAAAAGTAACATATCAAATTAACCAATTCTTTCTTAAATTAGATGAAACAGAGCATAAAGCTCGATACCAAAAAAGAAAATTTAGATTGGTTTAATAGTATACTAGGGAAGCTGCACATGCCCTCACAAAATACAATGCCTGAAGCTTCCCATTCCCTAACTTTCCTAAGAAACTATTTTAATTAGCAAAAAAAGCAAGAAGTAAGACCATTACAAGAAGAAACCCTACCACTACCCAATATGCTTTCTCCTTAGCCTCAAGTACATTAGCTTTCTTAAGTTGTCCTCTTATTATCTTCTTCTCCATGTCACCAAGCTTTGGATTGCACCAAATAATAGAGTTGCAATCATCTTTTTCCCTATAACAGCTATAGAAATGTCTCTCTAGATTCTTTGCAGTCTATGATGTATTTAGCAATGTCTCCACATTGCATTTGCGCAACACCATAGCCTTATTCGATTTGGACTTCAACCTTTTCTTGTCTTGGAAAGCTTTAACACCACTGCCTATGACCTTATTCATCCATAACAATAGATTTTTCCCTAAATCAAGCATCCATCTTTGCTAAAAATGAAGAATGCTTTTCAAGTTTTTTTTTAACTTATGAAGGATGAATTCCCTAATTGAAGTGGTAGCCACATCATCCATTTATATGTCAACCATGCAGGGCAAAAATGCCACATTGGCAACTCTCATTAGTGTTTAACAAAGTGTTGACATTATGACAAAAATCAAATAATTTGTCAATTATGGTGACCCAAATCAAAATTTTTAATTTATGAGGACTAAAATTATAAAATTTTAATTTTAAAAGGACTAATTTTGCATTTAAACCTATTACTTATATTAGTTAAAAGAAAAAAAAATACCAAAGCAAAAGTACAAACATAAGCCTAATTTGTTTTAATGAAAAAAATATTTATTGTAAAAATATAAATATAAAAAATTAAAATAACAAAATATTTTATCTCTTCAATTTAAACATGAAGAATGTAGTGAAAAATAAAATCTTCTATTTTAAAAAAGAAATTATCACAAGGTATTAATATTTTAGTCAAGTATATAAGTGATATATTATTCCTTTACCTTATACTAGCAAATGAGATTTCCTAAAGCAAAATGTCTTGCAATAGAACAAACAGCGCTGAAGGCAAATACTTATACCCTCACAAAATATTTGTTCAATAAATAGCCACAATCCTACTCTAACATAAAATCTAACTTGAATTGATAAATACCTTACAACAAGAAACTAAATAAAACTCATAAGACAACCATGCTAAATTTCAAAACTAGAAGTTTATCGCTACCACTAATATGAACATGATGTAATAACAATAAACAATAAAAAAAATTCTGTTGGATTTGGGGGAACCATAATACATCTTGACTAAAAGTATATTCAACAAAACTAAAAAACAAGAAGCTCAATTTTCCTAATCAAAATCCTGTTTCTGTTCTTCGTGCAATATAATGGAGCATAATTAGTTGGACCGACTTCTGCTTGTAGATGATTACCAATCTGATTAACATGATGAATGGAATTATGCTGAGGGCAGCAACCTGACACTAGGACCAAGCAAAAGGCATGTCATTCACTTTGTGTTCAGGCAAACGTTCCATTTGTCAGAGGGATGTGAGACTAGAAAGTAAGATCTCTAGGGTCCTCAATAATTTGTGTGAGAGTTTGCAGAAAAGAAGCCAGATCAGCACCGTAGATTACTCGATGGTCTGCCGTAACATTGACCTGCATATTTTGCACTACTCAAGCATGAGAAACATGAAGTTTGGGAAAGAAGCTTTCGCATTTCTTCTAATACAATGAACCCAGAGTCCTCAGTTTTCAGGTGAATTTGGACCTGCATCTGGTTCTTGATGCCAATCCGACCATCCTTGGTAGCCACAACGGTTGGCTGAGATGCTCCAACGGCCATGATTGCTCCCTAAACAAATAAATCAAAAGAATAATTCCATCCATGTTGTTTAACCAACAATTTAGTCTATAAAAAAATATAAATTCTCAATCTCTAGCAGGGAATGTAGTAGATAGAAGGAATAAGGGGGAAAAAAAAAAAAAAAAAAAGATGACTCACAGTTCCAGGCGGAAGAATTGCATCAAAACGATCCACTCCAAACATTCCAAGGTTAGAAAGGGTGAAAGTACCTAAGAAGACAAACAGGAAGGAGGACAAAAATCAGCAATATAGATACAGATTTGGCCCAACTGTATATCAAAGTGTGACAGCAAAGGATATAATAGTATCCTTTTTTGTCAAATATCATAATTACTTATTTGCTGCCGCAAGAGCTCCAAATAGCTGAAACTGCAAAATAACTATATTGACTCTAACTTAGCATTTCACAATAAATAACCCCACAACACATCATGACTTCTAGTGAACCTAGAAAAGGAAGAAGAAAGAGTTGTAACTGTCCAGCAAAAAGAAACACAGCAGCAACAAAGATAGAGGGGGAAAGCCACGTCCAGTAAAATTGCCTTAATGCTGCGGTTTGCTATCAATAACATGGTTGGCAACATAAGCCAGAAACCCACTTATATTTTATTAGGCAACAAAATTTAGAACAAGACATTTAAGTCCCAAAGGCTGGGAGAACTGAGAAGGTTTGAAATTTAATTACAGCCCAATCTTGTCTATTTAGCAGAAGAATGGGGTACCAAAGTATAAGAATAAGCATCTAATACTTGATAATTTAATCTGAGAATGAGATTGGGTAAGGTATACTGTATAAATATATAAACCAGATGTTCCTAAAGTTTTGAATTGTAACTTATAAGAGGCCACAGCAGCCCAGCTTCTCTCTTCATTTAATTTTGCTTTAAAACCTAAAACCCCTCCCAGAATTAGAACCTCCTAGATACAGGCTTACAATTGTTAGTAGATAAGTAACATCATGTCCCACATCACCTATGTCTTATGATATGTACTTTATATTATATTATATATAATGACTGCCTAACTCGATTGAGGATATAACATTACAAATATCCTTCTAATCAACATGGTATCTAGAATTTTTTAGAAATTCTTCTCCTACCCTAATTACAAAAAAAAAAGGAAAAAACCCAGCTTTCTCTCTCTTCTTCTCCCCTTCTTTTTTTTTTATTCTTTTTCTGCGTGACTAAAAAAGTCACAATAGGACCAACGGAGACCTAAGTCACATATTAGTGGAAGCCCAGATCATGAAAGTGCTGTTTGGTGGCAGTATACAGTGCAAGAGGAGAGTGGCGGAGTACTGTTTAATGCCATTGGAGGGGTTCCGGCCACCAGAAGGAATATCTGGGCACACCAATAGACAGATCACAGCAAGGCGATCCAAGTGGGGGACGTGTTGTACAGAGGCACATGAGGCCCAGCACATAGGATTTGGGCGGCGCGTGAGGGTGCATTCAAAGGCAACCTTTGCTCGGGTACTATTTCGAAGGTCAACAAATCATTCTATGAAATTGGTTTTGCAATTATGTGCCTCCAAGCGATGTTTTCTATTTTCCAGGTAATTTTTTGTTTTCTTTAAATTGCTAACCAGATAAATTTCATCATGGATGCTAGTTCTAATTTGACACACAAGTTTAGAGGTCCTAATAGTCCAAAAAAAAAACAAGAAACAATGGTAAATTACTGTCCGATAGTGAATATGCTGAGTATTTACAATTGAAGGCCTCTTTATAGTCATCATCTATTCAATCTACTGTCTCAATAGTTCAAACAAGTAATCCTATTACATGTCTCTCCAATTCTAATTCTAGATGGGTCATTGATTCTAAAACTACTAATCATATGACAAGTCAAATAGGTATTGTGTCTTCTTTCAATACCTCTCATCCTTCTCACGTTACTTTAACCAATGAGTCTACTGCTTTTGTTATTGGAAATAGTATGGTTAATGTCACTCCTGATATTTCTCTATCCAATATTTTGTGTCTCCCAAATTTCCCATTTAATTTACTTTCAATCAGTCAGATTACACATTCTTATAATTGTAGTGTTTTCTTTTTTCCTAGTTATTGTGTGTTTCAAGATCTGTTGATGAATAAGATTTTTGGTAAAGGATATGAATATGGGGAATTGTACATACTGGATAATAAAGTTACTCAACCAATTGCTGCTGTTGCTACCCCCACTCCACATTAGTTGCATTGTCATTTTGGTCATCTCTCATTGGTATCTTTGTGAAAGTTATGCCCTAACTTAGAATCTATTTCTCGTTTAGATTGTAAGTTTTATTAATTTGTTAAACAATATCGTCAATCATATGTTCCTATAATTAATAAGCAAGTTTCATCTCCATTTAAGTTAGTACATTTGGATATTTGGGGGACCTTGCCCAGTTGTTTCAAAATTTGATTTTCATTATTTTGTATCTTTTGTGGATGATTATTCAAGAATGACTTGACTTTATTTTATTTAATGAAAAATCATTCGGAGTTATTTAATATTTTTCATACTTTTCATGCTAAAGTTACAAACTAGTTTCATACAACTATTCATAATTTTCGGAGTGATAATGCTAAAGAGTATTTCTCTACACAGTTTTCAACCTATTTATCACAACATGATATAATTCATCAGTCATCCTGTGCTATTACTCCACAACAAAATGAAGTAGCTAAACGGAAAAATCGATATTTAATGAAGGTTTCTCGTGCCCTTTAGTTCAAATGAAAGTTCCTAAAGTTTTTTGGACAAATATAGTTTCTAGCTTGTTTTTTTATAAATTGCATGCCTTTTTTAGTTCTTGATGGTTAAGTACCCTTTTTTACTTTATTTTCCTTTAAGTCCTTATTTCCTATTCCTCCACGTATTTTTTAGTGTACATGTTTCGTTCATGATAATCGTCTTCAAGTATCCAAATTGGATCCTCAGTCTTTAAAGTATATTTTTCTTGGATTTTCTCGTACTTAAAACAGTATAGGTGTTTTTCTCCTGACTTAAATCATTACATTATATCTTTTGATGTAATATTTTTTGAATTTACCCCATTCTTTGGGTATTCTCCATCTTCCACCACCTTGCTAGATTCAGAACCTATTGATAAATACTTCCTTGTATCTCTTCCTTCCCAAGATCCACAAGTTTTTCCACAACAGAATTGGGTTCGACCTCCTATTAAATATGTTTATTCTCGCAGAGTGTAAGTACCATCAACAACTCCTCCACCAACCAAGCCACAAACATCCAGTCCAAACTTCATTTCGAATGATCCGTCAGCTTCATCTCCTCTACTAGCATCTTCTTCATCAAATCCTCCTCCTGTATCCTTTGATTTGGACCTACCTATTGCTCATCAGAAAGGTATCCGTTCTTGTACTGAAAAAGGTAACTTTAACCATCCCTATTTCATTTCCAACTATATGTTATATTCTTCTTTACCTACTTCTTTTCGATCCTTTATTACTTCCTTAGACACTATTATTGTTCCTAAGTCATATTTCGAAACTCTTTCTCATGATGGGTGGCGTGCTGCTATGAAGGAAGAAATGATAGCTCGAGGCAAATCAAACATGAGATTTTGTGCCTTCACTTGATGGTAAATAATTCATTGGTTGTAAATGGATATTTACTGTAAAAGTAAATCCGGATGCTTCTATTGCTCGTTTGAAAGCACGTTTAGTAGTTAAGAGATATGCTCAGACTTATGGTATTGATTACTCAAAAACCTTTTCTCCGTGGCCAAAATTACTTCTGTTCGATTACTTATCTCTCTTGCTGCTACTAATAACTGGTCTCTTCACCAATTAGATATTAAAAATATCTTTTTACATGAAGATTTGCATAAAGTATATATGGAGCAACCATCTAGGTTTGTTGCTCGGGGGGAGTATCGGAAGATATTACATTTGAAGAAATCATTATGAGTTGAAACAATTTCCTCAAACTTGGTTTGGAAGATTCAATGCAGTAGTGGCAGAATTCGGAATGAAGAAAGTGATCATGATCACTCTGTAGTTTACAAGCAATCTGATTCAAGATATATTCTTTTAACTATGTATGTTAATGATATTGTAATTACAGGGAGAGACAAACTAAGCATTTCACAATTGAAAGCTTTTCTTCAAACTAAATTCCAAACTAAAAACCTATAAGCACTTCGGTATTTCTTAAGCATTGAGATTACTCGAGAAACAAAAAGAATTTTCTTATCTCAAAGAAAATATATGTTTAACCTCTTGAATAAAATAGGGACGATTGGTACTAAACCATGCGAAACTCTTGTGATTACAAATGTTAAGCTTAGTCCAAAAGATGAGGAGTTACTTAAAGATTCAGAGCAGTACAGGAGATTGGTAAAAAAATTAAACTACCTTACTATAACTAGGCCTAACATTACCTTTCCAGTAAGTTTAGCCAGTCAATTTATGAACTCTCCAAGGACCTCTCACTGAGATGCTCTTACACACATTTTGAAGTATTTGAAGAAAGTACTTGATCGAGAAGTTTTATATAAAAATCATGGTTATTGCAGAGTGGAAGCTTTTTCTGATGCAGATTGGACAAGATGTCCCATAGATCGAAGATCCACTTTTAGGTATTGTATATTTGTTGGAGAAAACCTTGTGTGGTGGAAAAGTAAAAAAACAAGCAATTGTATCTCATTCTAGTACAGAGTTTAAATACCAAATTATGACTTATGCTACATCTGAACTTGTATGAATTGCTAACCTTTTTTAGCAACTCGGTATCAAGACTTATGGAATTATGCAATTGTTATGCGACGATCGAGTTACTACTCATATTGCTTCCAATCCAGTTTTTCATGAACGAACTAAACATGTAGAAGTTGACCAAGGTTGTCAGAATCGTGATCCTACTTAGGATCGGAAAGAAGGACTAGGATCGTAAATCATAGGATCGTAACGGGATCGAAAGATCCTATGTCAAAGTCCCTGTATATATTATATATACCTTATAACTTTTTATAAGAAGAAATAATTTCAAAATACTTAAATAAGCATAAGCAAACAAATATTTTCATGAATATAGAAGTGACAATAGTTCATCAATTAGTAAATAATCCACTTCACTACAAATTGCAAACAAACAACCATAACCAAAAGTCATAAAAGTTTTTGTTTGATAGCAATTTAATAGCATTTTTCCTTTTCAAATTAAGCCTTGGCCTTGAACTAGATGAAGCCATCTAACTAACCTAATAAATTGAAAATAAATGAAATATTATAAATATTAATAAATATAAAAAATTAAATTTTTGGACAAACAATAAACATAAAAGTTAATAAAATGCCTATATTTAATTACTAATTAAAAGCTAAAATCAATGTTCAAACAAACGAGAAAATCTGCCTTTCTAATTGAAAACAGAACCATCAATGTATTAAAAGTCAAAATATCATTTTAATATATATAATCTAGACTATTCTCAGTTTATTTCTTTTATAATTATCAAAATCAACCCAAAAAAATAGAGGAAAACAGCAGAGCAGAAGCTTATAATGAGTCGCTGCTGTCTCGGCTGTTCACCTCGCAATGCAATGACTCGACCAGCTTCAGCAATCAGCAACGTTGCAGCGCTCCTGCACTTGTGGTCGACTCCGCCGATGGGAGCTAACGAAGAAGGGGAGATTAACATAAGGTCCTGCAAAAGGGTTTTGTAACAGCAGCAAAGAGAATCGAAGAAAGAAGCTTCTAATTTTTACAAAAGAGGAGCTTGAAGAGGTAAACAAAATGGGTTAGGGATTTCATTTGGGTTTTCATCTATTTTCTAAGAAAAAACGATCAAAAAAATCAACCAAACTGGCCCAATCCATCGACCCATGGTGTCCAACTGCCTACTTGCATGAATCGGAAAAAATCGGTAGGATCGTGCGATCCCACCGATTCAGCACGCCGAGGTTACCAATCTCATGGCAAAACGAGTTAGGCAGTGACGCAATACGAAATGGGCATCTGAACTCATAAAATCGTGCGATTCTACAAGTTAACTCGCGAGTTTGACAACCTTGAGGTTGACTGTCACTTTGTTCAGTAAAAGTTACAAGAAGGAGTTATCAGTCTTAGACATATTAGAATTAGGGAACAATTAGCTGATTGATTTACTAAAGCACTTCCAGAGAAACAGGTTGATAAAATTTGTAATAAGCTGAACATGATTGATATCTATAACCCAACTTAAGGGGGAGTGTTCGTAAATAAGTAGCATCATGTCCCACATCACCTATGTCTTATGATATGTACATTGTATTATATTATATACAGTGACTGTCTAACTCGATTGAGGATATGGCATTACAAATATCCCTCTAATCAACAACAACGTAATTTCTCCAATATTCAAATCTAAATTAGTGTTCCATCCTAAAACACAGTTTTCTATTTTTAAGCCTCTCAAGATACACATTAGAAACTTCAGAAACCCCCCACCCCCATGGGGCGGAGGCACGGGGAAGAAATTTGCTATTCTCAAATTTTCAATCTATCCCACTTTAACACTATTAGTGGCCAGTTGAAACAGCCTGTGGCCCAGATAGAGACTCTAGATAGATCATATGCAACAAAACAATACTTATTAACACCAAATATGCTAATTTCTGACACAGTATACACTTACATATACAACCAATAATATTTTCTTCCAATTTGATCAGTAAATACACAAGCTCACCAGTTAATGTCTAGGTTTCCAGACAAGATCATAAATACTTCTGATAAAACCGAATAATATACAAGAGATGACCTAAAAATGTAAGCAGTGAAGCACATTAAGATATGTGGTTGAATGAATGTTATTACAGAGACATGTCTAAATTTTTGTTAGCTGGCATATAGAAGTGACAACACCTGTGTTGTATTCATGAGGTTGCAGCTGCTTGGCCCGGGCCTTATCAACCAACTCCTTCCACTTTCTTGACAATGAATATATGTCAACCTAAAAAATACATCAGAAAATGTCTTTTTCACAATTAACTACCCTCCTATATTCAAATTCACCAAAATAAAATCAGTCAAAAATAGATTAGGAGAAACCTTATCAGCATCCTGAAGCACTGGTGTAATCAGTCCACCATCTATGGCCACGGCAACTGCAATGTTGATGCTACTATTGTATGTAAAGCTCTTACCATCTCTGCAACTTGAATTTATAACAGGGTGTTTAACCAGAGAGAGTGCTGTGGCCTTGGCAAGCAATGCTGTCATAGTAACTCCCTTTGACTTAATCTAATAGATATATTAAAAAAAATGCTAAACAAATTATTAGAAAGAACCTAAAAACTAGAGGTAAATAGTCAAGAAATTCATAAACTGCCAATCAGCATTGCTAAAAAGACTAGCTTTATACGTCATAAAGATTGTAAACACATTAGTAAGCAATGGAAAAAGAAGGCTGAAACATCCAAATAACAAACAATTCTGTCTGTTAATTATTGCAAACATTTTCTACAAAGGATGACTGACATACTCATAGTTATCGGCAACTATGTTTTGAACCACGTACCACCAACCAAAATCTACGTTTTTCATACTCGTATATCAATTTTTTCAAGAAATTGTGAAAAAAAGTAGCGTATCTTGTTTCGGTGATCTACCATGATTTTATAAGTATCACGGTTCTAGTAATTATGGACATACTTAATGAATTCAACTAAATAAATATCACTTTTGCAGTGAATAAGAGTGTAATTAGCAACTAAGAAATTGTAGAAGAAGACTAGTGAGAAAAGAACTGACCATGAAAACAATCTTCCCTCATAAAGATAACTTACCTTCTTATACAGAGCATCAAGTGCATCTGTTGCGATGGTGTAGCCAACTCTGAAGGTAGGAACCACCAAACTCTCACACATGTTTCTACTCACAGCACTCTGCATTGTCGTAAAAGGCACAACTGTCCCCAACTCAATCTCCACGCTCTTTGCTGCTGCTGCTGTAGCATCAACGGCCCTTGCAGAACTCCCAGCAGGAGCTTCAGGAACAGCCATTTTTGTTGCCGCTGCGGCAGCAGCTTCAACATCCTTGGCTACAATCCTCCCCAATGGTCCAGTACCCACGACTCCCTCCAACTCCACCTTCAACTCCTTAGCCAGCTTTTTAGCATAAGGAGATGCCACAATCCTCTTCCCTCCCTCCGACGCGGGATGGGTTGACGCCACCACAATTCCAGTCGCCGGAGCTTTCCCCACCACACTGGGTCCATCATTATTAGTAATTTTTGGCGCCGGTACCGGTGCTGATGGCCCTGCAGCACGTGCAGGTGATGAGGATGAAGATGATGAACTCGCTTTGGACCTTGCTTCAGTAATCTCATCCTCAGTCTCAGCCAATAGCGCAATTGGGGATCCAACAGCAGCAATTCCACCTTCCTCCACCACGATTACAGCCAAATACCCATCATAGAAAGTTTCAACTTCCATATCTGCTTTATCGGATTCTACCACCACAACGCCCTCACCTTTTGCGAGCTTATCGCCTTCGGATTTGACCCAAGACACGATTTTTCCCTCAGTCATCGTCGAACTCAGTGCCGGCATGAAAATTTCTCGGATCTTAGCCTGAATTCGGGTCCTGCTCCGGCTTCCCGAGACGGAAAATGCCGGCGGCGAAATGGGCTTGCGGCGGAGGGTGGAGGAAGAAGGTACAAAGGAAATGCTTAGAAGGTGAGCCATTAGAGAATGCAGGAGACAGAGAATGCAACGGAAATAAAAGAACAAAGACGGGAAGCGCTCTTACTGAAAAAGAGGATTTTGTGTTGCTGGGTTAGACATTGGTTTTCTCGAAATCATGGCGGAGGATTCAACCTCCATAGCGGGGAATGGTAATGTGCGGTTTCATTTAGCTTCGTTCTAGCGCTGTTCAGTCCGATTCCAAGAAGCTCCTAGCCCACTGCACTTCCGCAACTGCTGTTTGATTTTATTTTCAGTAAATTTCTATCTCCTCCATCCGAAATCAAGGAAAATTATATTCCGGACAAACTGTTAATTAGCAAGTGGATATACAGAGGTTTAGACATCGAAATCCTGCAAATTTAGTAAGGTATATAACCCTACTCACGTGGCATTCTCTGAATTGGATCGGGATCACCTGCCTTAACTACAGCTGCAATTGGGCAGGTGACCCTTGATTTGTTACGGGTGTATGGAGCTCATGGCAAATTTATGGTTCTCTTCCCAACTGTAACTACAGTTACAGTAGAGAATCCAAATTCTTCTGAATTAGTAATTTCTCACCAACTTTATTGTATTCATTAACAAAAAAAATAAATTTAACTTTTTTAATATCCAAAAATTATAATTTCGTCCTTTGACCTTTAATTTAATAAAAATACAATATAATTTATTAATCTTTTATTAAGAATATAAAAATAATAATATAAATAAACAATAATAATTTATACATAATAACATAATATATTTTATAATATCAAATTAATTTTAATATTATATATATCATTATATTATATTTCATTATTTATATATAAAATTAAAAAATTTAAATTAATTTATACAATATGATGAAATAATAATATAATATTATTTAGAAGTTTAGTTATTAATTAAACTTAATTTATCCATTTGGAGATTAAACAGTAACATGTTACTATTTAGAGATAAAATAATAATATGTTATTCTTTGGTATTTTAGTTGTTAATTAGATTTAATTTATCCATTTATTTGATATTTTTAGTTAATGTTACTGTTTGGAAACTAAACAATAACATCCTTTTCTTTAACAATTTAATTGTTAATGAAACTTAATTTATCAATTTATTTGGAGTTTAAGTTTATGTTACTATTTGGAAACCGAATAATAACAAGTTACTGACTGAAGATAAAATAGTAACATGATGTTCTTTGAAAGTTTAATTATTATTTTGAATTAATTTTTTTATTTATTTAAACTTTTTTGTTGATATTACTATTTGGAGATTAAACAATAATGTATTACTGTTTAAAAATGAAATAATAACATACTAATCTTTGATAATTTAATTGTTAAATAGATTTAATTTATCCATTTATTTAAAATTTTTCATTGATGTTATTATTTGGAGAATAGTAATATGCTCTTCTTTAACAATTTAGTTGTTAATGAAACTTAATTTATCCATTTATTTAGAGTTTTTTGTTAATGTTATCGCTTGAAGATGAAATAGTAGTATGTTACTATTTAGAGATTAAATAGTAACATACTATTCTTTAATAATTTGGTTGTTAATAAAACTTAATTTATTCATTTATTTGGAATTCTTAATCGATGTTATTATCTGGAGATGAAATAGTAATATATTACTGTTTAAAAAATAAGCAATAACACGCTATTCTTTAATAATTTGATTGTTAATAAGACTTAATTTATTCATTTATTTAAAATTTTTAATTAATGTTACTATCTGGAAATGAAACAGTAACATATTATTCTTTAGTAATTTAATTATTTATAAGATTTAATTTATCCATTTATTTAAATTTTTTTATCAATGTTACTGTTTAGAGATGAAATAGTAGTATATTATTCTTTGACAGTTTAATTGTTAATGAAACTTTATTTATCCATTTATTTGAGATTTTTTGTCGATGTTACTATTTAAAAATCAAATAGTAATATATTACTATTTAGAAATGAAATAATAATATATTGTTCGTTAGTAGTTTAATTATTAATGAGACTTAATTTATCCATTTATTTAATATTTTTAGTTGATATTACTATTTGAAGATGAAATAGTAGCATGTTACTATTTAGAGATTAAACAATAACATTTCGTTCTTGGACAGTTTGATTATTGATGAGACTTGATTTATCCATTTATTTAGAATTTTTTATCAATGTTACTATGTGAAAATAAAATAGTAATGTACTATTCTTTGGTAGTTTAATTGTTAATGAGACTTGATTTATTCATTTATTTAGAATTTTTAATTAATGTTACTGTTTGGCGACCATATAACAAATGTTACTATTTGAAGACAAAACAGTAACATATTATAGTAATTTAATTATTAATAACATTTGATTTATCTATTTATTTAAATTTTTTTTTTAATATTGCTGTTTGAAAATCAAATAGTAATATGTTACTGTTTAGAGATAAAACAGTAATATGTTATTCTTTAATAGTTTAATTATTAATGAGACTTAATTTATTTATTTATTTTAGCAGTTTGATTTTTATAACACTATTAGACACAAAGAATTAAGGAGAAAAAGTTTAATGTGGGATTTGAATAAATTTAAATTGAGAAAAATGAAATCAAAGTCGGCAAAATGACAAAAAAATGAAAAAAATTGAGAAAAATAATTGAAACGAGCTTTTTTTTTACCAACCAAAGCGGGAAAAACACCTTTGGTATTTATTTGCACATAGATCTCAAAAAGTTACATGAAATTGATATATAATTTGCCCTAATTGGACAATCAAGTGCAAAGTTATGGTTGTTTAAAGTTTTGAACTCAATTATATATTTCGATTGGGTGAACCCTACCGAAATTAGATTTTCTTATTTTTTTTCGAAAGATCATAAAAAGATAAATGAAAATAAGTGATTTTGTTATTGTTTTATAGTTAAAAAATTAGAAAAATAGAATACATTAAAATAGAATTTTCAAAGAAAAGCATATTACTGTTTGATTTTCAAACAGTAGCATCAATTAAAAATCTCAAATAAATGGATAAATTAAATTTAATTAATAAATAAAATATCAAAGGATAACATGTTACTATTTAATCTCTAAACAATAATATGTTACTGTTTCGTCTCCAAACAGTAACATCAACAAAAAAATTTAAATAAATTAATAAATTAAGTGTAATTAACAACCAAACTTTTAAAGAATACCACATTACTATATCATCTTCAATCAGTGACATGTTATTGTTTGATTTCTAAATAATAACATTAACCTAAAATTCAAATAAATTGATAAATTAAGTTTCATTAACAATTAAATTGTCAAATAAAAGCATGTTACTATTTAGTTATTAAACAGTAATATTAACTAAAAATCTTAAATAAATAAATTAATTAAATCTAATTAATAGTTAAAATACCAAAGAACAACATGTTACTATTTCATTTCTAAACAGTAACATATTACTATTTGATTTCTAAACAGTAACATTAATAGAAAATTATAAATAAATGGATAAATTAAATCTAATTAACAACTAAACTTTCAAATAACATCATGTTATTATTTCATCATATAGTATAAATCAATTTAAATTTTTTTAATTTTATATATAAATAATGAAATATAATATAATAATATATGTAATATTAAAATTAATTTGATATTATAAAATATATGATATTATGTTTAAATTATTATTATTTATTTATATATTATTTGATAAATATTATTATTTATATATTATTAATAAAAGATTGATGGATTAAATTATATTTTTATTAAATTAAAAGCTAAATGATGAAATTGTAATTTTTGGATATTGAAGAAGCTGAATATATCCTTTTCTACTGAGAAATGTAATAAAGTTAGTGAGAAATTAATGATTTAGAAAGTACCACATGAGCAGGATTATATGTCCTACTAAATTAGTATGGTATGGAAGTTTGAACCATATACAAATCATATGGATGTTATCAATAAGAGAAAAATAAAATTAAATACATGAAGATTGAAATAAATAAAACTATTTTTAAAAAATTATTTTTTAAAATTTTTTTATATTCACTTTAATTCTTATTAATAATATTCACTAGTTAATTCAGAATTTGTCACCTACTCCCCAAAAATGCTATAAATATTCTTTGATTTATGCAAATCTTATTTTATTTTATTTTTTCCAATCCCCTCTTATGTCAATGGTCAACTTAACAAAAATGAATGTCGATATTTCTTTATACTTATTATTTTTGCCACAATAATTTCGAGTTGGTCACTTAGCCATTGATACTCTCTAACTTGTTAGTTATCTATTAATCTAATTTAAATCTAAATAAGAAAAAAATCAAGCAGGTACTGTTTGCTATAATTTATTGCAACAAGGTATCATATACTAACTTTCTTTTATTTAAGTTTATCCGTAAATAGTAATTTACTATAAAGCCTAAAAAATAAAATAATATACTTACAACACATTTCAAAAAGAACAAAAACATTGAAATGAAGTTCAGAAATTGCATATTAAAATTAAAGAATTTTTAATCTTATAAAAATTAAAAATAAAAAACTTAAAACTTATAAAAATTAAAATTGAAGAATTTTTAATTTTATAAAAATTAAATTAATATAAAATTTTAATTATAAATAAAATTAATAAAAATCATTTTTTAGGATTAAATAAGTTTTTAGTTAAGATAAAAATAAAAATAAATAAGAACTTAAAGGCATAGAACTTTACATAGAATTATAAAATAGTATCTTTCTTTTACATTTTTTTAAAAAAATAATTATCCTAGAAAACAGTACCAAATAGTAACATGTTATTATTTGAAGACCAAATAATGATATTTTTTTCTTTAACAGTTTGATTGTTAATAAGATTTAATTTATCCATTTATTTTAAATTTTTAGTCAATGTTATTATTTGAAGACTAAATAGTAACATTCTCTTTTTTAGTAGTTTGATTGTTAATAAAATTTGATTTATCCATTTATTTTAAGTTTTTGATCGATGTTATTATTTTAATGTTATTATTTGGAGATAAAATAGTAACATGCTGTTATTTAGCAATTTGATTGTTAATGAAACTTGATTTATCCATTTATTTTAGGTTTTTAATCAATGTTTCTATTTTAATGTTATTATTTGAAGATAAAATAATAACATGCTATCATTTAGTAATTTAGTTATTAATGAAACTTGATTTATCTATCTATTTTAAGTTTTTAGTCGATGTTACTATTTTGAGATGGAACGGTAACATCCTCTTCTTTGGTAATTTTGTTATTAATGAGACTTAACTTATTTATTTATTTTAAATTTTTATTAGTATTATTATTTTGAAATTAAATAGTAACATGATCAGATAATAACATATTACTATCAGGAAATTAAACAATAACATGTTCTTCTTTATCAATTTGATTATTAATGAGACTTGATTTATCTATTTATTTAATATTCTAATTAATATTACTATTTAGAGACAAAACAGTAATATGTTACTGTCTAGAAATTAAATAGTAATATATTATTATTTAACAACTTAATTATTAATGAAATTTAATTTATTCATTTATTTAACATTTTAGTTAATGTTATTATTTAGATAATAATATTTTACTATTTAGGGACCAAATAATAATATGCTATTATTTTATATTTTAATTGTTAATAAAATTTAATTTATTTATTTATTTTAGATTTTTTATAGATGTTACTATTTAATGTTATTGTTTGAAGATGAAATAGTAACATATTAATATTTAAAGGTTAAATAGTAATATGCTATTATTTGACAATTTGATTGTTAATGAGACTTGATTTATCTATTTATTTAGAGTTCTTAATCAATATTACTATTTGAAGATGAAATAATAACATGTTATTGTTTAGAGATTAAATAATAACATACTATTATTTAATAATTTAGTTATTAATAAGACTTGATTTATTTATTTATTTATTAAGGGTTATAATTAATGTTACTATTTAAAAATGAAATAATAATATATTACTGACTGGAGATTAAACAGTAAAATATTATTATTTGGCAATTAGATTATTAATGAGACTTTATTTATCTATTTATTTTTAATTTTTTATCGATGTTATTATTTGGAGATGAAATAATAATGTTACTTTCTAGAAACTAAACAGTAACATATTATTGTTTATTAGTAACTTGATTATTAATGAAACTTAATTTATCCTTTTATTTAAAATTTTTTATCGATATTATTATTTGGAAATGAAATAGTAATATGCTCTTTTTTTATAGTTTAGTTATTAATAAGACTTAATTTATTTATTTATTTTAAAATTTTTATTGATGTTACTGTTTGCAGATGAAATAGTAACATATTATTATCTGAAGATCAAATAATAATATGTTATTTAGCAGTTTAGTTATTAATGAGACTTGATTTATCCATTTATTTAGAATTTTAGTTAATGTTAATATTTGAGGATCAAATAATAATATATTACTATTTAGATAATAACATATTATTATCTGGAGACTAAATAGTAATATATTATTACTTGATAATTTGGTTGTTAATAAGACTTAATTTATCCATTTATTTTAAATTTTTTATCGATGTTACAGTCTGCATACTAACATGTTATTATTTAATATATTACTGTTTGGTTAGTAAATAGTAATATATTATTCTTTAATAATTTTATTATTAAGAAAATTATTATAATACTATTAGACATTAAAAGAATTAAGGAACAAAATTTCAATGTGAGATTTGAATGAATTTAAATTAAGAAAAATGAGACTAAAGTTAGTAAAATGACAATAAAATAAAAAAAATTAAAAAAATAATTGAAAAGGGCTTTTTTTTCACTAGTCAAAGTAGACAAAATGCCTTTGGAATTTTATAAATGCATAGATCTCAAAAAGTTATGTAAAATCAACATAAAATTTACTCAAATCGGATAATGGAGCGTAAAGTTATGATCGTTTAAAGTTTTGAACTCAATTTACACATTTTCAATCGAATAGACCCCATCAAAATCATTTTTTTTTGTTTTTTGTTGAAAGTTTATTAGAAGATGAATAAAAATTAGTAGTCATATGTAAAAATTAGTTAACTAATTATAGATTATGCCTTTTCAAAATTCCTAATTTGCAATCGTATTCTCACTATTAAAATAATGATATTTTAGGAATGTAATAATAAATCATGAAACTGACACTTATTTGAAATAAAAATCAGTGCTAATGCCTCTTTGAAAGGAAGTTCAAGAAGTAATATTATAATGCAATTTTCCAATCTAAATATTAACTCCGAATTTTTTCAAACTAATACACAACATGTCCATTACTTACTCCTTTCTATTCTATTTTTAATTTTATTTTATTCTTTCCTTTCACTTCTTCTAATTATATTTCTTTATTTTTATATATAAATAAATAAATAATACATTAATATAAATAATTATAATAATTTATATATAATAATAAAAATAAATAATAATATATTGTATTATATATTTTAATATATAGAACTTAAAAAATAGATAGATTTATATCATAATTTTAGTGTATTTTTCTCCATAATATTTTTATAATTATATTCTTTTCCGATTTTATGTTAATTGAACAATGAGTTTAAAGTATAAACAAAAAATGAGTTTTTTTTTTTATTTTTTGTTTTGATATTTTTAGTAGTTTTTTAGAGTATATTTGTTAAGTTTGTAGATAAGTATTTGTTTTAAAGCTACTGCAAGTTTTTTACTCTCTTTTTGCATTTTTACATTTGTTTGAGTAAATTAGAATGCTGATTAATTTATAATAATGTATGTAGGTTTTTATTCTTATATATATAAGGTTTTTTAACAATTTTTATCTTAAAAGTACTAACTTACAATACCATTTTAATATAATAAAGTTATATTATGATATTTACATAAAATTATTTTACTTATGTTTTATAATAAATTATACAATTTAATTCTAAATTTTAACTTTTTCCCCATTTTTTACCTGATAATAATATGTAAAATGATAAAAATAAATAATAATGTAATATCATCTTTTTATTTATATTATAGTACTCCTTATATTTTATTTTATATCTTGTATGTATATAAAATTATAAAGATTAAGATGAATGTAAACTTATGATTTTTGTATAATTTTTCTAATTATTTTTCTTTATTAATTTTCTTTATTTGTCTAATTTGATAATGAGCATGAATTCCATGTCGTAAACATATTTTTCTAATTTTTCATTTTGATATTTTTTGACAATTCCTTGGATATATCATTCAATTTGGATATAAGTATTCTTTTTAAAGTTAATACGAGATGTCTAGATTCCTTTTGTATTTTTATCCTTAATAATCAATAATATATTATGTTACATACATATTTTTTTATTACCTTATATATAAAAGTAAGACTAGGAAAATTTAAATAGACCTACATTCATGATTTTAGTGCACTTTCCTTCTTTATTTTTTATTTATTTATGCAGATTTTCTTCCTTTATTTGATTTCATGTTGACTGCATTATGGGATTTGAGATTTGAAGTACAAGTAGCAAATGAGTTTCCTTATTTTTGGTTTTAATATTTTCTGTACTTTTCTTAAGTTTTTCCCCATTGTGTCAACACATATTATTTACAACTTATATGTTAATATTTTCTGATATATTTTATTATTGTTACTATTATTATAAAAATATTTTAATAAAATTAGGATTTAATTTAGTATAATTATTTGATCATATATTATACTTTTAATTTTTATTATATATTTTATAGTTTACATATCTTTTATTTTTCTATTATATTTTTTTCATGTTCACTCCAATTATTTAATATTCAAATAATATTATTATTAAGTAATATAAATATTGAATAACAACTGTTAATCAACTGCATTATCATTAATTAATAGATATTGTCTAATCTTATTAGTTGATTTGATTTGTATCACTTACATTGCACGCCTCTTATAATACATGCCTTTCTTTTATTAAATTCCTAGATGTTAATGTTATGTTTCTTTCAAATAAAAAACTTCTGTCCTAAATATCTTACTTATTATATTACTTAACAATTCAAATATTATTTTTTTTATTTTTATGTCCGTTACTATTATTTATAACTTAAATATTAATGTTAAAAAGTATAATAGATATAATATAATAAATTTAATTTTAAAATAAAATTATTTTAAATAAATTAAAATTTGAATATAAAAAAAATTAATTGAAATAATTAATTATATAATTTATTACTTAATAAAAATATTAGAAAGTTAAAATAAAATTTATTTATTTAAATTTGTCAACATTTGTTTACCAATTTTTAAGTTTTACTTTCAAATTATAAATACCTCAAATCATCAATTAAAAGTGTGTTAAGACTTTTCTACTCTTATATTTTTTTATCTACTTTATTATATATTTTTTATGTTTACTTTTACTATTAATAGTTAAAAATGCTAATATATAAATATAATATGATGAATTTTTTAGTATAAAAATATTTTAACTAAACCAATTATTAAATTATTAAATTTAAATAAATTACCTAAATATGTACTTTATTTTAATTGTCACATTTCTTAACATCCGAGTTACATTATCTTTTTTTATTTATTTTGTTACGTATTTGTCATTTTCTTTTTTGTAATCATATTCACTTCCATTATTTATGGCTTAAAACATTAATATCACTAAAAGTATATATACAATATGATCTATTTTATTTTTGTTATTATTTTTGTTTTATGTAAGTTGAAATTTTAATTTAATTGAATTAGTTAACTACTTATTTTTATTCTTATGTTACTTTACACCTCACTTATTATTTGTCTTTATTTATTTTGTTGTAGAATTTTCTTTTTCTTTCTTTTTTTATGTCTAATTATTGTAGATTACAACTTAGATCCTATATAAATATACTATGATATATTCAGTTTCATTATATAAATGTTTGGAATAAATTAAAATTATAATATATATTATATTAATTGAATTATATAAATACATGTTTTACTTTTAATTAAAATTATTTGAATATTAAAATCTAATTTGATTTAAATTTTGTCACAATTTATATTTGATTGCATATTTATCTTTTTTTTATTTACTCTTATTATTTATAATTTAAATACTAATATCAATAAGCTATATAACTATAACATAAAATATTTTATTTTATTATAAAAATATTTTAAATAACCTAACATCTAATTTAATTAAATTACTTAGATATATATTTTATTTACAACTATGATATATCATTCCAAAATTTTATTATTTATAAACATAAATATATAATTTTAAAAATTTATGATAAAATAAATTTTAATTTTTTTATAAATTTTATTTTGTTATATATATTATTTTTTTATTAATGATAAATAATAAATATCTATGCAAAGTACAAGATTAAACTATAGTTATAGGCAAATTTAGAGTTGATGTTTTCTAAAATCGTAATCCTCACAATCCTTCTTATTACATCTCAAGCAATATTTACCGATGTATGGATTTTTGTAGTTCTAACTTGAGCATGTCCTTTAATAACTTCTCAATTGACATCTTTTAATGTCTAGGTCACCACCTTTTTTAATACATCTTTTGATAGCTCCTTCATCATGACAAATAAGCTTAAGTATAGAGCATTTTTCCATTCTAACTTGAGCATCACATACTTGTGCACTAATAAATGTGAGATTCACATAGGAGTGGCAAATAGGCAAATTGATTTCATATAAGCATATATTAAAAATTAACCAAATTTTAAATGGTTTGGTTCAGTCCAGGTCTAAGGTTTAATTCGCAAATTTGTGAACTTTGACTATTAGTTCATTGACTAATCTAGTTCAAATCAATTCATTCCAAAATTTAGTCTTCCTAAAAAGGTCTATATAAACTTATGATTAAAATGGACTAAATTTTGAATAGCTTAGTCTAATCAAATCCATGAATTACAATCTATTTGACACCTCTAGCTCTATAATCATTATCATTGTTTCTTTTATGATTATGATGCGCTAGCTCCCTAACTCATTAAACAATTTCTTTAGACTTCCTTAACTTGAGTGATCATATCCTTTGAAACAATCTTAGATTCCTCTTTCTAGATTTTCCTAAGGCATTCCTTTAGATATTTCAACCTATTGGTTGTGGCTTTACACTCTTACTTTACCAAAGCTTCACTTTTTGGCTCCACCAATTACTTTATCCCTCTAAACATGGTCAAGCCTTTTAATAAAACCAAAGTTTCTTCCTATTGATAAGCTATCAATTCTCACATCCCACTAAATGGTTTTACATCTTTCAATGTCACTACTATTAATGAGTGTATAACCAACATCTCACATTCTTGCAAGCTAACTATCTAGCATGCACACTTACACCTAATGTACTAATAACATTCCTTTAATTGCAACATTCTTGCCTACTAGTTTTCAAGTCGATCCAACATTTTGCACCCCCTAATTAAGTCTTTGGCATTGTCTATTTCAAATGTCCACCTATTTTATAACCCTCATACATTTTAATTATCAATTCTAACATAGTGAGAACTCTATCGCACCATAGACTTATTAGTCGATCCACCTTACAAACTATGTTTTCTTGCCTATCTAGTTTCTTTACTTTTTCAAGCATTACATTACTTCAAAAATCCTGATTGACATTAAATGTTTAAAAAATTTTATATCAAAACATAATTGATGTTTTATCCAACGTCATAGTAAATATTCTATGGCATACCATCATAAAAAAGGAAAATAATATTGATTCTTATAACAAAAAAGATTGATAATTATTTCTTATAAAACAAACTATCTAATAATCAATGTAAAGTTAAAGATGTCAATTTCTAATAAGTAACTAACATAAAATATTTGCCAATAATATTTTTTTAAACTAGTTTTTGGCTATCTCACTAAAATGTTTATAATTAAAATTGAAGAAACTCAACATATTGTGTAAAAATATGTATTCTGAGCTAAAAGGTCAAAACTTCATGTTTAATTTTAAGGTAAATTTTATATCAATGTGATGTAATTTTTCAAGATCTTCGTCTATATAAAATTAATAAAGTTTTGCCCTTTTAGAAATCATAAAAAAATGACCATTTTCATAGACTTTTTTTCATTTTTTTCTACTTTTTCTTTATTGTTCAGCCACTTCTATTTCAATTGTAATATTATATCAAATGCATAATAAACATCTAATACTCATATGCAATTTCAAAAATTATATAGTAGAAATAAAAATAATTTAAAAAAAAGTAAAAAACTCAGAAAAATGGAAAAGACATAAATTTGAGAGTAATAAAAATAAGAAAAAATACCTCTTCTATTTTAAACTAGCGTGACATTTACTTTGTGTTTAATCTTAGTTAAAGGAGCATTGGTAGCTCACTAATGTATAGTAGAGGATGGAAAAATATCTAGAGTTCTATAAAAGAAACTAGACATAAACAAAAATTGAACTTGAGAACAAATAAGAAAAAGAGTGAAAATGATAATAAGGAAAAAAATAAAATATACTTTATTTATAACACAAAAATATTATCGCTCAAGGGTTCTTACCAGAGTTCAATACCTTTAGATGTCAGTTATTTATAAAATTAATTTCTTAAATTTACTTATTTTCTCACTAATCTTTAAATGCTATACATTTTAATGTCAGTTACATATAAAATTAACGTCTTATTTTTTTTAATAATTTAAAAAATACCACCAAATCTAGATAAGTGTCAATTAATTTTAAAATTAATTTCTTAAGTTTTCCTATTTTCCTAGCAAACTTTTAAATGTCATACATTATGACATTAGTTAAGTAAAAATTTAATTTTTTAAGTTTTCTTATAATTTTAAAAATGCCACTGCATCCAAATAAATATTAACTAATTTTAAAATTGATATCTTAAGTTTTTCTCATTTCTTAGTAACCTTCAAATGCCATAAACTATAACATTAATTGAGTAAAAAAACTATCATCTTAAGTTTCCTAACAATTATAAAAATGCCACCACATCTAAATATATGTTGAGTAATTCTAAAATTAATATCATAAGTTTTCTCATTTTTCTAGTATTTTTCAAATGTCATGCATTACGACATTAGTTAACTAAAAAATTATTATTTTAAGTTTCTTAACAATTTTAAAAATTTCATCACATCAAAATACACCTTGATTCTATTTACTAACCATCATTTTATTAGTCTTAATAATTCAAAAATGTCATCATATTAATATAGATGTTAGTCTTGCTTTCTACCAATGTTTATCCATAAACTAAAATCACAATTATGTAGTAATGTTAGGTGAGGCATTAGGCTCTTAACATGATAAACATTTAGCATGAAGTCAAATATGTATGACACATTATTTGTGATCTCACAACCTGCAAGCTTTGATACCAAAATCTCATAGGTTGATAGCTCTTTATACAATATGTGTTGCACATGCTTGCTATTATTGCCTGAAATGTCAGCCTTCCTATAAACTTTAGAAACACTCGGGATAAATATAAGGGTATCAACCCATGCACA